>JASAOG010000105.1:1682500-2282500 GCA_030265305.1 Biomphalaria pfeifferi | reverse complement strand
GTAGACATCATTTGAATTGTTCATGGCTGTTATCAAGTACATCATTGTTTCAAGTGTCTGGTTCTTATAACCGCTTGAATGTGTATCAAGTCATCGAGGTCAGTCATTCTCTGAGATGAAGTTAAGAACAGTGAACTAACACATGCAAGTAACCAGGACAACGGATACAAAATATTACATATGAGGGTTGTCTGAGGGTTGTCTGAAGGCTGTCTGATTTTTTTTTTCATTTTCATTGCTTTCATTCTCTCCTTTAAGATTAGATAAAACTTCTTCCATCAATGCTCCCACATGTCCGATCCATCTGTATGTAATTTAGCATCTTTCTTAATAAAATTGTTTTTAAAGGGTGATCGCATAATTATTTGACGAAGATCTCGATCTGCTGAGGGCAACATTTAGTTCAGAAAAGACGCTGTATAAAGACCTACTAGTTGGACCGTTTGGAGGCGTATGGACATCACGGGAACAGGCGACAAACTATGTTTTCAAATGAAACAAGAGACACACTGCGACACACAGAATTTCATACATCTACATCTATGCCATAGATCATAAAGAAGATTATGCAGAAAAAATAATTCAATTGAGAAAAAAGGAATTGTTAGGTCGGAAACTATTCAGATCACCTTCGTATGTGTCATGGTGTTTTTGAATTACTTACAGAAGCATGAGGAAAGGAGGGCGGATATTTTGGTTGAGTGTGCTGAAGAGCTTCTGATGAAACCACGAGACCATTCGTTAGAGTAGGCAACGATATCAGGAGAGTCACATTAGTTATTTAGTAGGCAACGCTAGCGATATCAAGAGAGTCACATTAGTTATTTAGTAGGTAACGCTAGTGATATCACCAGAGTCACATGAGTTATTTAGTAGGCAACGATAGTGATATCAGGAGAGTCACATGTGTTATTTAGTAGGCAACGATAGTGATATCAGGAGAGTCACATGTGTTATTTAGTAGGCAACGATAGTGATATTAGGAGAGTCATATTAGTTATTTAGTAAAATAAATACAGACATTTTCATTTGTGTGTGTCTACATAAAAATGAAAAAGTTATTTAAGAGATCCATTACGATATAATGTAGTTCTGTTTTTAACTCGCAGAGATAGGAAGTTTAAGTTATATAATTCTCTAGCCGATTAAGTTATTTGTTTTGTCTATTAAATGTCATTAAACAAAAATGTTATACCTTTAAATGACTTGGCAACGATTGGTTAAACTGAACACGACTTGATTTAGCAGACGATAAAGAAGCGACGATTTTAAAAAACGCCGGTTATAAAACAGATGCCATTACTGTTTGCAAATTTGTTATATCATGGAAAAAAAACTTGAAAAATTAAAAAATAATAATATGAAGTTATATTTTATATCTAATATAAAGCTGTGAAGTGAATAATGACAATATTTAATTAGGTCATCGATTTCATTTTTTTCATAGTTTATTTTATTATCTTTAACAAACAAAGAGTGAATGTTCATTAAAAATGGATTTAAAAATATTGCTATAAAATTTTATTTGAATTTTTATCAAATGTATTCTAATTTCACAACCCCAAAATATTTTTTTTTAAATATAATAACTTTAGAAATCAATCTTTTATATCTACACATACTACCGTGTATAGTGTAAACATGTATATTGGGGTAGTAATTCTCACATTTGGAATACTTCATCAATCAATTAATATAGAGGCAAACTAATCATATTATTTATATAGTGTTGAATTAGATAATTACATATAACTAAAATATGTTTATTCTAAACGCAATGAAACAAAAATTCCTCAGTATCTTCGGACCCGAAGACAAGTCTTACTATTATTATTATCATTATAATATAAATTTGTTTCTACTAAATGTAATGAAACTAAAATAGTTTTTTTAATGAGTTTTTTTTTTATTCATGATGGTTTTTATTTAATTTTGGGAATGTTTTGTCTCACCCCCTCACCTTACCATGTCATCAATGGAGGCTCTAGTACACAGATAAACAATAAAAGTCCACATGTGCATGATGCAGACAGACCAACTCTAAGACAGAGATTTACTGATGGCGAAGTCAATGAGCTGGACAAAGTTTTTATTTCGTACACGATCTAAATGACACAAGAGTCTTTGAGTCGAGAGCTTTAAAAGTTATCCTTTAGTTATCTCCCTTCCTAGACCTCTACCGGAAGTGCATTGGGCGGCCGCAGAGCTTTCATCTCTGATTCAGTGTAAGATGCCTAACTGACAGTCATTTGATGTATGCTACACTAAGGGGATGCTAGGAGACCTGGAGAGTGATAGATCTAGATGGAGACATACACTGCTCGGACGTCAAACACACAATTTTAAACAAAACAAAAAACCTTTTAAGAAACTTTAGTTAAAAAAAAAAAACAAGCTAAACTACAAGGACAAATTGTTTAATCTGACATTTTGTAAATGGCATGTGACGTCTGTTGTTTTCTACGTCTGCTGAATTATTGGCTGATTTTCTGCTGATTTCAATAACTTACAGCGTACATCGATGAGTCCTTGGTTATATGTGTGTATTTGTGTGTTGATGTGTATGTATGTAAGGCCTCACAGACTTGGAGGAAATAATTGTAGAAAAATCCAAAAACATTTTTAAAAAGCTTTAATTAAGAATTAAGTTAAAAAAAATAGTCTATCTTTTCTTTTCCTAATATGATCAAATGAAGAATAGGAAATCCAGACAATAAAAATACAAGATCACTTGTTTCCTTCCAACATTCTATTTAAATATTTCTGGGTTTCAATTTATTCCATTTTAAAAGTTGATCAATTTAAAAAAATTGTTTCTTTCTGATACTTAGTATTAAGCGTTGACACCGCTGGGATTCCTCTACTTCGGATAAAATCTTATTCACATTTAAAACTCGCATCAAATGAGATCAAGTCTGTCTCTGAGAATTTTCACGCTAATTCAAATGGCTGACTCCACTGACTGCATGTTATAGTACCAACTGGCTGGTAGACTACTAAACTGCTGTAGGCCTACTATATTTTAACTTATAAAACCTTAAATAACTTTTTGTAAACAAAAATAAATATAAGTTTTATTACAATATAGACAAATTTAACTTGAGATGAAACGAAATAAATGTATATTTTAAATAAATCTAACTCACTATCAATCGGCCTACATGCTACAATTTTATCTATGTTTCGGCAACATCTAAGTGTTGAAGCTATAAATAGGTGTACTTGCATATTCCTGCTTTTAATAAAATATCATATGCGCAAATGAATAATAAACCACTAAATATTGACCTAAAACACTTCAAGTTCTAATTGTCAACTAACTGTCACTAGCTAGCCCTAGACGCCAGGACCAGAGACGGTCCGAGAAGGCATTTAAAAAACAAACTTGATGACCAGTTTGTGATCTGATAATAAATGCAGTTCAACTTTAATTTATCATTTAGTAATAGAGTTTGAAACAACAAGGTAAATAAAGTAATAAGACTAAATTAATATGAATATAGGTAAGTGTTATTTGAAGATTTGCAAAATGTTCAGTAACATGAGCTATTTAAAAGTCGTATAGGTACCCGGCTCAGGCCGTATATCAAAAGTACTATCCGGTGCAACCCTGTCCTGGAGTCGTCTGGCGTACTAAACACAGCTTACGACAGCGCCGCTTATTTTTCATTATTCTACAAGACTAACATTAAATTAATGCTCTCTCTCTCTCAAACAATAAATACTCCATTTCCATATCACAAACACACACACACACTCTGTAACAGTCCACAAGTTGCCCAACATGCAAATAATTGACTGACCTCATTGCAAAGCATCTCACTGAAGCTTCAACAATCCTAAAGTTACACTGGACCTCGGTCAGATGGACGTGAAGATTTGACCGTCCGAGATTCATTTAGAATG
The DNA here is from genome assembly GCA_030265305.1 of Biomphalaria pfeifferi. Taxonomy (NCBI): domain Eukaryota; kingdom Metazoa; phylum Mollusca; class Gastropoda; family Planorbidae; genus Biomphalaria; species Biomphalaria pfeifferi. The sequence goes on along the minus strand of JASAOG010000105.1, from coordinate 2,278,594 downwards.
AGATGCATTCATGAACAGGAAGAACAGGAGGGTCTAGATCGCGCATATCAACTTTGTCGGACATTAATGATTTCCGGACTTTTTTTTTTAAATACCTGTTTTAAAACAATTCTTTCTCAAGATAAAACCATCAAATTATAGTTTATAAATCCAATATTGCCATAAATTCTAGAAATAGAAATTGATAAAAAGAGAAAAAAAAGGCGGACATGTTGTAACACATAGAACCAAAACTTCAGATTTGACCTCTAAGAGTTCCATATGTACTATGCCATAGATCATAAAGAAGAGCCAATTAATTTAATTCGAAAACAGCGTTTCAAATTTAGAAAGGCTGCTGGCTAGATGAACAACAGCATCAGGAGAAATCCAGGTAAGTACTTAGCATGGCATCTCGAGATAAGCGGGAACGTACTTTGCATATTTAAGCAAGTTACGGCGTCGTGAGGTAGACTCTCCACTCACGACTTAGTGTGTTATACAACTTTAAAGCCACTTGATTAAAAAAAAATCAACTTGTCTAGGGAATGGTCTTATTTTGATGACTGTGTATAATATATACCATGTAGATTAAAGATTGTGGGCTGGGAGGGGGGGAGAGGGTAAGTGTTATTTTAACCCGCGTGTTGGTGGAGGCTTAAAATATCGTCTGCTACGTGCAATGCCTATATGACAGATGGACGAACAAAAGTCTAACTTCTTTACGTTTAATTCTCAAGAGCTTTTGTTTCAGGGGTGGGCTAGCCAGGAGAATGTCTTCCTCCTAACAATAGATCTGGCTGATTTGAACAATCAGATCAAAATGACTTTGTAACATTGTCACAAAAGAAAGTGAAATATCAGCTCGTGAAATTCAATGCTAAAAACATTATTAGTTACAATAATTTTTTTTTGAAAGAATCAATATTCAGTAGTTAGGCATTCCGCATTGTTTGCTATCCAAGGGGAGGAATTAGATGTCAATAACAGACATGATGCCATCCACTCATGGCAGTAACTGACAGTTCGTCATCAACAATCACATTGAATTGCAGTATGCCATCAATACGTATCAATAGCTGACCGTATGTCATCAGCACATGTCACTGACTGTCAGTATGCCAATAAAACATGACAATGGACATTTTTATTATCAATGTGTCACCGACTGGCAAAGTGTCATCTATGCGTCTACATGAAATTGGTTCCACAAACTGTAGGCACCTTAGGAAGATTCCTCGCGATTAATCATATCATCGCCAACTTCTAATCAGCTTATCTATCTATTGTCCAGATAATGCCGTCACAAATCAGTCTAGACATATACGCAGTACACAATTATTAGTCAAACCAATTAGCATAGAACTAAGACCACTTGCACACTGCACGGTTTTGACTGTACGAAAAAACAAGCAAAGAAGGCATGGTAGCTTTCACGTTGCAACGTAATTTAAAATAGACGTATGGCGCTTTGCAACAGCCATTTCTTGCCACAGAACGCGATAATCGCTGTACGACGCCTTAGATTCAGTACGTGACTAAATGCTTGCTTTTACCCTCTATGTTTCACCCTTGTACGATATGAAGAGATAAACCTATCACAAAGCAGAAATTTTAAATGAAATAATAGAATTGTTGAATAGCTAGATACCGCAAGGCGAAATCCCGTCCAATGTGAAGGCTAAATCAACACGAAATAATCTCTTTCAGTATTTGCAGTACGGTCAAACCCATGCAGTGTGCAGGCGGCTTATTACATTTCATTGTTAGCTAAACAGAAAATCACAAGTTTTTTTGATCCCACCAAGAAGAAGAAAACTCTGAATTGAAACCCAAACATGGGAAAGGCTTCAGGGAACACCCACGAGGAAGAATCAGGATCCGACACGATCATTAACCAGCAGCACACAGTGCTACACCCTGGCAGAGCCTGCAATGCCGCTAATCCCAAACTGTATCGGCACTTGCCTTGGATGGATCAGCTGCGTGTAGAGAAGGAACTGCTGTGTGGCCCAGGCACTAATTCCATTCCATCTCCATGAGATGATCTATTGTGTCGCGACTGGAGAAGTCCATACTATCTTTAAAAAGTGGTTGCTGTTTTTCGTATTTGGGTCACTTTTGTGGTGAGTGGCGAACTTCATTTCCTTGGCCAGCTACGCCTTGATTTTATACTATAGATTTATTTTACGTCTCAAGAATTTCTTTCAGCATTTTCCTAGACACATAGGGAAGACATCCATCTGTTAAAAAAAGGTGAAATAATAATCAGAGATCTAATTATTCTACTTCTATACCCCGTCAAACACATGAACTATTTGTCAAAGAAATGTCCACACAAATGTATGAAGCCTCAGACAACGAACATACAGCGCTAATAGAACACACTACCCTAAAAATGTTGAAATGCACATTATAGTCAACGGGAACCTTTCTAAAACGTCAAGTGTTACTGTTTACCATTGAAGATATTATTTTATGCTAATTATTAAGGCACCAGCTAAAAGAGAAAAATAACTACCTGACATTCGGAATGACAGTCAATGTTTTAATCTCTGTGAAGGTCCTTTTATTTTGAGACCCTCCACCAGAAATGTCTTCCTTACCATTGCATCAAAAAGCCACAGGTTAAATAAATCTGCACTGGAAATAAATCTAAACATGAACAAAAGAAGAAGTCTAGTTCATTAAAGTAGTTATTATTTTTTAAAGCGAAGAGATATTTGATCAAAGTGCGTGATCTCGGATCATGGTGCATGATCTCGTGTTTCTGCTGGAGTATCAATATTTTTAGACATCTAGTGACGTCATACCAGGTAAGTTGTCTACATCACTGGAGGATGGTTCCTGAAAGATGTACAAGGAGGAGGGGGGGAGTGTGATGGTGGAGGTGGCACTTCACACGTCTGACTGTAAATAAATAAAAGAAAACGTCTGGTTCTATGTTTAACTGCGTCACAATGTAAGAAAGACGTGAGTTCCTTGTTGTCTTAAAAATAGAATAGATCTATGGGTTTTTTTACCTGAGACTTTTAGAGACATACACACCCACTTTAACCCCCCCCCCCCCCGCACACACATAAGATTGCTTTTTAACAACCCCGCATGAATTTTTAAAGATATTTTTGACCTTTTATTTAAAAAAAAAAAAAGCTCCATTGCATTTCTTTCTCCCCCTCCCTCCTGTGGCCTGACACTTAAGTATAAGCAGGTCAAATTTTAAGTGTTCGTTGTCAACAAATTCGCTATACGCACATTTACTGGACTACACAGGAGAATGTAGGTAAAGGTAAAGATATTTACACCGAGTGGGGGCGGGGAGGTAGGTGCCTAGACTCTTAAGTCAGTCTGAGAGAAGTGAGGGGTCTGGTCGGCAGGAGGTCTCAAACTCAAGCACTGACTGTAAAGGTATGCTCAGTCCCCTTCTAACTGAACTTTCCAACTGAAACACGGACATTGCCAGATTACCAACAGTGCATTCTTTTCACAGGGCAGATTTCAAGATCTCGGAAGGCGCAATATTGTATGACGTAAATTGCTGGAAGATTAATGTTACACTTTTGAACATTTGAAACTTTTTTTAAAACGTTTCAAACCATTTTGTCTAAATTAATGTGTAGATAAAAAGATTTTCATTTCATACAATCTTGAGATTTTCATTTTGTTCAGGCAGCTCAGGATTGAAAAAAAAAGGGGGGGAGGGCTAAAATATATAAGAAACTTAATAAGAAAGTGAACCCAAAAAAAAATATTTAAAAAATAAGAGATCTTGTCTGCCGAAGGTAGATTTTTTATTTCCAACAATCTATTGAGAATGAGCGCAATGTTATAAATTTGGAATGCGTCAAAGTATGTGTTCAATTTGGACAGGTCATTGTAAAATGTAATCAGTGATTCATTACCAAACATATTATTACAAAGCTCACATCAACTGACTCTGTCAGATACAAAGTTTGTACACGTTATTTCTCTCACACCCAATCTCAGATCAAACTGACATTTCGCACATTATTTCTTTGACCTGATAATACAAGAATCAATTAAAAAAACAATTAGTTGATTAACTATTGGTAATTAATTATCTTGTTTGATATCTAGAAAGTAGTGGCACAAGTTGAATTAGTCCCCTTTTTAGGTCGCCTGCTAAATTGAAACAAACAATACATAACTATACAATCTCCTCTAGTCATAAATATCTCACTAGCAGAGTGGTTAGCACGTCGGTCCGAGGAAGTGTGAGGCACAATTTCGAATTCAGACTTTTTTTCTTTTTTTGTAAATGCTTTTAAAAACCAATGACGGTAAAATATCCGCTCAGATGTTCCTTTCTTTCTCCCCTCCCAACAACTGGTTCATACAAGTGATAACAACATAGCGTATTGAAAAAAAACTAAAATCATGCACTAGCGCTACACAAAAACAATTGGTAAAAATATTTCTAATCGCACAGACTTATTGTTGTTCTAGATCTATTACAAATTTAATTACATGGCTGATCCACTATAAAGGTAGATAGTTAAAGAAGATAGATGTAGATACGATTTTTTTTGCATAAGAAATATAATTTCTTAATACACAATCACACTCTTTTACATAAAAGTAGTTATATAATATTGAAGACTTTGTGTCAATAGATAGATAGATAGATAGATAGATAGATAGATAGATAGATAGATAGATAGATAGATTTTAATATTCATGTTGTCATTCAACTAATTCTTGTTTCATCACGAATGAATTTGCCTGAGAGATAGCAACTCAGCATAAGGGCCTAGCGGGCACCTATCACTTGTCTGACTAACAGAAGAAAGTGAGGGGGGTACTTTAGATGGGAGGATCGCAGGACTTGGGCTAGAAATGCCTAGGGATGAAAACAATAATTAAATTAACTGTTGATTGGTCCGAAAGAAAGGGGAGATCATTCAGACACTTGGCGTCCTCACGGATCGATTACCGAACTTGGCTTTAGATAGGAGCTGTTGCATCTTCTATTCTTTTGTATCTTAGTAGGTGTGTGTTTGTATGTGTGATCTCTATCCTCGTGTGTGTGTTTGATTCTTGATTGAGGTGTTGGACTAAAACGAAGGGAGACGACAAGTGAAGAAAAAGGTTTGGGGGGGGGGGGGGGGTAGCAATGTGGACAAATAAATATCTGAAAGTACAACTGATGGTTAGGTTGACGTCACCAAGTCCTGTAGAACGTCCCACCAAGATTCATTTCCTGTTTGATGTCTACGTAGTTATTGGGACGAGTGTTTGTGTGTAAAATTAAAACGCTAAGTACCCCAGACATTGCGATCAAGAAGGTAGATGATGGCTGATGGTCAACAGGAGTGTCATGTGGTCAGCACAGCACCTTTACTTTCCCAATGAACAGTGTTAAAGTTGGTAAACTTAGGGCCTTTTAAAAATCCCGAAATTCAAAATCTGCGTCTTAACCGCGATTCAAACCCGACCCCTCCATTGGAAGCCAAGTGCTTTACCACTCTACCACCTATTGTGTGTGTGTGTGTGTGTAAAATCTGTCCCTTTTTTTACCCTCGTATCTTGGTGTCAAACTTTATTCTACAACATTGTTCCCCACTTCGTTCACTGTGGACTAACTATAGAAAACATATCTATGAATAAATTCTATTATTGATCAGTGATGAATTATATTTCTTTAGTGTGTTTAGGGAGAAGGGTTAAAATTACAACAAAGGAGAAGGGTTACAACGAGTGAAAGTTTAAATCTGACATGTAAATAGTAGAGACGATGACCTACAATATGTGTAGGCCTGTAGTTGAAGCTTACTGTCCAGGAAATGATGTCATTGGAGATTTTCATGGTAAACTAAATAATGTCAAGGACGCTAAAATAAATTTCTATGTTGCCAACAAGATAAAAGCTACAAACGGAATGCCTTAGAACATTTGATTCTGCAGTGCTAAAAATGGATCAAAAAGAAAAGTTCGCCTTCGTGTACTCGTGTCAGGGCCGGCCCTAGGTTAGGGGTTCTCAACCTGTGGATCGCGAACCCCTTGGGGGTCGATTGATGATTTGCCAGGGGTCGCTAAAGACCATCGAAAAAATGGATTGTTTTGTCTATTCTTCTATTGCTGTGTATGTGAGTAAAGGGGGGGGGGGGGGTCGCGGCAGACTTTGGGATTGTTAAAAGGGGTCGCCGAGCTTAAAAGGTTGAGAACCGCTGCCCTAGGTGAAGTGAATTTGGTGGCCCCCAAAAGAAATAGAAAAAAAAAAAAAACAGCAACAAAATAAGATGACGAGATGAATTTAAAAACCAAGTGTACTCCAACGATAACATTGGGCAAAAGTTTCACTATTTATTCCCTTAAAAATTGTTTTGAGTCTTGAGCATGACCCCTACCGATCGGAGACCTTAGTTTGCCTATCCCCTATGGCCTGTTTGCATTACAAAGAAAGAGTTATATAGCCTATGTATTTCGGTAGTGGCAGAAAACAACCGTAAACATCCTGAAGTCGCTCTAAAAAAACATCCTTAAAAAAAAAGCAAAGCTTCTCTAAAGGGGAAGAACTGCGTCCTTAAAAATGTATCTACAAATAATGTACAAGCTATTTCCCTTATTTGATATCAATCAAAATAATTAGCTATCAATACTTAATTGACTGATTGAGTATTTTTGTTAGTTGATAGTTGATTAGGTACAATAAATAATTGTATAAAGTATTAACTTGATCTGATAATGCGTGAGGGAGAAATAGCGTTAACAATTATTTGAACCATATCAAACAAAAAAATAATCACCAATAATTAATTATCGAATTGTTTACTTTTTTTTATTGATTCATGTTTTGTGTATGGCAATGCATAATTGTGCGAAATTTCAGTTTAATTCGAGAATGGGTGTGAGAGAAATAAGGTGTACACACTTTTTACCAGACAGACAGACAGAGTGAGTTGATAGAAGCTTTGTAAAAATAATTTAATTTGAGATTTGATACAACCAATCCCGTTGTCACACGAACAGTAATCTAACAATGTTCACATCCGCTTTGCACAAAACACAGACAGTTGGCATCAATGTTACGTCAAGTTATTTTATTTACTTTAAAACATGTTAGCCATGCCTACCCCTCCCCACACACGTACCAGATACCTGACACACCGCTCGGCTACACCTCAAAACGTCAGTGGTTTTTTTTTGTTTTTTTTTGTGTTCGTTTCACCGGAGCGATGGGGAACAGAAAAACTCGCGACACCTAGTAGTGACAAACGTGAGTGAAAGGGAAAAACTTTTTTATTTAGACTAGCAAAAAAACAAAACAAAACAAGAAAGTCCTATTAAATGAATGTAGAAAGTCCCATTAAATGTTGAAAGTCCTATTAAATGAATGTAGAAAGTCCCATTAAATGTTGAAAGTCCTATTAAATAAATGTAGAAAGTCCCATTGAATGTTGAAAGTCCTATTAAATAAAAGATGCAAAGGCTCTGATACCATTGCTCTCCGTGTTTGGTCTTCACTAGCAGATTTGGATTTCTTCAAGTCAAGTAAAAGAGAAATACCAAAAAAAAAAATTATAAAAAAAAGGATACATACTAGCAAAAGGGAACTAATCAGTTCGCCCCCCCCCCCTTTCACAACACCGCCTCTTTAAAGTTTCTTTTCAGCCTTCTCCCATTCCTTGCCATTGGTACAAACTCAGGGAAACAAGAATCGAGAAGATTATATTTAGAAAATAGGTCGATTCCATGAAACTTAGACGTTTTTTTCCCTTGAAATCTTTTTTTCTTTGTGGGATAGATCTATATCGGGCCTTTCAGGGAAGAAAATTATGTGTTTGTAGATATTGTAAGTGTCTGGAGCTGCTGTACCAGTGTCTGGAGATAATAGGAGAGTGTTTGGAGATAGTGTGTGAGTGGAACAGACGTAAATCACTTGACCAGGGGTTAACAACGGTTTCTTATGAGAGAAAGAAGAAAGAGAGAGAGAGAAGAAAGAGAGAGAAGAGAGAGAGAAAGAGAGAGAGAGACTAAGGAGACGAGAAAGAGAGAGGAAGTGGAAAAAATTGGCTTGAATAGTGAATTAGACAGAGCAGACAGTTTGGGGAAAAAAGGGAAAGACAGACTGAGAAACAGACAGACAGCGAAACAGAATGAACAAGATTTGATGAGAAAGAAAAAGAATTTAGAAGAGATAAAAAAAAGAACGACATTTCGCACACACGTCGTCCACTAGAAATAGGAGTTGAAACTAGCCCGAGAGGCAACAAACTATGTTTTCAAATGAAACAGGAGAACACACACACACACAGCGACACAACAACATGTTTACATCAACACACAAACTCTCACGTGCGCACGTGCAATCATTGACACACGGGCACAATAAATGCTGGAAATAGTTGAACATAAAACTCTGGACTCAACGAAATCAACGAATTATTGCAAGACAGCGTGAGACAGTCAATGGATCAATACAAAAGTCTCAAAATGTACAATACTTACAACTGACAAGGAAATGTATAGTAATATATACGTTTGGTACGAGATTTAGGGGCGCAATAGCTGAAAGGCTTCCCAATGGGTCCCGGGTTCGAATGTCGTTGAAGATTGTTGTTTTTTTTTTTCGGGACTTTTAGAGCCCCAGAGCCAATTCTAATGGACATTAGTTGGAGAAAGTAAAACTGTTAGTCGTTGTGCTGGCCTCATAACATACTCGTTAACCTTCGGGCATAGAAACAGATGACCTTCACATCATCTGCCTCATAGTTCACAAGGTCTGAAAAGGGTACTTAAGGGTACGAGATGACTTAGTCTAGAGTGAAGTCCTAAAATAAAAGTAACCAATTTGAGTCTTTGGTACATACCGACCAAGTCTTGTACTAGCCCGTGAACCGGAACAGAACAATAAGTGTAAGCTAAAGATAACCATCTTCAGCGGCCAATGGTTACCGAACGCATCATGTCCTTGCACAATGAGTCAACATCCTTCAGTTTTGTTCCACTCATATCAGATACCCATCAGACTCAAGAACACCCTAGAGGCTATCATATAAAAAATAAAATGAATAAGCTAGTAAAGAGAGTTTGTGTCAAACATTGATGGGCAGCCCCCAGCGGATCAAACGAAAGCTCAGATTGTTATTCAATGTTTTTACTACTAGATCTAGCTAGATCAATTTTTTTTTAATTGATGTTCTTTTTTTATTGAAGACATTCATGCATGGAGGTATATACTTAAATAATAAGCTTTTTGTTGTATAGAATATAAAAGTACATGTACGAGGTGTTCTAGTCTACCATTACCCTTTTTTTTTCACTTTTCAACAAGAATTTTCTAAGCTTTTTCGCATGTGTAACAAGGTATTAACAAAGCTTATACCCACTCACTCTGTCTGATAACAAAGCTTATACCCACTCACTCTGTCTGGTAACAAAGCTTATACCCACTCACTCTGGTAACAAAGCTTATACCCACTCACTCTGTCTGATAACAAAGCTTATACCCACTCACTCTGTCTGATAACAAAGCTTATACCCATTCACTCTGTCTGGTAACAAAGCATATACCCACTCACTCAGTCTGGTAACAAAGCTTATACCCACTCACTCAGTCTGGTAACAAAGTTTGTACCCACTCACTCTGTCTGATAACAAAGCTTATACCCACTCACTCTGGTAACAAAGCTTATACCCACTCACTCTGGTAACAAAGCTTATACCCACTCACTCTGTCTGATAACAAAGCTTATACCCACTCACTCTGTCTGATAACAAAGCTTATACCCACTCACTCTGGTAACAAAGCTTATACCTACTCACTCAATCTGGTAGCAAGGCTTATACCCACTTACTCCGTCTGCTAAAAAGTTTGAACACGTTTTTTCTCCACTTTCCCATTCTCGGATCAAGTTGAAACTTCGCACATTTATTCCTAGTACCTTAAAAGAGATGAAGCGATCAAAAACATTAACCAATCTATTAATTAATGATTGATTATTTTGCTTCATATTGAAATAAGGGGAATAAATGCTACTTAATGAGAGATGAGGATGTACATATGGATTTAATCTCCTTATTATGTATTGGCACGTTTTTTTCTCCCATTTCCCATTCTAGGATCAAGTTGAAATTTAGCACAGTTATTCATAGTCGATGACAATACACGAGGCAATCCAAAAATTAACCAATTACTTAATCATTTAGTGCTAATTAATTAATTTTGTTTTACATAGCAGAAAGGGAGCTAAACCCTGCCAATAAAGATAAATGGCAATAGTTAGAAGTTCTTTCCTTTTGTTAAGCGTAATTTTTTTTCTTTTAAAGTAAACTCTTTTCTATTGTTTGTTCTTGTTTTTATTATTTAGCTGACAAAAGTCTTTTCACTATGGCGTCCTTTCTTTCAGCATCTCTCCTCTTTTCATTTTCTTACATTTATACTTAGGCTCCATTTTATCGCCACCACATTTCTCCATAGCACTTTCCCTTCTTTTTTTTTTCTCTGACTGAATTTTGATTGCTTAAAGAATATAAAAAGGATCTTCAAAATCAAAGTTTAAAAACAAAAGATTTCTGGGATTACACAGACCTATATATATCCTACATGTCTGTGTGTGATTAATTTTAAAAGTGAAAACGCCCAATTATCAACCATATTTACAGCCAGAACACTTATTGGAGATTTTTACGATGTAAAGGACGCCAAAATGAACTTCAATGTTACGAAGTAAATGAAAAAAAAAAGAACTGAGCTATGATACATATCTCAATGCGTGGCAGGTTGAACTTCAATTCAGATCTCATTTTTACCACTAGTGAGTGGCCCATTTGTTTTTCAACAGATTTCAAAGTCATATATTCAAAGTGTAACGCTCCTTTCATATTGACATCATTTCATGCTATAAGCGGAAGAGTTAAGAACATTTAAAAAGTCCACAAAAATTATCCTATACCTCGTTCTTCAGAGGTGCATACTCTATCGAGAGGCCCGACACTGGCACCTAAACGCCCCTATTGAACAAAAACTTATGATTGGAAATCTACCAGACCTGGAAATCACAGCGCAGTTCATTGGACTACTCCGCTGAGCCTTCCAACATATAGACTTGAGAAGGAAGAAGAAGAAATATATAGCGCACCAACACATTTCCTTGATCTTGTACACTGGATACGCCAAATACTTACTTTACTGTTTATAGTTTTTTTCGCCATGTATGAAAATCTCCAATAGAATCTTACTCTTATGTAGTAGGCGTTGTGCACACGCACACACACACACTCTTAAGTAGCTCCTCCGCGACTTATTGCTTCTTTTTTCAAACTGCACACACACACACACACTCAAGTTGAGGCTTTCCAAAAGGTCTAAAATGCCCATGATATTACATTTAGTCCTGTATTATTTCGGATTTAAAAGAGTCTCAAGTTGTTATAAGTTGGTTTATTGTTCTTTTCCCACCATTGTGAGTGGAGACAACTCAGAGATGAATTATTTCTTGAAAGAAACGACTAGAGAGGCTCCACAGGGAACTGACCAACTCTTTCTACAAGATTCCTTTTCTTTTGAATTTCGGTACTTTAAAAAATGTTCAATCAAATCTGATTGAGTAAGTTGGACGCCAGCATCTGCTCAATGAATCCGAGTTCCAAGTTGTTGTGAAGACTAAACACGTTTATACTTTGAGTAGCATTATAAAGACATATTAATATTCCATATGCTAGGACAAATTCGTACAAAGGCTTCTTTCACAGAGCTATTAGAGCATGGAACAAGTCTCCTAAATCAGTCAGGAAAACTAACGGCGTAGCATGCACGATTTGATTGACGCCTGGATAGGACTTAATGAGCTCCTGTTAAGGAACTTCTGTAATCTATAAGATAAGATAAGATAAGATACGATAAGATAAGATACGATAAAGACACTGTGGTAGTGTAGGAAAGATAATCACACACACAATGGCCCAGATAAACTAACAGAATTAACTAACAAACTAAGCTCTTATAATACACAATCAACTCACACTGTCAACTCAACAAATCAACTCACACCATACAATCACTGTCAAAAGGAGAAATGAAGATTTAAAAAAGCTGGACGGCGACTTAACTTAAAAAAATAAAGCTTACACCAAGTGTAATTATATCTATTAGTTTGGATCAGTCATGTCATTAAATGTATTATAGACCTAGGTAAACAACAATACATCTGTGCTGATTAGAAATATTTTTACCAATTGTTTTTGTTTAGCGCAATTTCATGCGTTTATCACTTATCTGGAGCAATTGGGAAAATGGGTTAGTTTGGGGGGGGGGGGGGAGAAAGAAAAGGATATCTGGGTGAATTTTACCGTAATCGTTTTTTAAAAGCATTTACATTTTTTAAAAAGTGGAACGACTTGAATTCGAACTCATGAATCAAGCCTCCTCAAGCCGACATTCTAGCCACTCTGCTTGTAAGGTGTGTATGAAAATAGAAGATTAATTAGTTATCTATTGTTTGTTACAAACTTACTTTAAAGCGACGACCTATAAAGGAGACCCATTAAGCTTATACCACTACCTCAGTTAATTGCATTTGTCCCTAGTTCGAGATTTTGAGCAAAAAAATTAATTACCCATAGTTAATTAACTATTGGTAAATTTTTATTTGATTCTTGTGTTGTCGGGTAAAAAAAATAATTGTGCAAAATTTCAGATTCATCCGAGATTAGGTGTTGGAGAAATAACGTGTACATACTTTTTACCAGACAGACAGACAGAGCGAGTTGATGTAAGCTTTCTAACAAATGTACATAGCACCGAGCTATTGAATACTGATAACATGCTTCTTCTTCTTTCTAGAAACGCGGTTGGCTATGGATGATTTAATATCATTTAAATAATCATAAACAATTACGGTATTAAAATCGACTTTCGATGAGCTAGAATATCATTAAAAATTGATGTATTAAAAACAACTTTTAATGAGCTAGAATATCAGATAAAATAAAAGGCAACAATTGCAAGTTAAAGTAACGAATAAAGATGAAGGCAAATATCGAGTTATGGAGTTCAGTGTTCTCTTTAGGAAAGACAATCTTACTTAATTCAAATGAAGCTCTAATATGTTGTAAGATAAACCATTAGAACGACAATACAAAAACTGAATTGATGCACCGAGATGAATGTCAACTTATCTGTGAGAGCATCATTGGCACTTTTACTATGCATCACATTTTAAAAGTACACAATTTACTTGAAATATGTTACATTTTTTAAAATTTGTATCATTGGAATATTAAGTCAAGAAAAAAAAAAAGATACGCTAACGCAAGCTTTTAATTTTTTTTTTAAATGCCCAATTCAAATGGAGATAAGTGAACTAGAGAGTTAATGGAAGTGACAGAGGCCAGTCTGTGTGATACTTTCATACAACGTCAGAGGGCGTGGTTGTAACAGAGGCACCACTGTATCCGGTTCCTTGAAAGAGAAATATTGTTAAAATTTTTACTACAGACAAAAACAACATTGAGTTCACCGGATGGATACAAACTATGTTGAAGTAACAAGAAATTCATTCTTTGAAATTATTCCCCCTTCAAGGGTTTTTGGAAAAAGTGTGTGTGTGGTTTTTTTTAAACTAAAAGAAAATATGGCTGTTCGGGGGTAAAGCGTGAAGGTGTGTGAGTATTTGTGTGAGAAAGTGTGAGGATGCGTTATGTTTCTTATGTTTAGCTTTGAAAGATAAGGCAATGAATTAAACTGGTGAGGCTGACGAAACAGGGGATACAATAACTTTAAAGGGGGGGGGGGGGGGGAGATACTAGTGGCAATGACCTCCTCGAACATGCTATGGGTGTCCAGCTGAATGGCGTCTTGTATGATAGTATCAACAAGAAGGAGTGTCGTCTGGAAGGAGTGTCGTCTGAAAGAGTGCCGCGTGCTTGTGAACACATAAATGAGATTTATTTCCAGAACTGAAGAAAAAAAGTGTAGTCATTTTGTGACTCGAATTTCACGCATGTTGTTTTTGTTTCTTCGCTTAACTCGCTGCTGTAATGCCTTTAACAAGTGTGTAGCATCCCATAGACCAGTGTTCCTTACCTATGACCCGTAGTCCACATCCGTCCCCTCGAAACTTCCGACCACATGAGGCAGCAGATGTATGATTTTATTGGACTTGCTTTTTTTTTTAATCGGAAATCACCAGATCTATGAAGCCCAGGCAGAAACAGGTTGGACACCATGCCATGATCTTTTGAAACTTGTGTCTATCTAAGATCGTAGAAACGCAATATATCCCTAGACTAAGATAGGCTATACAAATAATAACGTAGACTACATGTAACGGTATATATTACTATATATCAATTAATTCCTCTCCTTAAGTACTAGCAATCATATTTTTAAGACCAAATAAAGTTTTCATTAGGACAAACACGCACACAAAGATTGGTTCTGAAGTTACGAGCTTTGTTATATTATTTATTTAGTACAATTGACATTTTGTTTAATGAATTAATAAATGTTAATTTTTAAAAATAAATTATACAGTTTACTTTTTGGAAAAAAGTTTCTAGAAAAGAAAAAAAAAGCTATAAAGCTAAAAAGGCTATTCTTCAAGTCCTAATTGTTAAGTCTTTGAATTTTATTGTCTCATCAAAGTCTAGGGTCTAATAGTTTATGGTTTGTTTTTTTCAGCAATAATAGTTTGTCATTTGGAAGCGAACTCCTCATCAACCTGAAACTGTACAATCAAACTACAAGGAGCTCACGGGATTCTCTATCTAGGTGACCTTTCTGTTGACCTCAGTACGTCGGATTGGCGTTTTGGGCCAGTGAGTCAACCATTGAAATAGATGAAATCTGCGTATCTAGGATTATTGACTGCTAACATGGATCACGTGTTAACGGTTTCTCCCCATTGACGCCTTTTTTTTTTGTTCCTCCAGTTAGTTCCTCGTGTTTGTTCCTCCAGTTAGTTCCTCGTGTTTGTTCCTCCAGTCAGTTCCTCGTGTTACGACGTTAAAAATTGGAAGGAACACATAAACAGTCTTGGAAGAAAAACTGACTAGTGTGAATGATGCAAAACAACGCATGATTATGGTATTGTTTTCTGCTCCATCCAGTCAGTCAGTAAACAATTTTCAATGATGTGGATTAGCCAACTGTCAACAAATTAGTTTAAAATAGCTAGTGAAACTTCATTGATAGCTTCTGGAAGAGAACTGAGGAGACCACATAATAACATACCAGTGACTGAATGTGGTTAATAGACATCCAAGATATAAATAACAATACAAATAATCTTTAAACGCTTTGAGAATTGTATATTACAATAATTGTAGATTACACATTTCAAATCATAACAAGGGCAGACTATTATACGATAGCACACAAAATATACATTCATGCCCCAGTTTCTCTGAAACGTTACTTCTGAAATGTATAAGTGAAAGTTGTATTTTATTCAACTGTGACTGCTTAGTAACAGAACAATTCTTGAGCTTTCCTGATGAGTGTTTTGTAGTTCCTTGAGTAAAATATTAAAATCGTGACCTAAAGGGTTGGTGTTTTTTGTTATTGTTTTTTTTTTTTACTTTTAAAATCTTTTTTTTTATCCACCGCGCGAGGAAATGTTTTCAGGCTTTTTAATACACATTTGTACAAAATTTGCTTCGTCAGTTCAGATTTTCAATGACATTTACTCAATCTAAATGTCTTTTTAATGACTATAAATATTGTGAGAAAGGTCAAAGTCTCTATAAGTCTGCTTTTTTTTTTAATATTCACAAAACAAAACAAAGATTAATGGAAATTCAAATTATATTTCTTATAGGCCAACAGAATAAAAAAACAACAACTGTCAATTAGCCCAAACTGTCCATCATTTGGTATTTGACACTAACAGGCATGTGGTGCCTGCGTGCGAAGTTAAAAAATGCCGCCGCCCCCCCCCCCTCCCCATTTTTATTTTAGAAAAAAAAATCATTAAGACTGAGCTGAACACTGTACCTAAAGCGCTCTCTGATTTAAATCCATTTTTGTACCATTCCTTTTCCTTTTCATATTCGCATCGTTGTCGTACCCCCATTCCCTCTCAGATGTTTTATTTTCAATTTTAATTTTGCATTTTTGTAAAGGATGAAACGAAAAAGAAACTTTGTTTGAATTATAACACACTTTTTAGGTTTTATTTTTCCTTTTATATTTTTAACACTATGTAAAGAATCCAAATTAAGGTAATGAAATTTCACTAAATTGAGTCAGTTTCACAAACCTATATATAACATGTCCCTGGTCATTCTTTTTTCCGGAATAGTGTTGCCTACATAAATTGTAAGCGTTGTAAAAGTTTCTTCATGGAGATAGAATCGAAGCGGCAGGTTTTCGCTCAAGTCGGCAAAGGGTTTGATTCCGGGCGGGACTCGGCGCTAATCGTCTTCTGACCTTTTTCTCTTAGTAAGAAGAGTAAATTTTTAAAAGGCTATTATTATGTCTTTTCTTTCAGAACGCACTATTCATTCTAATTTTAAAAAAGTCGAGGGCCATATTAAATCTAATAATAAAGAAGCAGCCCTGGCCAATAGTATTATGCGAGGGACATTCTAGGTAGGCCTACATATTGCGTACGTACAGGTCTGTAATGGGCGTGAGCTTTTTAACAATATTCTTCTTGTTAAGTAAGACGTCTTGGCGCTGAGGTTTTTTGTTACACAAAAGTCGTCACCATTATAAAGTGCAATAGGCGGAAGAAATTCGACTATTCTGAGACAAAAAAGAAATCCAGAAGAATCGCACTAGCAGAGACGTTTTAAAATGTTTTCTTGAGAACGTTTTGACCCATATTGTTGTACAAGCGCTTCGCAAAAGAAGTCTACCTTTAAAACGATCTTATTAGAAGATAAAACGCCGTCTCCTACTTAAGTGATTTTAATTTCTGAACATGTAATTTTACTAATATTCAAATAATTTTAATTTTACTAATATTCAAATAAATTACACTGAAAATAAAACATGTTTTCGCCGCCCCCTCTCCTTGTTGTTAGATGGCCATTGACTTGTCGCAACAAACAGCTAGTACAACTGAACCAATGAAGGCGTTTTATATTTTTACTAAATAAGCTTTAAATAACTTGAACAAACTTCTTATGTGAACAAAAAAAAAAACACAATATAATTGTTATTACAATTTTCACAGATTTAATTTGAGATAGAAATCTAATATTTTGAAATTTACTGATAAACAAAATCTAGCTCACCACAAAATAACGTCAATACTCTTTCATGTCTCAAGATTGTCTGACGTTTTACCTCTGCATTATGCTAATTTCATCATCTTAAGTGCATAACCACCAATCAATCGCTTCACCTCTTCTAAACGCCGCCTAGGAAACACACAACTCTATAACATCTCTTTTTGTCAGGAAGTTACTCCCCCCCCCCCACACACACACAATTCGAGATGCAATGTGACAATGTTTTAAAATTGACATTCTAACAACTAGATCTACTTACTGGGCGGGCTATTCGACTCGAAACAAATATTACAAACAACCCGCGAAAATGCATGGTCAGGAAAGAGTCGGCGCTTATGGAAAAACCCGTGGGAAACCCTCGCGAGCCGCTTTGTTTCTCTTCTTAAGTTTCCAAAATAACTTCTTATTGTAGAAATATCGCCCCCCCCCCCCCAGTTTTCAAAGGATAATGGAATCAGTAGAATTTAAATAAAAAATTTAATGTTTTTTTAAATTTTTAAACCAAAAATTTAAAGAAAAATAATTCTTGGAAATGATTTGGCCGCCCCTTACATTCGGCCGCCTGCGTGCAATGCACACATTGCACAATAGGTAGCGGCGGCCCTGCATGTAGCATATATTAATCAATATGAGTGTCTTTTGCAAGATTTGGTATACAGTAAAATCTTACATGCTATATCTCATTTTCAATTTATTCCCATTTGTACTAGTTGCAGACATCTTGAAAGTATTTTAAATCATTATAACCGCAAGAATAATTTACAAAATACACTTCATTCGTCCTCTTCTATTTATCTTATCTTACAAAATACAGGCCTTACTTCAAAAAAGATGATTTCATCTTACTCGTCTCACTAGGTCAATCTAGTCATGCATGTTAATCAATGACTTAAATTCTGCAAAGTCACTGGTTTTCCTGGCTGATTCAAGCAACCCATTCCATGCTCTAATAGCACTATGAAAGAAGGAGCATTTGTACAAAGTGGCTCTAGTATATTGAACAAACAATGTGCCTTTTACTTTGTGTCTTTCTATTAGGTTTTGTTTTTGTATTTCAAGATTTTGGTTCAGTGGCTCGTTAATGTTGAAACTTTCTGAAACAAAATAAATGTCATAGAAATTCTCAAAATAGGAGGAAATTACGATTCCTTCTATGCTTCCATCAATAGTGGCTTCTTCAATAATGGGCATTGACTGACAAAACGACCTTACAAATAACCATATTCTGCTTAAAGCCGGTGTGGACAGCAAAGAAGCACAACTTATCATTCGGCGGATGCGGTGGGTCGGACACTTATCCTGCATGGGGAATGAACACATTCTGAAGGCGTTTTTCTTTTTTTTTTTTTTTGCGAGCTGAAGGGAGTACAGCGTAACAGAACCGCTGTAGTGATCAACTCAGTAGCAATTATACCGTCACTGGCATATAGGAAAACAGATGGAAGAGGTCTCACAAAGGTCACTGGACACACATTGGAGGCCAAAAAAAAAAGCTCTAGTCAAAACAGGCGCAGAAGACGTAAAGAAAACGTCACTAGAACCTCCGCTGGACCCCCTGCACTTGTTCATAGTCTGTAGATTCGAAGTGTAATACCTTTGATACAAATGCGGTGTACGGCACACAGTCTGGGGTTTGGAAAGAGAAAATCAGAGATCATGAAATGCCGTGCAGTTGTAGTAGTGGAAAGAGATTGGTTTCGTTGTTATTGTTAGGTTTTTCTTCTCCCAGTTGTATGAGAGAAATTTTTTTGTTTTACTAAGTTAAACTATCTGGGTATTTCGATTTAAGCTTATAACCTGTTTGTTATTCTTGGTTTACAGATTACCCACTGTCTGTCTCACCTCACAATTCGTTTCTGTTTAAACTAAACTAGACTTTGGATAAAAACTTTCAACAATCCTCTACACACACACACATACACACACACAAACAAACACACACACACACACACACAGTTGCTAATAAAATAATGTTCAAATGTTCAACGTGATAGATTCTGAAATGAAATGTCAAGATAAAAAGTTTTTAAAAAAAACAAGCTATTAAATGTTTCATTGACGTCACATTGAAACAGTTGAAAAGAAAAAAACCTTTCCATCCTAAACAAAGACACAAAGCATAAAGTTTAGACTCAATATTCTAAACTAAACAAATATTTACATCACAATGACTGACTTTCTCATTTTTTTTTGGCCCAAGACGTTTCCAAGTTGAAAACGACTTGGATCTGCGTGTGTGGTAAATATGTTCTCTATTTACAAGCCACAGGAACGGAGAGTTTCACCTGCAGGGATGACGTCACTCGAAAAGCATATTTTCAAAATTAACAGCCAAACAACACTTGATTCTTAAGTGAGTATATAGTGCATTCCAGTTTTTTTTTTCAAAACTTTCTATAGTGGCTCCATGACCATCTTAATACTTCTGAGAAATAGCGCCACTCTCTGTTTGTTGAATCCAACGTAATATGTTCTTTATCTTATTGTTTAATTTGAATACTGATACATTGGCAGATCTGAGGCGCGGTGGCTGAATGGTAAATCACTTAGCTTACAAACTGAGGGGTCAAGGGTTCGAATCCTGGTGAAGACTGGAATTTTTAATTTTGAGAATACACCCAACTCTAATGGGTACCTGACCTTTATTGGGGAAAAGTAAAGGCGGTTGGTCTTTGTGCTGGCCACATGACATCCTCGTTAACCATGGGCCATAGAAAGAGATGACCTTAACATCAACTGCCCTGAAAAGAAAACTTTGCTTTACTTACATGGCAGTTCTGAATAAGTTATTGTCAATGGCCAATACGTCAGGACCGTGATGTTGCAACTTGGCAGTTCTGAATAAGTTATTGTCAATGGCGAATACGTCAGGACCGTGACGTTGCAACGTGGCAGTTCTGAATAAGTTATTGTCAATGGCCAATACGCCAGGACCGTGATGTTGCAACTTAGCAGTTCTGAATAAGTTATTGTCAATGGCCAATACGTCAGCACTGGGACATTGCAACGTGGCAGTTCTGAATAAGTTATTGTCAATGGCCAAAGCCAGGACCGTGATGTTGCAACTTAGCAGTTCTGAATAAGTTATTGTCAATGGCCAATACGTCAGGACCGTGACATTGCAACGTGGCAGTTCATCATTCGGCGTGACGCAAGCAGGATGTATGCCTGATTGTGTGGTATGTGCTCTTGACTGACGTCTCGATGGTCTCAGGATCAAACTCTGCCTGCCGCCAGTGTTAGGGTGTAATCAGCTTCAGTTACATCCAGAACGAGTTAAACAGACAATCTAACGCAAGGTACCAAACACTCAAAGCGCCAAAATGATTACATGCTACTTGAAGAGATACTTAGACATGTTTATTTCTGGACAGGACCAACAACTTCTATAGATTGCAACATGACCTGAAGAGGACATTTTAGATGAGATCCAGCTACCAACAGATGAGCAGCTTCTTTGAAAGGAAGTAGTCGACAATCTCATTTATTTATAGCAACAGTTTCTTCAGAAAAGCTGACTAGCTAAGATGCTTTGCCATGTTACAAAAGAGATAACGTCCCTTGCTGCTTTGTTTTTGTTTTGTATTTCACCAATGTTTTATTAATCCGCTTTGTGTTCTGAATAGAAATCACTTTGTCAACATTTTCCCTGCAGCCATCTTGTTTTCCTAAGGTTCACTTCCTGTTTTCATATGCACGTGCACTTAGACTAATTTAATTATTTTAGTTTCCTTTCTCCCCTACCACTTTCTCCTCTGCCGCCCCACCCCACCAGCCTTTTTTAACGCATGCGTGCTACAGGGGGACACAAAAATTGCCTTGAAAATCTTTTCAAACTAGTTACTTAAGTGTCAGTCACCGACTAGATTCTAAATACATTCGGGTCTCTGTAATCAATCAAGAAACAGATTTTTAAACAAAATCAACAATAAAATACTAGAGTTGCAAAAAATACAACAAAAACAAAAAAAATAAATTTAAATAACAATTACTATGCGCCCCTGCAGCTTCGAATCTTGTATGATTGATATACAACTTTTTGAAAATGTATTGTTTAAGGTGTAAAACAAAATGAATAAAAACTCGAAAAACAAACACAGAATCATCAATTTGATACCAATGTTAAAAATGTTCCGAGAAGACACAAAAAAAAAATCAATATGGCAGATGATGTTAAGATCATCTATTTCTTTGGCCAACGGTTGTCATGCAGTGTGTCATGTGGCCAGCACAACGACCAACCGCCTTTATTTTCCCCTACTAAAGTCAGGTACCCGTTAGAGTTGGGTGGACTCAGGGGTGCCCTAAAAATCCCAAAATTCAAAATCATATTCTTTATCGAGATTCGAACCCAGAACTTCAGGTTTGGCAGCCAGGTGCTTAACCACTCAACCACTGCGCCCCTGAGAAAACATAGATCACATGAAATATTAAAACATTTTTTCAACTAATCTTTTATTTGAACTTATCTCCCAAACTCTTAGCGCAGTCCCGCACTGACCCGTGAAAAAAACACAGGCTCGAGCGTGCACATGACGTAACAATGTTCATAAAGATAAGTTGGCAGACGTTTACTAGGTCACAGACGTCATAAAGGTCATAAAGCATCCCAACACGTGTTCACTAATAAAGATAACAGCAATAACCTGCACATCCATTGCTCCATGTGAGATGTGGCAATACTAAAAGTGCAAACCACAGAGATAAGGTAAGTGTGAAAGTTGTCCGTCAGAAGACAACAACAGTCTGATAGAGTCACAACTTCAAGGAAATGTTAAAACTTTGTGGTAAACAGGAAGATCAAAGTCACAAACTATTTTAATGACATTCTTTTAAATTGGAAAACAAGAATCTCATTTCCGTATTAACAGAGCCAACTTTCGATTTTATTTCTTTGATACAACTCCTCTATTCAGCTTGCGAATTGATAAACGAAACACGGGACACGGATTTCAAAAACGGCTCATACGATTTTTCAATACATGTGACAGCCTATTAGCTATTTGTTCACACTGGGGAAATTATATATGTAAAATATAGTAGCGGTTTCTTTCATTTAGAAGTCGTCGCTGTACTCTCACTCATTGAACTAACACCCTTCACGTGTTGCTAGGGGCAGATAGAAACTACCCACGACATTCACATTTACATGTAAGCGCATATTTGCATCATCTGGATTTAAATGACCGAGGTTACCAATAACCTAAGCAAATCTGATTGTTGGCACCAAACCATCGTTTACCACAGCCTCAGTCTTGTCTTCAAGTCCGAAGATCAGTGAGGAATGCAGTATTTCACAGCCTCATTAACTACAGTGTAATTAATCACTATTACAATATTATCCTCGTTAAATTATTCAAATCAAACAAAGCACAATGAAACACATCTTTGCTAATCAGTTTTCTCTCATAGCCACATTACACACATTGTAACCACACTTTGCTATATCAACCACACTGTACTAAATGGACTAGACTAATACAGTTTCGCATGTGAACTTTTCTAATACTCTCTTTACTACAATACCAGTCTTTTACTTTGACATGCGTTACCAACATTTGACCACCATTAACCTCATAACTATGTAAGTGACTTCGGCCTAATCCAGTGACAAGCTTTCATTTCCAACAGTCGGTGCTAATTATCCAATAAAGTAGACAGCCGTGTAACACTCCAGGCCTACAAATCCACATCCCCCGTTAGTCGGAGGGGATAAAAAGGATGTTGAGCTTGAGGAGGAGGGGGGAGTACAGATGAACGTCTGGGAGGAGGCAAGGCCTGCGGTCAGCAATTTAACTCTGTCCAGTGGTCATTAATGCTGACGATGACCACTACTTTACCCTTCTCAATGGACTGGCTGAAATGTAAAAGAAAAAGTAAAAGCTGCTTCTTTGTTTGTTTAGCTACCGCTATGGAACATATCATAGCCTTGAGGGTTAAGTCCGGTCCAGACACGGGGAATGCTGGGAAGTGGCCAGACTGTATACTGGGTCAGGAATCGAGTACGAGTGAAGGAGGAGGCTATGAGACAGTGACTAAACAAGTACGATTACTTGGGGGGGAGATGGGAGGAAGAGAAGTAGATGTGGAGGAGAAGAGAAGGAAATAGGGAGGCACAATGTGGAGGAGAAGAGAAGGAAATAGAAAGACACGATGTGGAGGAGATACCACAAGGGAGAGATGCACCGATAGTACCGTAGAGCGATAACGTTACAGAGAAGAAAAGAGAAGGATTTACGAAGGAAGAAACAACGCGAGAAACAAAAAAGAAGAGAGATAGAGGGGGGAGGAAGAGAAAAGAGGGTGAAAGGAGAGAATGAGTTACAAACGAAACACTTTTGCCTTTGAGTAGCTCAAATAGAAAAGAAAATACTTTTGAGTTAAGAGTTTTGTATTTCTAAATCTGTTCCAGAGAAACTCATTTAACCAACACAGCGAGTGATAGGAGCATAGGCTACAAAGTACATTAGAAAACATTGGTCTGTGTGTGTGTGTGTAGGTGCGAGTTGAGTGTGTGTAATAATGACTTACGGAGTCAAGGAATGCCACTGCCGTGTGGTGGTCAGTACTTGTGTCCCACTTCATTCAATTATTATCGATTGTAAGGGGCAATCGTTGAGTACACAGCCAGTGAAGAGGTAGGGGATAAATCTAATCGAGTTACTGCCTACAATGACTCCAAATAGTTTTAGATTTACTCTCGACCCTCAATGACTCTTGATTGCTTGAAAAAGAGGTTCTCAAACATGAATTCAGATACCCCTGAGACAGACTTTTCTTGTAAATCAAAGTACGACTCATGTACTTCTTTCAACACACTAACTGAAGCAGATATTGATTTTTAAACATAAACATTAACATAAACATAGGCTTTATGTGTGCACGACAATCAGCGGTAAGAGTCGATAGTAATTCAAAAGGTTAGAACCACTGGGGGGAGACGGGTCAGACCAGACAAGTTCGATTTGGTCAGCAGATTTTTATAAACTAGATCGTGTAATTTTTTTTTACCACCATTTTGAAATCTGATGGTTAATAGCGAGTCGGTTATGTCGAACTGAAGATTCTAAAGAGAGAGAGAGAGATAGAGTGATTTGAAAGTAAAAGTGTTTCATCATTGAACAACTCCTTCAGATAGGAACTTTGTGACACACCTGTTGAATCTAGATAGAACTAAGGATTTTTAATACTGTTGATATGTTACAATTACAGAGCTGGAGTGGAAGTGTTTCTATCAGATGTAGAGCCTCCTAGCAGGCATCTGAGTGACCAAGGAAAGCTCGAGAGGCGTCTCAAAGATCCACATTAAGAACGCATCCGAAGAATAAGATTTCAAAAAGTCAAAACAAAGTTAAGGAAGATCTGGAATGTCTAGCAAGAAAATCTGTTCAACTCGAGGTGAAAATGTTTCGAATTTTTTATTTCATTAAAAAGAGAGAGAGGAATAAAAAAAAATGAATTGCTCAAAATAAGCGAAAACTGAATCGATCTCTAGCCTTTAAAACGACAAGAAGGCATTTTTTGTTGTTGTTTATTTAACTGGTAAAATTAATTAGTGACATCGCAAGAAGCACTACAATTTTTCAGTAAAAAAAGTGATCAGGTGACGTCACATCCTAGGAACTTGTTAATTCAAATATATCTTGATTAAAAAAATGTTCAATCACAATATGTTTGTGTTTATGATAAGTAGCTAACACCAAGTAGCCTGATTTGATAGTCTGCCTTCATTAATGCTGTATTTTATTCGTGAGTAGCGTGTGAAGTCTCAAACAGAGTGGAAACAAAAGCAATCGATAGATAGATATATAGAGATAGACAGACAGACAGACAGATATATAGATAGATAGATAGATAGATAGATGTTTAAACCAGACGCTGTGAACACCCACATATACTCTATCTAACTACTGGGCCATGTATTTCTCTACTGTATACATCGTACAGTCCTTTCTGGTGCTATCGATAAAAAAAAACTCATTGGAAAATGGCGAGAGGGGAGAGATCACAGAACCATCTCATTTGTCGGCCGACAGGACGTCAGATGGCGCGTTACAGCCTTGCCTTATGGGTGAAATGGCAACAGGGTTTGAAATCATGCACACTTGAATTGTGGGCCACAGGAAGTGGTGAAACTACTTGAATATGGCAGACTGAGATGCTACTTATGAAATGATTACGTTTTTAAACATTGTAGACTAACAAGATCATTCTAACGGAGAAGGTTTGCAGCCAAATCAGTGTTTAATTACGCACACAAAAAAAAGATCTTGTTACAAATCACAGAACATATTATAACAAATGAATATCTACATTTGACTTGTGTAAAGTCGTTAATAAAATCTCTAAATTTAGAGACACTTCCGGACAGAAGATTACAGTAACAATAATACATAAAACACTGAAGTTCGATTGAAACATAATTTACACATACAAAAGCACAACCTAATAAAATATTCAGAGAGACACAAAGCCAGTATAGAACATTTCTTATTTCATATGCTAAAACTAACTCTTAGAAGTGCGCAACCTATACAAAGACGCCGACCATAAAAGAAAACCAAATGAGTTTGTAAGGAATTAGTAAAGATTAAGACTCTAATTAACCTTCACCGCTAGATTGACATACGGATATGCGTAGGACGTAACCATCTTCTTCTTTGAAGGATGGCCTGTAAGTTATCTTCTACAGCTTTAATATAGCCTACACATTATTGATTTATTCTTTCCTTTACTACTGGGGGGGGGGGGGGGGCGGCACATAATTGAGACAGTTATTCTTTAGTGTCACTCCTCATTAAAATTCTTTCCCCTCCTTTACAAGTCTCCACTAGACAGTTTGTACTAGACAAAGTTTCACCAAAATATCGCCCTCCCAAGATTGCCACCTCCTCTCTAAAGGTGGATGCTCTAGACTTTATTCCTTACGTAAACATAATCATTATCAGTTAGGCAAACATGAGTAAGTGTGTTTATGTGCGTGTTCTTTAATTTACAGAAATTGATGTCTAGATCAATAAAGATGAGTAAATTACTTAAATAAGTAGTATTGATCCAGAGAGCACTTCTAGAGAAACAACAACAAAAAAATCATTTTGATATTTTCTTTTTATTTTCTAGAAACGAAACATTACTTAATGACTGGCTAATCAATTTGATTGCTATTACGATTAAAGCATTGCTGATTGATTTTTAAAGTATTACTTTTTTTGGGGAGGAGTCATCAGTTAATGCGGTATTTCAAACTTAATCACAAATACGTTCCTTGGCTTCAAAAAGAAAACCTGATTTGGCCACATTTGTTGGAACACACAACTCGCCCCCCCCCCCTTTTTTTTTTCTTCCAATACTTTTTTCTTCCCGAACTTTGTGGATTTCGAGACAGGGGAAATAAATCATGTGTGAAAAAATCAAGTATTTGTTTCTCTTCCAACATTCGTGTGTATATATTTTTTTTTGTATTATTATTTTTCTTTAAAGCTTAATCTTTAATATTGATCACATCACGTTAAAGTAAGGGCAGTAATCAGGGATAGCTTTCGTAGACCTGGGAGTTCTAGAAGAGAGAGAGATGAGACTACGTCCGTGGGAGAATGGCAGTGGGCACGTCACGATCTTTGACCTCCTGACCCCATGTTGCAGACGTGGATTAGCTAAGATTGTCCAAGCTTATGACGTCTAAATCTTTTTTTTTCCGGCTCTTTCATTTTTAAACTTAGAAAGAAAAAAATTATATTTTCCCTTCATATTTCTAGTTGTTATCCCCCTTGGATGTCAAGAGAGTTTGTTACAATATGTGCAGAAATTGAAGACGAAGCCGGGACAATTTCCTCTAGTATTAAAGGAGGACAAAAAAAAAAAAGAAGGGCAGAAGTCTGTTGGAATAACACAAATTGTATTGAACTAAAGCATGACGTGCTCGCCAGAGGTAGGCTGGGACAGAATCAAAGAGAAAGTTATCACAAAATAAGATTTTGGAAGAAAAAAAATGAACGAAGAATATTTTTGTTCTGAGACTGGGCAAAAAAAAAAGGACATCAGAAACTGGGCAACGGAAATATAGTCAGAGACTGGGCAATGGAAATGTCATCAGAAATTAGGCAATGGATGAGTCTCCAGAGACTGGGTAATGGAAATATCATCAGAAATTAGAGCAATGGATGTGTCTCCAGAGACTGGGTAATGGAAATATCATCAGAGTCTGGGCAACAGAAATGTCAACAGAGACTGGGCAACAGAAATGTCATCACAGCCTAGGCAGCAGAAATGTCATCAGAGTCTAGGCAGCAGAAATATCATCAGAGAATTGAGAAATTTCTTCATGCAGCAGGACAAAATATGTTCTTTCATTTGAGCTTTAAATAATGTATTGTCTTATAGACTGTTTGTTATTTTCTATCAATGCTATTCGTGAATGAGAAGGTGACAGAGGGTTAATGTCTATTTATGTATTATTCTATACACTTCCTATTAGCAGTGACGGTATCAAAAATATAGTCAACTATTTTAACAGAACTAAAGAGCACCGGCTTGAAGCCGTTTTTAATGGAAATTATTTTTAATGAGCAACAAAAAAAAAAATGGAAAGGGTACAAATCGTGAGCAGTTATAAATACATTACCATCTTGTAAGAGGTCAAGATGACATTGTGTCCTCCAGAGAAATCCTTAAACATTAAATAAATATTTATGAGATATTGGCGGAAAATTTGCATAAAAAGAAAGAGTTTTTGTGGTGAAGAAAATCACGAATAGTCTAAGTCAATTTGTGGGGAGACTAAGTCAATGTGTGGGGAGACTAAGCCAATGTTTGGAGACACTTAGCCAATGTGGGGTTTGAACAAAAGACGACAAATGGGCGTGGACAGGGCCATGGGCGAAGCCAGGATTTTTTTCCCGGGGGGGAATTTTTCTCCCCCTCCCCGCCAAATATATATATGTCAACGTAACAGAGGCGCCCAACGGGTTGCTTCAAAGACCAACTTTAGTGCCAACTTGCCTAGTTGACATAGAAGAGAGCACCTGGTTGCATGCGGCCTCAGAACGAGACCGCTGAATGGTCTAAAATAGTGTGATGTCGGATTTTCATTATCTTTTCTAGTTTACGAGATCTAAACGGGACGGACGGACAGACACACAAAACTAATAGTGTCTTTTCCCCTTTCGGGGGCCGCTAAAAATCAGTCACTAAATTCAGGCGGGGGGCTGGGGTTGAACCATGCCCCCCCTCTCCACCCCTGACTACTCCCATGGACAGGGCTCAGAAAAGTGTTTTTTTGCGTCTGAGCTGGAAGTACGATGAGCTACAGCAGACTTTAGATTGAAACCTTGAGTGCCCTGAGAAAGGGGAGTGCATCCTCTAATAGTTCGACTTGAGGAACGTGAACTCATTGCACTGTCTTTCATGTGAAGACAATAATGGCAAAACATAGATGATGAATCAAGAGGACTCGAACCACGAACCCGGCGCCTAGCTGCAACCAGGTACTAATGTTACATCTACTAATAGCTAATAATAAAAATAATATATTCATGAATACATTTTCCCTGTTCCTAAGTATTTTTGGGGTATAAAAATAGACAAGACTTGTTATGGTATCAAAGTGGTTTAAACATTAGAAAGTATTTCTCTAAGTCATACTGGTGAGGAAGTCTATCTATATCAGTCACACCGAACATTCCTCTTTCTGGGATGGGAGAAGGGACACCAACAGCGTAAAAAACTGACCGAGTCCAAGAGAACTGGCAGAAATTTCCAGATCCTCTATGGCTTCTATAAACATATGGCAGAAGTTTCCAGATCCTCTATGGCTTCTATAAACATTGTGGCAGAAGTTTCCAGATCCTCTATGACTTCTATATGCATTGTGGCAGAAGTTATCAGATCCTACATCCATGACTTAGATAAGCTTTGTGGCAGAAGTTACCTGATCATCTATCCATAGCTTCTATATGCATTGTGGCAGAAGTTACCAAATCCTCTATCTATGACTTCTACGTGCATTGTGGCAGAAGTTATCAGATCCTATATATATATGACTTAGATATGCATTGTGGCAGAAGTTACCAGATCTTCTATCCATGGCTTCTATATGCATTGTGGCAGAAGTTATCAGATCCTCTATCCATGAATTCTATAGGCATTGTGACAGAAGTCACCAAATCCTCTATCTATGACTTCTACGTGCATTGTGGCAGACGTTACCAGATCCTCTATCCAAGACTTCTATATGCATTGTGGCAGAAGTTACCAGATCCTCTATCCATGAATTCTATAGGCATTGTGGCAGAAGTTACCAGGTCGGAGTAACGCTTCACGGGTTAAATATGGACTGCGGGCCTTAGTTTAGGCCTAAGTAGTCCAAGTTAATAGATCGTAATAGATCTGGAGAGGAATTGAACCAGGCTAGATACTTAACACCTTAAACCCCAGATTTGGTTGTAGGCTAAGTTTAAAAGAAAAAAATATTGTGTATAGATCTAGTTCGAAATGGTCATACAAATGGAATATAATAAAGCCACATGTGTACAGAAATCAGGCTTAATGTACTATTGACCAAAAGTCTGATCCAGGGAGACAGATGGAATGCTGTGGTACAGACGACATGATTGAGAGGGGAGCTGGGGATTATACGTCTGACATTCTCCAAGACCTTAACGTCTGCATCTTTCGCCACGTGGACGTCACATTTCAATAAGACTGACATCTAGTCTTCTCTCTGGAAATTTCGGATAAGAAACCTGAACGTGGCCTAAAAGTTGCTTGACCTTCATCAATGACTCCAGCCACTTCAGGTCCTGGATCGAAGCTGGTCAGCTATACATTTCTGTAGACACCGGACACGATGTTTTATTGATTCAGTTTGATGTTGCTCTAAATTCATTGTTACGCTGTTATTTCGATAGTTTTTGTGTCATTGTTAGTGCAATTAGATCTTGCTGTGTACTTCCATCTAGACTTTTACTTACTCGGTCAGACTGTTACTCATTGACAAGGAAACTCGAAAAAAATCAAGATGTCTGTGTATAGTCACTTAATGAACTCTTGATGTTGTGTCTGTTCTATCTATGTGAATGTTTTTGATGTGTTGTTTTATTAAGAAAGAAAAGAGTCCTTGTAATCACAACGAATTTCCATTAGTATCAATAAAGCACTATTAGTCTTAGTCTTTTTATTATCAGTTGCAATGGGGTTGTAATTCTGTAATGTAAACCCTGTACACCCCTGTGTTATGACACAACAGTAATCATTTTGTTTTGTTTTTTTAACTGCGCATCGTAATTTCTCCAGCATAGGACTTTGGACCTGATTCGGAAAGACCCGCCTTATAGCTTGCCACCGAGACATGCATGAACTCATATTTTGGGCCCGTGAATTCTAGTATCACTCTTACATATCCGTGCCTGTCCCCCCCCCCCCCCCCCCCCCAAAAAAAGTCCGTCCTTCTGCTTCTTGATTCAATCTGTCTAATATTTCGAACGTGACCTACACACACTCGCAACAGTTTTCACACGTTTTGGCCCATATTTTTTAATGACAACCTTTAAGCATCCTCCGATTGATCGACCGTTCAGCACACACTCTTTCAGCTTTTGAATTCTGTTTCTATCACCCTTGTGGCTAATGTTTCTGTTTCTATCACCCTTGTGGCTAATGTTTCTGTTTCTATCACCCTTGTGGCTAATGTTTCTGTTTCTGTCACCCTTGTGGCTAATGTTTCTGTTTCTATCACCCTTGTGGCTAATGTTTCTGTTTCTATCACCCTTGTGGATTATGTTTCTGTTTCTGTCACCCTTGTGGCTAATGTTTCTGTTTCTATCACCCTTGTGGCTAATGTTTCTGTTTCTATCACCCTTGTGGCTAATGTTTCTGTTTCTATCACCCAGATGAACCGCATTAAAATGCGATCGTTCCTCCATATTGCGGCCAATTTGTCTAAATCAGCTGGGCTCTCCACTGATAGAATCCCTATTAGAAGAATTAGTACATGCCCTCCGTGGAGGAGATTGTCGGCCCCACAAATAAACCTGTCCCTAATAGGACAAGAGGGAGCCATCATGCGACTAACACCTGCCATTCTCCAAAACTTGGCATCAATAACCATAAAATCCTACCCATCAGATGCCATTTTCTGCTATACCGATGGGTCGGTATTGAGGGACCCCGATAGATCAGGGTATGGGGCCCTTATAGACCGGACAGAACCAGACCGGCTCTCTGGTCCATGCGGCTACGCCGCATGCTCCATGGACGCCGAGTTAACAGGGATAACTCGGGCGTTCGAGGCTATCAGAGCCGAATGACCCAATGCGAAACTGGTGCCACTACTGTGGTACTAGTCACCGACTCTCGCTCCAAGCTATGGGTGGCGGCGGGGGAGGGTCACCTGTAATAGAAAAGGCAATTGGCGCCGTAGATAACATCCGCCGAGCTATTTTAGCTGTCGTTTTCATGCAGTGGGCGCCTTCACATTGCGGCGTGAGGAGCAATGAAACTGCAGATGCCCTCGCAAGGGAGGGTGTTTAGGCAGCCACACACCTCGAAGCACCAAGCACGTACTTACAAGCAACGTCACAAATCCGAGCATTCATTCATGAGAAGTGGTTAAAGTCCTAGGGAGGAATCCGACAGAGCACGTGGTGTCTGGCAGCACATGCGTCACCCAGATCGCGACGATCCATGATGGCGACTGAGGAAGTCAGAGCAGTCAATTATTGCGCAGTGCAGGTATCATTTCTCTTTTTCTCCTGTTTTTTCCAATATCCTTTCTCTTTTTCTCCTGTTTTTTCCAATATCCTTTCTCTTTTTCTCCAGTTTTTTTTCCAATATCCTTTCTCTTTTTCTTCTGTTTTTTATAATATCATTTCTCTTTTTCTCCTATTCCTTCCATAATCCTTTCTCTTTTCCTCCTGTTCCTTCCAATATCATTTCTCTTTTCCTCCTGTTCCTTCCAATATCATTTCTCTTCGCTTGTGCTCGGGCCAGACTTTTTTTTTTCGTCTCTCAAGAAATTGAACATGCAAGAGAAGACAATTATAACAGAGAAAATATCATCAATCGAATCCGAAAAAAAAAAAAAGCTTAGAAGACGGGTCAAGGGTCAAATATTTCAAAGACGTAAGAAGGGAGGATGGGGGTGGAAGGAAATCATGGCGTTGGTATTGATTTGACCTTACAGGTTGAAATGTGGACGGCATATATTGTATTCAGAGGCTGATGTATTTATCTAACCCAAACCTCCAGAAATAGTGAAATCTTTAACATTATTTAGAATACCTACAGACTGAACACCATTGCAATACAGAGATCATTCAAATCGTTAAATGGAACATCGCATATACCGAACAAAAAAAAAATTAAATCTTCCATAAAGACGTTTGATTGTCTATAACATTCCTGTGTGTGAGTTATATTGTGTGTGAGAATCGCTATTATTATATTGTGATTTGTGTGTGGATGTGTTTGATCCCTCTCTAGATCTATATATATGCTAAGACAATGCCCGTGCTGTGCATTCATAATGTCCCGGAACCAATGGCGATACATCCTTGGGAAACTCCAACGCCATTCTTGGCGTGACCTGGCAAAGGAGGAACAAAATATTAGATCACAATTTGCATTCTATAGCTAAACATGAAGTGTCTTTGATGAATGATTTCCATACAGGCAGCGGCCACAAAACAGATGGGACGTTTTCAAGATCCACTTGGAATATTCGATGTCATCTAACAGATATGATATAAGGCCTCATAACCTAAGGCCTGATAAGCTAAGCCCTGATAAGCTAAGGCCTGATAAATATAGACTATCAGATGTGCTATTACAGGAATGCCCAGCGAAGGGTTCCTAGCCCATTTCCGACACGTGACGCGTTCTTTCAGGCTCCTTTGAAGCTTCTGTACTTATGTAACCTCAAAGGATCGGCTCTCTTGGACTTTTTTGCGGTGATTGGGGCGGTCAATGAAACGCCGTGTCCCCCAGGATGAGACAGATTGACCACCACTGTTTTAGTAGTAAACTGGGTGTTGATGTACATGGTCGTTAGGCTGTAGCTCTAAACAGCTAGTCCAACTAACCGGCTGTAGCTCCAAACAGCTAGTCCAACTAACCGGCCTTGATCCAAACAGCTAGTCCAACTAACCGGCTGTAGCTCCAAACAGCTAGTCCAACTAACCGGCTGTAGCTCCAAACAGCTAGTTCAACTAACTGGCTGTAGCAGTAGTATGTTCTCCATGTAGAACTTGCATGAAACTTGAATAAACTTCTTGTCAACCAAAATGAACGTGTCGTTGTTGAAGAGCACAGACACAGTTTTCAAGTGTCATGTACAGACGCAGTGTTCAAGTGTCATGTACAGACACAATGTTCAAGTATCATGTACAGACACAGTGTTCAAGTGTCATGTACAGACGCAGTGTTCAAGTGTCATGTAGAGACGCAAGTGAACTAAAAATAATTATGACGAAATACACGTCACTCATGAAACATAAAGGATTTCGTCTTTCGCTCTTCCCCACCACTTCCACTTCCATGATGTCAACTATGACGTCAACTACGACTGTCTTTCTTGTGGTGACGTCAGAATCTATTCAGCTTCTAAACAACCAAACTATCCGCCATTGTTTTGCTCATGGCGACATCAAAAACTCACACACACATTCCATAACACGAAGTCAATGGCTCAAGTTTACAAGTATCAGTTATAAAGACTAATACAGTGGTTCTCAAACTGTGGTCGGCGGATTTCATGTGTCAACTAGATGACCGCAGCGGGTCCACATTAAGATAAAAATCTTATACAAATAAAATAACTTCTTCGCTCAAGGCCAGTTTATCCGATAGGAGGATTTGGAGTATAGTCAACTCATCCCTCCCACTGTTTATATTTCTATTAAGTTATTAAGTAACTAAGCCAAAGATTGGAAGACATTATTTACTTGAATATTCCCGACTGGGTATTGAAACTTTAGCGCTTGGACCAAATCAGATCACATTCACATCGAATCCAAACTCATGCAGGTAAAACATATTGAAATATCCACAAACGAGGATCAGAAAACAAATGTTTGAACAAAGATACTGTAGGATAACAAATAGTCTGTTTAAGAAGTAATGTTTCGAATTTTATATCCTGCATTATGTACAGAAGTTGTTGAGTGCTTTTTGGTACAACGTGCACTCATGGCTGTAGTGAATTTCATCACAAAAAAAAATATTTAAAAAAACTTGACTTGAAATCTGTGGTCTTTGGGTTTTGCTGTTGCTAATTAGAAGCATTGAGCCGTACAGAAATACGCTTATAAAATCTCATCAAACTTATCCAAAACATTTTAATTTGACAAATTTTTATTTAAACAAAAATTACAATCTCAACAAATATTTCTTCAATAAAATGTTTTTTTGTTTTTTTTTAATTTGTATGCTGTACACTATGCATTTATGTAGCTTTTATATTTAGGGGTCCGTGGGCAAGTTTTGAAAATATAAATGGGGTACCCGGGTCAAAAAAGTTTGAGAACCTCTGGACAACTGCGATCCCGCATATAACTTTGCGAAACAGGCGATTGAAAGCTTATATAACAGTAATTTCCCTTAGCTAAAGGATAAATGGCGTCTCGGTTTCTCAGCTTCTTTGACCAAAAATTCACGCGAGAGTCTCGTGGCTCCTACCATTCCTTACTTACGTTCGGCTCACTTCAGAGCCAGGTGGACTCAGTAGGTCACCACGCTCCACAGAAGAATTTCTCTATCAATATATTTTAACTTGAACCTATACTCTGTGATCTGAGGCATGTGTCCAGTAAGTAGACTAAGTGTCATGTGTGTGTGTGTGTGTACAAAATATTAATAACATAAAAAAATAGCAAAAAGGCATTGGGTGTCAAACACCTAGACCTACGAATTAACGGACTTTTGCTTCCAAGCGGATTAATCATATATACGGTGACCTTTAATCTTGACTCATTAATTTATCAAAAGGGAAGATCCGATCTGACATTTTCGCCTTTATGAGACGGCATGAATATAGTCAGTCGATCAACCAACAAAAACATTAGGCCGATGTGCTGTCAGGGACTCAACAGTCAAACCGAAATGTCAGTGCTTAAGCACTGATGAGGTGGAATAAAATCGATGACTTAATTATTGTTCCTCCACTAACGCTCGTGACTTGTTTCATTAACTTTATGTAGCATTTAATTAAGAGCTTTCAAAACAGTAGGAGTTCATCCTCCTTATTACGAACACTCTATGTATGGGTCTATTAAATCCCACAGACAAATCCTGTAGGCACTAGGCCCTATTTGTTTATATGGAATTTCGTCATATTTGGTCATATTTATTATAAATAAAGTAGATTACATATTTTATTCTATATTAAGTATCTAATGTTTGAATGTGCTTGATATATAGAAATTAACATCCATTCATCCATGCCAGTGGCGCTATAGCCCATGGAGGGCTCTGGCCTGCTACAACAGATCCTTCCATTCAGATCTCCATTAAGCTTTTCGTTTCCATGCCCAATCATCTGCCTCTATATCATTCATCCATCGTATTCGTGGTCTGCCTTTTGGCGGTAAACTGTGTTAAGTATATTTGAAATTTCTTAAAGGTGACCTGCCCAGCGAAGTCTGCTCTTTTTTATTTCCATCACTCTAGGTGGGCTCACTATATCTCCTCCATCCATTCTATATATAGCACCGAAGATTTTTCTAAGAATTTTCCCAAATATTTATTTCTAAGATTTTCATCGTTTTATAATTCTTTCATATTTCTTAAATCTCGTGGCGAGGTCGAAAGAAAAATGTTTGAACCTCCCCCCCCCCCCTATTTCGAAGATGAAGCAGGACGTTTTAGCGAGGGACATTTAGGCATATGATGTTCTTGCCACTTCTATGTGCTGGGGCGCAAACAAGTCAAATATAAAAACTACTTCTATTTTGATCAATTATGGGATTAATTTTTAATAGATCTAAACTACCAACATGAAATGTGTGCGAGTGGAAATATTTTAATTGTTTGTTTTGCTGAATGGGTGCAACTTTCATGCTTATGGTGCAATCACTTTTGTGGACCAGTTTGGGAAGGGGCTATCTGCTATTTTTTTTTAAAATAAAAATTGCTCGAGTTTGAATTTAAACTCGACGTTTCGAACCTTGAACAATGGGGAGTTAACACGTTGACCACTGTACTAATAAAATAGGTTTTATAGTTCTCACTATTCCTAGTTTAAAAGTGTTAGCAAACAACCTCCTGCCCTACACAAGGCTTATCTCCCCTTAGTTTTGTACATGTTTATATGAAACAAAATTAGTTAATTACGACTAATTGGTTAATTTTATTGTCGCCATCCCGATCAGTTACATTACAAAATCTCATTATCAATGCAAATCTTTTTTTTTTTGTCGTTGAATCAATAAAAGTAACCAATTAGTCGTCATTAACTTTGCATTTTTTTTCCTTCAGGGTTTGGACCCGAGAATGAAATGACGCATGGTGGATATTATGAAACAGACCTGAGATAATTTATTCTTTGGATATACGTCTTAGATGTAACAAGCACAAAGGAAAAGACATCACACTATTTTTCATTGATTTTACTATTAAGTAGTAAGCGCTCACTTAAGTCATTCATCGCTGCTGAAGCCCATTATCACAAAATGCCTAGTTGACACGCTACACTTTTCTGTTGCTTTAAGATAACTGTTGCCTGACTGCAGCCGTATGTTCACTTTCATTTCTTTTTGTGTATACTATACAGTCGATAGCAATATTAGATAGTAATGAAAAAACATCTAAAGAAAAAAAAATGGGGGAGGGGGATGTGTTGTGAGTTAAGGACTTAATGGTCACCACCGTGCCAGCCCATGGGTCAAGTAGTCACTTAGAAAACTGGACACAGTAAAGTGACGACTGTGTCTCCACTTCTTTGTGTCTCCACTTCTTTGCGTTCCAAGACTCGTCTACACTCGTCTATACACATTCAAGTAGGAACTAAGTGTATCGCGTTAGCCAATAATGGTTGACAAACTTTTTGCCTTCAAAACCCTTTTATTTACGAGTGGTCAGCTCTGGTTATTTATAAGCGATTGGTCATCTCAGGTGCCTGGTGTTGTCCTACATTAGTTTATATATTTGACAAAAAGAAATTGTCCTAAAGCAAGGATTGTTTGAAACAGATCAAAACAACAAGATCTACCTTTTCATAACAATCATTTTATTTTCATTAGTAAAAAAACAACAACAAAGGTCTGTGCACTATTTCTGAAGAGCTCACTCAGCAGACATAGCAACACAAGCCTACACACACATAGAATCTGTGTGTGTCCTTCCACTTAATAACATAGAGCACTATTTACAACGTAACCCACGGGTATAAATACACACAGATATAAAGTCTGATACACTAGAGATATGAGCTAGCATTACAATGAAAGGAATACTAAGAACATGTGATAATCATGTAACATAATTCAAAGTAAAGAAATCAACAATTTTTTTTTTATAGTTTAAAAAAAGTATTAGAAAAAAAATATCACAAAACTAATAATACAAAGATTTGTACTGCTACAGAAGTTCAATGCTGCATTCGTGTGTTCAGAATATAGTCAAATATTCTTGTAGAGAATTAGTTTAGAGACACATCTAGAAGTCTTCATTTTAGGAAAACGATAGCTTCTATATATTGTAGATGTATGGCATCGATTAGAGATTTTGCAGGCCTTGTATTAGATACTGTGGTAGACAGACGCTACAGCTGGAAGTCCAGTAATTTTAGTTAATTACATAAGTAATGACCTTATGAGTCTACTCACTAGTCTACTGTATACAGTCGTCAGTTATGGCATTAAAAAAAAAAGACTTTAACATGTCTTAGGTTTAAAAAAAATGTTAACATATAAACATGGATTAAAATAAATTTTTGTAGGACAGTATAAATACAATTCTGTTTTCATCCACTTCTATATACACTTATATATACTGAGAGAAAGAGATATATATATATACCTGTGCAACTATAACGTGTATGTTAGCTCTACCCCATTTAGTGTCTCAGACTAAGACATGACTTAGGCCCTATATTTATATCATTTGATGTTTCGAGTGTCATCTCAAAGATGTTGTAGATCTCTAGACAATGATAAACTCCTCCTGCCCCAACATGACAAGATGCACTACTACTCTGCAGACCTAGTATGTCTCAATAGTAACTCAATATCGATCTAGTGTGTCTCAATAGTAACTCAAGATCGATGTAAAAACAACATTAATTCAATTCTACAATAGCCCTGTCTAGTCAATTATACTATTAAGACAAGACATTTCTCTCTACACCTTGTTGAAAGATGTGTAGTACACCCATATGTTTCTATTGATGAGCAGTTTAAAACCCTAAACAAGAAAGATAGCTATTGTAAATAAGTAATTTCCTTCACTTCACCCCTATTTACACACGGTTCAACAAAATCAAATCTTAGTGCGCATCCCGTCAGGAGACAAGTAAAGGAGCACTCTGTAAGAGGTGGCATGTGTTGATCAAAAGATTCCCCAGTGTGTCTGCCAGATTCCTTCACTCAATACCACAGTCTGTGGAGGAAATAGAATTGGATCATTATTTAGTCTCAATAAAATCATCTACGTATAAATGGTTACTACATATAAAACATAATTTCGGAAATTAAAAAAACGAAAAGCATTCTATTAACAACAATTCAGCGCTGCTATCAGAGCGAAGTTTAAAATATTTTTGTTTGTTATTGTAAAATGTTTGACATGTTTCGGATGTTTCTTCAGAGTTGAAGATAGTTTACTTCCTAGTCCAAACCTCCCACAGGACGACGGGGATGGGAGCAGGCAGGGTTTGAACCCTCGACCTTCGATAAATCCGAACGACAGTCCAGCGCGCAAACCGCACGACCAGGCAGCCATTTAATTCGGGTTTCGAACCCGTAACGTCGTCTGCTCCAAAAATATGCAATTTCTGATTCGGCCATTGAGGAAGGTCTATTTGTGCGATTATTAATTGAAATGTTCATTATATGTAACACTAGACCTAAAGTTCTGATTTAGAACTTTGAAGATATAGTCTAGACCTACTTCTAGATCAAGAATCTAGGTGTAATCTATATAAGATTCACGTAAAAATATAAGCAATACTTATTAACTTCAATAAAAAATGAATCAACTTTAAATTTACTGTTATGGAATAATTACGGTAATACGAGTGACTACGCCATGTTGGCTCTAGACCTAGATATAGTCTCCAGCCAAATTTACATTTATTTTATTTTTATTTTTTAAATTATAACGGTCAAAGTAGAATTTTCCCGTGTGGCCAACGAGCTAGTAATTCTTTTCTCAGGGATATACATCAACTGTTAGATTTCTAAGAAAATCATTAGAACCGTTTTTAAGATCAGCAGTCCAAGTTCCTAGATCCAGATTTCTGCTGGATCCAGGTTCCATAAAGTTCTGATTTGAAGAGGTATTGTAAAAAAAAATGTTCCATTAGCTAAAAGAAGCGGGAAAGAAGCAACTGTTTGTGCTCAAGTCCAGTCTTGGACACTGTTCAGTCTATAACTAGAGACACTACACAGCTAATCTCTAGGATATTATTAGTCTCCACACACTGAATACAACAAGAAGCAAATTTTCGATTAGTGTATAAGCCGATTGAGATCTATTACGAGGAAGATAGAAGGGAAGAAATGGACGCAAGACAATCAGATTAATGATTTAAACCTACACTACAGGATTGAAATTGACTTGCGTCAAAGAGTTTCTATTTTAAAATCACAATCTTGTTTCACAACAGATCAATTTTTGAAGCGTCTAGTTCTTTTTTTTTTTTATCAATCTTATAATGTCTGGATTTTTTATTTCCGTCCTATAAACGTCTAGGCTTTTGATTCAATCTTATAAACGTCTAGGCTTTTGATTCAATCTTATAAACGTCTAGGCTTTTGATTCAATCTTATAAACGTCTAGGCTTTTGATTCAATCTTATAAACGTCTGGGCTTTTGATTTAATCTTATAAATGTCTATGCTTTTGATTCAATCTTATAAACGTCTAGCCTTGATGTTGCAATGTAAAGATCAAACACGCAGACAACAGAGATGTAGTGCTCAAATGTAAAGATGAAACACGCAGAGGATTCTTCTAAATGGCATGCGGGTGACATGTCCGAGCCAGCATAGTGTTCTTTGTGCCAGAAGAGCATAGATGCTGTGCATATTGGCCAGTTTTAAAACATACTTGTTGGCGACATGATCCCTCCAGGAGATGCACATTATGCGTCGCAAGCAGCGTAAGTGAAAGCTATTTAACCTATGCTCTTAACACATGTATGTTTACCAGCTCTCACTACCATTAAGAAGAGTGCTCACAACATAGGTACTCTAGACTAGGATTTTGGTGGCCGTAGAAGAAGATGCCGAATAGTGTTGGAGCCAGAACACATCCTTGTTTTACTCCGCTCTTGATGGAGAATGGCCTAGAGGCGGAACTATCAAACTGTACGGTGCCCTGCATATTTTCATGAAAAGCTGACACAAGTTTCCGTGGCTTGTTCCGTAGCTGACATAGTCATACCAGATTTTTTACAAAGTTTTGTTCTTTAATAGAGATTACTTTAGCGCTTTTTTTTTCTTGCCCCCCCCCCCCCCCCCGGTTGTGGGAGGAACGTTAAACATGCTATAGTCTCCGCCTTGATCTAAAGAACATTTATGTCAAATTTTATCAAAATTGGTCAAACGGTTTTGATTTCTATACGGGATATACATACATACTCCTTACATTCAATTATATATATTAGATATGCCAGGACTACAATACCCTGTATATACACAATTATATGCCCGACTTCACACTAGCCTGTAAACACAAAGACAATGGTGTTGCTCAGGTTTCTATTATTCCACTATGAGAAAGAAAGTGTGTACTAGCAGAGCCTATCGATGTGTGCGCTCTATCAACTCATCACCATTAGAACCGCCATGCAATAGAACGATTGCATCAAACCATGACGTTTTTACGTTCTTTCAGAAATGATCCCCAACTCAGCCCCCCCGGTTGGAATACACTATATAATAATTTCCACAATGTTCAGACGAAAGATAAAACTATACTAAACAACGAATGCATCAATAGAAACAAGAAGCTTTTTCTTGAAACAAAAAAATATTATAAAAACAAAAAAAAAACTTGAAATCTCGAGTTTCAGGGGCGATAATGACACCGGCTGGCTGCATGAAACAGAGAAAGCTCTAGAGGGATTTGCCAATTTTCATAATGCAACATAGCATAAGGAGGTGAATATTGTCAACATTGGGGAAAGCGAACTTATTTCACTGGAATACTGGATTGATTCAACTGTCTTATGTAGGCTGTAGAGGGTAACACTTATCCAAATACTCTTGCCTCTGAACAGAGGGCAACACTAAGCCAAATACTCTTGCCTCTGAACAGAGGGCAACACTAAGCCAAATACTCTTGCCTCTGAACAGAGGGCAACACTAAGCCAAATACTCTTGCCTCTGAACAGAGGGCAACACTAAGCCAAATACTCTTGCCTCTGAACAGAGGGCAACACTAAGCCAAATACTATTGCCTCTGAACAGAGGGCAACACTAAGCCAAATACTATTGCCTCTGAACAGAGGGCAACACTAAGCCAAATACTATTGCCTCTGAACAGAGGGCAACACTAAGCCAAATACTATTGCCTCTGAACAGAGGGCAACACTAAGCCAAATACTATTGCTTCTGATGAAATAAAAATAAAAAAAAGCAAAATACAAAAAAAAAACAACAAAAAAAAAACATTTTTAAAAACAAAGCTTATATTCAGTGTAGCTGTAGCAATTAGTCTGGATCAGTCATGTCATTCAATTTGTAACAGATCTAGACTAACGATAATATATATCTGTGCGATAAGAAATATTTTTACCAATTGTTTTTGTTTAGCGTAATTTCATGCTTTTAGCTTTCTCAATACGCTATGAAAACAAAATTTCCATTTCCTACCAAGTTTTGTGATCTGCGAGAAACGTAACATGCAAATGGTCAAAATTTATTGCAGAAAATGTTTTCAACAGTCACTTTCTATTTCACATGCAACGAACACTGGTCGTAGTATTTATTTTCAATAGGAAGAAATCGGACATAGATTCTAAGTCGGAGTAAGAAAGTTGGTAGCATTATGCAAGTCTAGATTCTGGTTCCCTCCATTCCCCCCCTTGGATATGTCGTGCCTCAAGGAAATGACCCTAACTCTATTCCTGTATTGAAAGATGTATATGTGCATCGGAATGAAAGATCAAAGTGTCCAACCTTTGTGGAGAGCAGCAAGTGTTTGGTGTCAGAAGTCAGAACAATATCGTTCTCTAGACACAATGTTGAGTACAATCTCTTTTTCTGTACACTAGGTTGAGTATAAAACTATATTCTCTGTACACGATGATTAGTACGAGCCAATTATATTGGAAGTATAAGAATCTTGAAACTGATTCCCCTTTTGTGTGAAGCATTCATTTTAATGTTAATTAAGAATGTTGAAACTGATTCCCCTTTAGTGTGTAGTAGCATTCATTTTAATGTTAATTAAGAATGTTGAAACTGTTTCCCCTTTAGTGTGTAGTAGCATTCATTTTAATGTGAATAGCAAAGTCTCTTTGTATTTCGATGGAAGTCTACATCTTCGTTGTCTTGACATGAGAGTGTTTCTTCGTTGGATAGCATGGCTTGATCTCCAGGAAGAAATGAAGTTCATTCCTAGACGCTGTCAGCATGACATTTAACAACGGCGAATATCTTGTGTAGGCCCATATAACGGATGAAGCACTTTATACGGATGTAGGCTATTACATTATTTCGGAAAATGCGTTTGATTAGTAGCCTTAATACACTGTAGAGTCTGTAAATCACGACGCTCTGAGTGCTCCTTTTAAAATAGAATATTATAAACTCCTTTTTACAATTTAATATAAGTCTTAGTGGCATCCATGCGGCCCTTTCACTGGCCTTACCAGCCCAATTGGGTACCGGCCCACAGGGCATTTGCCCGAATGTCCATATTGCCAGTACAACCGAGAGCCACATGTTCCTAGGCTCTATGAAATGTTCCACCACTGGCTGCAATGCTCATTTACTGAAACACGTGATTTTAGTCAACAACATTATTATTCTACTATCTTGTAAACGGTTTGATCTGTATAACCCAGAAAACAGAAAAACTGACACCAAAAAATCTCCAGAATTGAATGCTGAGAGACACTAAATCAAGACAGATGAATAGGAAGTTGAAGCGTTAGTTGATAAAAATGCAAGTGCTTCCTGAAAAAAAAAAAACAGAAATAAATAAAACAATGCGCCAAATAAAAAAAAAAAATGTTCCATAGTGGTTCTAATACTAACGCGATCTAGTATGCCAGGTAACAACTTTCTGAAGACAAATCTTTGAAATGGAAACTTAAAACAAAAAGAAAGATGTACTTCAACCAGAAACAAAAAAAAGTACGTTGGCGCCTAATTAGCAGACGTTAAGAACAAAGATGAATAGCTTCCAGAATCTAAAAAATTTCAGCACATAACAACTTTCAGGAATTATCGGGATGGTGCTCCATCTTAGGAAAGAAAAAAATCGTTTCATGTCCACACAAAAAAATATTAAATTAACAACGCAATAACTTGAACATTATAGAGGTTTCAAGATGAAAGAACATTGGTTAGGACGGAGGTAATAATAGTGAGTTTTAGAGTTCATACATCTTCTAGTGTACACAAGAACAGCACATGGACAACAGAAGTACAGCACAAGGACATCACATGGACAGCACATGGACAACACAAGAACAGTACATGGACAGCACAAGAACAGTACATGGACAACAAAAGAACAGCACATGGACAACACAAGAACAGCACAAGGACAACACAAGAACAGTACTTGGACAGCACAAGAACAGTACATGGACAGCACAAGAACAGTACATGGTCAACACAAGAACAGTACATGGACAACACAAGAACAGTACATGGACAACACAAGAACAGTACATGGACAACACAAGAACAGTACATGGACAACACAAGAACAGCACAAGGACAGTACATGGACAACACAAGAACAGTACATGGACAACACAAGAACAACACAAGAACAGTACATGGACAACACAAGAACAGCACAAGGACAGTACATGGACAACACAAGAACAGTACATGGACAACACAAGAACAGTACATGGACAACACAAGAACAGCACAAGAACAATACATGGACAAGTGTCGATGTTCATCAACTATTAATTAATTTTTTTTAAATAACCTTTCTTAAATCGTGCAACGTTTTTTTCCCTCATGTTTTCCAATCCAGTGCAACCACTGTATCATTGAGTGTTATTGTGTTGTCCCAAGCCAGGGT
This sequence comes from Biomphalaria pfeifferi, assembly GCA_030265305.1. Classification (NCBI taxonomy): domain Eukaryota; kingdom Metazoa; phylum Mollusca; class Gastropoda; family Planorbidae; genus Biomphalaria; species Biomphalaria pfeifferi. The sequence goes on along the minus strand of JASAOG010000105.1, from coordinate 2,233,988 downwards.
GTACTACAGTGACCTCTAACCCTACACCCAGACACATCGTGCTGCTCTCAGCTACATCCAATGTTGACCAAAACCTTTCCATAAGATGAGCCGGCAAGCGGATTAGTTTCCTTGGACAGAAATTCCTTGCTGCATTAAAAGACGATCTTGCAGCTCAAAACTCAAAACAAATAAACAAACCTGCACATATGTTGAAAGGACAAGTTTCAGAGAGGGCTTAAAAAACAAAACAAAAACAACAAAGGAGGAGGGGGGAAGAAAATTCCCTCCTCTTTGGAAAAAAAAACAAACATTCTCACTGAGATTCGCAAGTTTTTATCACTGGGTGCTTCCCTCCCGCCTGGGCTCTGCGCTTGTTGGCTTTGTCAACAATAGCGGAATATGAAAATCAACACAAGTTGCATGGAGGCTGGATTTGACGTGTACCACGTGATGCATTCCGTGTCAAACACGCCCTGACACTGGAGTAGGATTGATGGATCCCACGGGACTCTCTTGCCCAACACAGTGAGTGAAACAATAGGATGGGATTGAAGTGCCAGCACATCCACAAGTTGGACTAAAAAAGAAACTTGCACAAGATTTAGGCATAGTGACTAGGGGACCTTCGGAAACGTGCCCCTGCATTGGGTTGATATTTTGTGACATATGACGACAGCAAATACACAAGATTCTATAAAGGCAATATTTGAAATCTCAAAATAATACAGGGGTTCTCAACCTGTGGATCGCGACTCCCCTTGGGGGTCGAATGACGATTTGCCGTTGGTTGCCTAAGACCATAAAAAATATGGACTTTTTGTCTATTCCATTGGAAACTAATTTTTGTCTGTAGTTATTCATGATAGACAACTGAATAATTATTGTTGCAATAGAATTAGTTTGGACAGTTTAAATTCATGTAAGTTAGTGAAGAACACTACACTACGCCATGCGGAATCATTGATTTTTGTTTTCGTAGTGACGCTATTGAAATACTACGCCATCAATTTATAGTCCATGTTATGGAGGTACTATTTCCGTTAGTAAACAACCCGAGAAAATGTAGCTCAGAATATAATGACGATTTCTACGGTATCATTTTACTTAAAGCAGCCATTGCAAAACCACCCCAGTGCATCATTAGTAGCGAATCTATGAAGCCGAAATGAATGTAACGTCAGTTTGATAACAAGCATCCGATGTTTGCTGACAAGCATAGCAAGTATTCAAGAGGTAAGTTTTCTCTTTTGTAAACCTCTGGAGACGACTTCAACGAGATGTTGAAGAGAATGTGGATTTCATTTTGGACAAATAGTAGATTTCTTGAAAAAGAATATTAGTTGTGTCTGCACAGATGGTGCTCCAAGTTTGCTATTAGGTTGAAGTTTGGTACTGAAATAAGTCTTCAGAAGTCATTGGAACCTTTTCTTCGATTCATCAACAAAATAAGAAACAAAGAGACAACTAGAGAGGAATTCCTGAAGCAATAAAAACGTCACTGCAAGGATCAAACGCAACATGCCTCGATTTGAGTGAAAAGATCCAACCCTCGTAAATGAAATTTAAGATTGGGAAACAAAGTTGGATGAAATTAATATTCACATCTTGCCTACCTTATTTAATTTCTATGAGCAAAATGATATTGAACATGACAAACGAATAAAAGGATAATTTCTGTGAAAAAAAACAACATTTGCGCATGCTTACGGACACAATTTCATCATACTTTTTACATTGTCAGAACTCAATTCACAGTCAAAGTTGAAGATGTTAAGGAGACATGAAAGAAAAAGTTTATTGAACACAATGCAACACGATGCAATGATAAATAATTGTTTTCAATGTCAGTGTTATCCAGATTTGTTTGTGTTGTGCCTTCTTCTTCCATTTCCAAAAAATATATTTCTGCCACACAAGGTTTTCTAGCATGTTAGTTATATCATGTCTAAATACAGAAGTAATGACTCCAAAGTATTACTCTTGCGAAGACAGTCCCGAGAATACCTAATCTTGTGTAACAGTAACAAGCATAGCCTTCGCATGGACGAAATATATGAGACAAAATATTATTACATATTGTTTACTTATTAAACTTAAAGTTTTTGCAATAAATACCAAATACCTACATTATAATTACAATTTTATAACATTTGCCAAAGCACAGTTATTCATGCTTATGAACAAAATAATTTTACTGTTGGGGGTCGCCGCCTAGTGAGGAACTGTTAAAAGGGGTCGCCGAGCTAAAAAGGTTGAGAACCGCTGAAATAAGCCACAGATTACTTCACAAATGTACTGAACGACAATGTTAAATCTTGTTAAATCGTAAACCATTTGTAGACATCGAATTCTATACTATGAGAGTAGTGGATTATAGTGATTCTAAACATCTACAACAAATGGTGTATGTATGTATATCACGCTTCTAAACTGGAGAGTGGTGTAGAGAATGCTTTAACAAAGAGACATTTCCTATGACTTTCTGAAGAAGATCTTGGAAGCAGTGAAGCGAGACAATGCAATATCGTAATCAGAATGTAATCAATTACCGGAAGCCTTAGAAACTGACAATCAATTGGCTTGAGATATAGGAAGGAGATTAAATGAACCTTTCTGGGGCAAAAAAACAAACAAAAGGAGCAGGTTAATCATTTCTTTTAGGGAAAAACAATTTTCTTGTAGTGTGCAATGTCGATGTAGAAAATTCAGTGTTCAGGCCTCAAGCGCAGCAGATTATGGCTAGTCATTTATGACTCATTTTCTACGAGAAAATTGTGGCTTCAATAAATCAATCGCTTCACAATATATGAATGACTAAATAATGAGAGGATAAAGCTTTCAAACAGATCAAACGGGTAGTTTGTTCATTCTGTTGGGATGAGGTTGTGGCAGTAAAACCAACACTTCTGATCTTAGGAGGTTGGGTTTACGGTCAAATAGCGAAATTTATGGTCTTCGAATTGTTCAATCAAGACCTAGATAGTCGATGTAAACCATTCTAAAAAATTAGGTCTTGTAATTATTTGTCTAACAATTAAACAAAAAACTCTCTGGGAGATCTACTATGTCGATGTATGCTGGTATTTAACTTCTATGTCGATAAATGCTGGTATTTAATTACTATGTGGATATATGCTAGTATTTAAGTACTATGTGGATATATGCTGATATTTAAGTACTATGTGGATATATGCTGGTATTTAACTACTATGTCGATGTATGCTGGTATTTAACTACTATGTCGATGTATGCTGGTATTTAACTACTATGTCGATATATGCTGGTATTTAACTACTATGTCGATGTATGCTGGTATTTAACTACTATGTCGATGTATGCTGGTATTTACCTACTATGTCGATATATGCTGGTATTTAACTACAATGTCGATGTATGCTGGTATTTAACTACTATGTCGATGTATGCTGGTATTTAACTACTATGTCAATATATGCTGGTATTTAACTACTATGTCGATGTATGCTGGTATTTAACTACTATGTCGATGTATGCTGGTATTTAACTACTATGTCGATATATGCTGGTATTAAGCGCAACTGACTGATCAATTGATGGAGTACAAAGCAAGAAGAATACTTTGGGTGGAAAAAAAAAGGGGGGGGGGTACAAGTTGTAGCAGTTGAGACTGAAAGCGAGGGCCATTGATTAGTTGAAAGTGCCCTATCATATTCCCAAGTCGTCTGCTCTCGTCGATTGGCCCAATTCGAAACTTCACCGTTAGAGAAAGGAGGGTAGGGAGGGGTGGTTCAATAGAGCGAACGAGAGAAAAAGAGTGAAAAAGGAAGAGTAAATGAGAGCAGATTGTATCGAGGTCTGTCCTAGTACGTCAACTGCGGGACGCCCTGCTGCGCACTACACAACAAAAAGCTTGGACTTAAAAAAATAGGCCTGCGACACTGTTTGGGGAAAGGAAATGAGAACTATCTATGGAGGCGCTAGAGAGAGTGGACAGAGGTCAATCTGTTGTTGATGGTTTTTTTATGTTCGACATACATTATTCCAATATGACACTTGTCTGCCCACAGTTGGACATCGACATTTTGAGAGCACAACGGTCCTACAATAGAACCAGGAGAGTACAAGAAGCAGCTCAGAATGGGGGGGGGGGGGGAGTGTCGAGGCACGTGACTGCAATGATAAGCATGTCAGCAACCCAACGTAAGCAACGTCTATCCAGGAAGCACTAAATAAAATCCAATAGTTGAAACTAGAAGACGTAAGGGAGTCCTCCACCCCAACCCAAATATTCTTCTCTTTAATCAGGCTGCCAACCCACTTAAGTTCTGCAGCTTGTTCGTTGACTGGACAGCAGAGATTCAGCTGAACACTCTTGGGACGTGTTCAATGGATTCTGTGAAGTGAAGTGCACAGCACACACATGTCACTCTTGTTAGCCCTATCACGAGCATACACACACACACGCCAAACATATTAATATTGTATTCGGTCTATTTGGGCAGGTACTGTGTCCACTACTGACCTAGATCCATTCTCACGTCACCTCGTGCTAACAAGATACATTGAACTCCCGATCTTCTTGAACTAAATCTTAGACATCAAAAGCAAAAGCTCATATTTAAACAACAAAAAAAAAAAGACCCGTGTCTAATTTAAAACTGTTGTGTTGTGAATGCAACTGCGGAACGAGTTCATGTTTTTTTGACGCCCTACTTTGCACACCTACGTTGTGCACCTCATTTGCTTCAATGGTGCAGCGCGGTGCGAATGTTTTCGTAAAAGTCAGGAGGTAACTGAGCTGTGATGTCAAAGAGATAGAATGCAGGTCGCCAGGATTTTGCAATGCACATATTAGTTTGTTAAAAGTTTCTACTTATTCTTTCCCTTATTGTGTAAGTTTATAAATGGCTACCTGGTCGAGTGGTGCGCGCATCGAGCTGTCGCCCAATGGTACTGAGTACGAACCTTGCCGATCGTCATCACCTGCAGGAGTTTTGAGCGTTATAATGTTCCTTTCCGAAGGAATGTTCTCAACTTTCAAACAGATCTCTCTAAATGTCGATGTATATCAATAAACTCTGCCTTGCATGAACTAGGCTGTCTTAAAAAAGTAAGTTAAGCGAATATCTATAATTGTTTAGATTTTATCTTCTTCTTATCCTATATAATACAGACGTTACTTCAAAAAAGAAGATGATTACATCCTACGCGTCATGCATTTAGTCATGCATATTAACCAATGACTTAAATTCTGCCAAGTCACTGGTTTTCCTGGCTAGCTCAGGCAACCCATTCCATGCTCTAATAGCACTAGGGAAGAAGGAGTATTTGTACTAATTTGTCCTAGCATGTGGGATGAGGAATGTGCCTTTATCTTTGTGTCTTTCAGAGTATTTTATTGAATTATGTTTTTGTATTTGAAGATTATGGTTCAGTGTTTTATGTATAATTGCTACTTTACTTTTGAGTCTTCTGTCCTGAAGGCTTTCTAAATTTAGTAATTTTTTTATAGGTGTTACTCTAGTCAAATGTGAATATTCATTTGTTATGAATCTCACTGCTCTATTTTGTGTCTGTTCCAGTTTCTTTATGTTTTCTTGAGTTGAGGGGTCCCAAACGGAGGATGCATATTCTATTATTGGCCTAACCAAGGTTAAATAACATTTAAGTTTTATGTTCTTATTTGATTTATAGAAATTTCTTTTAATAAATCCTAATGCTTTGTTTGATTTTTTTTATAGTTTCATCAATATGTGGATTCCATGACAGTTTTTCATTTATTATAACACCTAGGTATTTTGCGTTTTTAGTCTGTGTTACTGGTTTGCCATGAATAAGATAAGTGGTATTAATTTGTTTGAGTTTTTTTGTTACTCTTAACAACTGACAATTTTCTGGGTGGAAAGACATGCTCCAATTTGATTCCCATTTCTGTAATTCATCTAATTCTCTTTGTAAAATATCTTTGTCTTGTGTTGTTTTTATTGTTCTATATATTATGCAATCGTCTGCAAATAATCTTTTGCTCCTGAAGTAATGCAATTTGGTAAATCATTTATGTAAATTAAAAATAGTAGTGGACCCAAGACTGTTCCTTGAGGTACACCTGAGTTTACTGTTATGGGTGTTGATTTAGAGCCATTTATTATTACAGTTTGTTCTCTCCCTATCAGAAAATCTTTAATCCACTAATGCAGTGGACCATTAATGCCAAAATATTTAAATTTTTAAAGCAAACTATGGTGGGAACTTTGTCAAAAGTCTTAGAAAAATCTAGTAAGATAGCCTCTATGTGTTCACTATTATACTGTTATATTATTTACTGTGTTAACCACCACTTTCTGTTAATTAGTCAGAAGACAAAACGGGCCGAGAGATGGAGCTTGCCTTTAGCACAGAGAATTAAAACAGTTGAAAACACAAATTATTATCCCAGCAAAACAATTCTATTTTCTACAAATAAACATTCTTTTTCAAATCTAAACTATTCTAATTCGTGGTGATTTTAAAAAAAAAATATATTTTGGAAAATATGCACAGCTCTAAAAACAAAACTTTAACAATTTTAAAGCGGAAGAAAAAAAAACATAAAAAAAAAAAAATGAAAGCTATTAATCAAAATTGGGCAAACGTATTTTTATACAGGCTCCATTACGTGACACTGTGTTCAAAATTCTAGTCTGGATTTTAATTTTTGTTTCTAAGTTACAGGGGCCACAAAACAATTGCATGCAATTTGTTTTTTGTGTGTGTGTGTTTTTTTTTTTTGTTGTAGTGTTATTCTTTTTAAAATTCCATTTTGATCTCTTGTATAAAACTATGTAGTGTGCATATCATTAAAGTGATTTCAAGGTTCTCAATAAAAGTTTTGCGTTCATTTATTTATTTCAGTTTTATGTTTACACTTTGAAGTAGTATCTCCGGCATCACGATATTGTTGGATAATTCAGACATTGTCTCACAAAGAAGACTATACAAAATTAGAGCATCAGAAACACATTGTCTCTTCAACACAATCTCATCGTAACATCAACCAAGACATCGAGACAATCAGCAATAAAAGAATCTTGTCATCGGGCACCCAAAACATATCGTCACACCAGGTCGTTGAACTTTTTAAAAAAATAAATGCATTTAAAAAGCGATCGTAATATTACATAAATACTCCTTTCTTTCTCCACCCCCCCCCCTTTTTTCAACTGGTCCAGTGATAGGATCATAGCGTAGTGAGAAAGCTAAAGGCACGAAATTGTGTCACACAAAAACAATTGGTCAAAATATTTTTAATCGCACAGATTTATTAGTGTCAGTCTAAAGCTATTACAAATTTCCTATCAAGACTGATCCAAACTTTGGCTTAATGTCGGCTTTTTTTTTTTTATTAATTTTTTGTTCTTGTTTCTTGATATAGAACTCTAGAGTCTAGCATTAAGTTGTGTATGTGTGTGTAGCTATCAATTATAATTATACACACACACACCCTAAACACTAAAGAATGTATTTTATCTCCAATACCCAAATAAAATCAAAGACGTGACTATATCTGATGCCCAAACTAAAGTTGCGATTAAAAGCAATGACGACATTAAGGTTCATTCCAGCGATACATAGAGCCCTAATATTAATTTAAAAGCCTTATTCATTATTTTTAAAATAGACAAACCCATGGACACACTTGAAGACATACTGCATGGCCAAACCATAATGTACTCTCACACACGCGTGCAACCCACCAAGATTTGTCCCAACACTCCACTGATTTACGCTCTTTAATAAACTTACACTCACAATAAATCTCAATATTAGCCTGACTTACAATCAAATCAATGCAGTAGTACATTACAACAATGATTAGGTCTAAAAATGTCAACACTAGAGCAAATAAACGAGCAATTTGTTCAAGTGTTTGTCTCTATTGACTCAACCAGTGGAACACAAACATTTCTCTGGACGTTTCCTAAGTACTACATCAGACCCAGCAACACAAAAAAAACCCACTCAAATATTAGCTGGCTGATTACAGTCGAGGTGAATTCAACAGAACGTACTGATGACAAATTTTCATCTCTTCCCCTTGGTCGCTGTCACAAAAGGTCTAGTCAATTAGAGAGACGGCCTCTCGCGAGACTTGGAGATACTTACAGAAATATTCCGAGACTGAACTCGCCCTGTTGCTTTCGCTAATACATTCATTACTTTGCAGTGTTTGAAGGGGCAGACAACCTAAACAAGGGCAGACAAAGCAAACCAAAGTGCTTTTGTCGATTTAGTCTTGATACTACGTCAGATAACTCTACATTGGAGGGCCACAACAAACAAAATGCTAATGGGAGAAGGGAAGAGTATGGGCTTTTTCAAGCTAAAAGTAACAGTAATTAAAGATTTCATGGACCAGAGAGAGAAACTGTCAAAGCCCAACAATTTGAAGATCAAACTGCCATTTTAAAGAGAAAAAAAATTACACAAAAACAGCTTCTGATCTACGGATAGAGAAAACAAAAGGCCATTAAATGGAGCCAGACAACAGGCGGTCAATAGGAAGAAGAGGCCCCTCATTTCTAGGGACACAATGACTGTCATTGAGGGACCGGACGCCACTGGTAATGACCGTGAGGTAGTAAGAGAGTACGGATCCCGCCCTCCGCGACTTGTAGCGGGACAAGGGGAGGGGGGGGGGGAGAGAGAGATACAAAACGAAAGAGGGTGGGACATCAAACAACTGATGTGCTTTTCAAGGCGGAAAGACTTCAAATTCTCCCAGCAAAGGTTGCACCGTGAGTAACTCTCAATAAATATTTATGGGGGAATGTTTGAGCATGGCTGCCCACTTACGCACAGAGCTCCCCCAGAAGATCTCAATTCACCCTAATGCTAGATATTGTACTCCACCCTTCTCCACACACACACGCACACAAACAAACGATTCGAAGAAATCAGAAAAACACACACTCACAAACACTGTCTGTCAACATAAGCTTATCAACATACAGACATTTGATGGGACTTGTAAAGGGTAAAAGGAGGAAGGGGGGTGCCACATTCATGATTGTGATCTAATTGACCCGACAATATTTCATTGAATTAATTGGGGCCTGGGTGAATTGATAAGAGGTTCTCCTCCCCTCACTCTATTTAGCCACATACTCAGTGAACGAGTTCAGAATCAGACACTATTACAAAGTAAAAGGGGAGAGGATTTTTAAAAAAGCCTGTACAGGAAAACGTTTTTTGTTTTTCGATTTTGTTTTTCGATTTTGTTTTTCGATTTTGAGGTCAGTAGAGATTGGGGTTTATGGGCCATCGGGGGTCTAAAGTCATTAGGTTTCTAGGTTATAAGGCTCAGTGGTGATGACGTTAAAGGTTTCGACACATATTAAAGGCTCTGGCGCATTTATAAAACATAAAACATTTCTTGATCAGATTAGTTGATGCCTAAGTCATTATTTATTTCAATCGTTCTCATCTTGCACGAGACAGCCTGGTGCTATATCCTATTTCAAACGGCTGAAAAATCTACACAGGAATGCCATATTTAATACCCATGCTAACCCAACTACCATTTAATTTCATTAATTATAATAATTCTATCAAGTGACTGTCACCTATGTGAATAAATCTTTCATTGTATAAGCTAAGGTATACACCAAAGGACTGTCAGCAGGGATCCTAATGACTTAAAACCTTAGAAAAAGAGCAACAGATCTACGCCAGATGGGAAGTATTCAAGCCATTAAAAAAAAAAGGCGACACTGCAGTAAATTAAAGTCGCCATGTAGCATAAACGGGAATGACGATTAAGGTCGCCCTTTTTGTGTGTGTGAGTGTATTTATTTGTTTTCCTTATCAAGTCAACGCCATCATTGTTCTAGACAATAAACTCCCAGACTCCCACCATACATGCCAGGGGAGGGACGAGAATGGGGGAGGGGGCTACATGGCGCGATAAACACTGGTCGCCAGCAGATCGATCGTGATTGATGAGAAAAACAAATACACTGATGTCACTTTTTGTGTAACCCCCCCTCCCAATATATTTCCCTATTGTTAGTCTGCCCAATAATTGTAAGAATTTTCCTGGCTTTGTGCAGACGTAGAGATTTGTTATTCCAACTGGGGGCGCCTTGTCCCCCTCCCCAACACTTGTCTAGCTACCTGAACTTCTCAGAATCACGTAACTTACAACTACACTCCCTGATACATCCATACCTTTCCAAATTGACGAGTAGGCAAGAGGCAAATGTTCAAGTTCAATTGCAAGAGATCGTAAGGTCTGGCCGTATTGATTGAACGCTCTATAAATTATTCTCTAGATGAAGCATTCAGTCTTTGACAGTTCTAGTTGAATGCAGTAAACAGAAGCTCCTCAAAAGTTTAGTTTGTGATACGATCGTCTGTTATGTGTACGAGAATTAGTATGGCAATATTAAGGTTTACATTGTGTGGGAAATTTAAGGTTTAGGAAAATGTAGAAGAAATAATAGGTTTGTTGTATCTCGAGTGACAGACATGCGTCCGATTACAATTGTAACCTTTTTGTTTCCCCAGCAGCAAGAGAGCCGCTTGTCTCAATGTCACAATGAAACCAAGACTGAACTCACCCAAAGCAGCAGCATGGGGAGACGGGGAGGGGGTTTTGTCCAGAGTATTAGGCATGCATTGAGATGGAACAGAGAAAACGGAAGTCTTACAAATGCCTCTCTATTCACTCCGAGGACCAGCTCGAAAGGACAGCCAATTGGTTGACTGACTGAAAGGAAGGACTGGCGGACATTAGGGACAGTCTCGCGTTGATGTTTCGTTCCCTGTCACTGACTAGTCCTGGATTTAGAGTCGACACCCGAAGAAACAAAAGCTAATAGACAAGCAGAAATTGTTTCAATGTTTCAACGTTTTTTTTTTGTCCTCATAATGCAATCAAATCGTTTACACGGCAGTTTCTTCTCCCATCTAATAGCTCGGGCTCTAAATCTAGCCTAGACTGTTTTACAGTTGACTACATTGGGTTTACATTTAAGCTCTATGTCTTGGTGCGAATGTTCCATCATACAAATATTGCACACATTATTCAAAGTGTATGTAAGTAACTCTTCATACGTACACACAAACACACATATTTTTTTTTATTTATATATACATACAAAGAACATAGACACACAGACACAAATGAAAAAGACAGGAGGGAAATGGGAAGTACAGACAGACAGACAGACAGATAGATAGATAGATAGATAGATAGATAGATAGATAGATAGATAGATAGATAGATAGATAGATAGATAGATAGATAGATAGATAGATAGATAGATAGATAATGGGTCGTTCAATGGTTATATCGTATAGGTCTAACATGTTCCGTTTGTAATCCGATTGCATGATGTAATTATAACCATAAAATTTGCAATAAAACAAATGTAGAAATCAATAATTCTAAACTCGATATTTTTTCCCTCTGCATTTTGTTCCATCTTAAAAAGTAAGAAATGACTAAGTGTAGAACTGTTTCAAGCTGTAGAAATGTTTCAAGTCTGTAGAAATGTTTCAAGTCTGTAGAAATGTTTCAAGCTGTAGAAATGTTTCAAGTCTGTAGAAATGTTTCAAGTCTGTAGAAATGTTTCAAGTCTGTAGAAATGCTTCAAGTCTGTAGAAATGTTTCAAGTCTGTAGAAATGCTTCAATGTTTCAAGTCTGTAGAAATGTTTCAAGTCTGTAGAAATGTTTCAATGTTTCAAGTCTGTAGAAATGTTTCAAGTCTGTAGAAATGTTTCAAGTCTGTAGAAATGTTTCAAGTCTGTAGAAGTGATTCAAGTCTGTAGAAATGTTTCAAGTCTGTAGAAATGTTTCAAGTTTGTAGAAATGTTTCAAGTTTGTAGAAATGTTTATGTTCACCACCTGGAAAAAATCTGTTGCCACAAATTACTGTCATGTCTGCCATATGACACTGACACATTCGACACATTGATGGGGTAAAATAAGGTTATTCGAAATTTGTGCTGAGAGACGGCAATACCTGGGTGTGAAATGTAAAAAAACAAAAAAACAACAAGACTTGAATGTAGCTAAGCGACCCACATTTCCGTATGTCTCATTAAACGATCAAATCACCAACACTCTCTGTCCACGCATTGAAAGGAAAACAAGCAATACTAAAAAGAAATCCAATCAATTCCTCCTTTATAAAGCTGTTGGTTCTCTCTCTCATTCGATGTACTTCTTGGAATGATGCATTATTGGTAGAGGTAGTCCCGCTGATGCCCTATGACGTCATGTCATACACATTTTGTTTTGGGATTTGAAGTCATTCAGAACGAATTCATTGATAAAAAGACGTAAGCCAAATTTAATTTTGAGAAGATGAAATATTAATGAAAAAATATAACGGTCAAACCGGAGCTTTCACAGTGTGGCCAATTAGTTAGTGATTTTTTTTTCCAAAAGATATAAACATACTGTCAAATTTCTAGGGGAAATGTTAGTCTTCTTCGAACTACAGAAAGTTTTTCCTCCCAACTTTTCCTTCCATCTATGAAGAGTGGACGCTGTAGGAAATGAAAACAAAGAAATGTGCGATCAAAGCGGCTGAAAACAGTTCCATGTCTGAGTAACTAAAGGTAAATACTTGGTCCAGGCCAATGAGAGAAGACAAGAAAAGGAACGGGGGGCGATAGAAGCCATTCAATAAGGAACTTGTTAAGATCTTTAAGTCTATCCTAGAGTCTAGTTAGGAATGGCATGAGATAAAGACTAGTCGAGTAGTGTCAACTCCAGTGAGTGAATCAAAAGTGTAAACTTATATGAAGCTCAGCCTCATGCCTTTTCATGTTACAATGTACTCAATGTTTATAAAGATGAACAAACAAAAAAAACGAGAACAACAACACAACGGGGTGGGAGCGAACACACTCAGTAGTTAGGATATGATGGGTCGCAGGTATTCTAGAACTAAGTGGCCTTAGGATTCAATATGATGGGTCGCAGGTATTCTAGAACTAAGTGGCCTTAGGATTCAATATGATGGGTCGCAGGTATTCTAGAACTAAGTGGCCTTAGGATTCAATATGATGGGTCGCAGGTATTCTAGAACTAAGTGGCCTTAGGATTCAATATGATGGGTCGCAAGTATTCTAGAACTAAGTGACCTTAGGATTCAATATGATGGGTCGCAAGTATTCTAGAACTAAGTGGCCTTAGGATTCAATATGATGGGTCGCAAGTATTCTAGAACTAAGTGGCCTTAGGATTCAATATGATGGGTCGCAAGTATTCTAGAACTAAGTGGCCTTAGGATTCAATATGATGGGTCGCAGGTATTCTAGAACTAAGTGGCCTTAGGATTCAATATGATGGGTCGCAAGTATTCTAGAACTAAGTGGCCTTAGGATTCAATATGATGGGTCGCAAGTATTCTAGTAGGATTCAATATGATGGGTCGCAAGTATTCTAGAACTAAGTAGCCCTAGGATTCAACATGATGGGTCGCAAGTGTTCTAGAACTAAGTGGCCCTAGGATTCAACATGATGGGTCGCAGGTTTTCTAGAACTAAGTGGCCGTTCATTCAATAGTTCATGTCTTACCCGTTTCAAAGTCCGAGTCATAGGAATGTTTCATAGTAGCTAATATTTTTGTTAAAACTACGAAACCTTTAAAATTCGAGGCTAGGTCTGCATATTTAAACCACACACCACATTCAAATATCAGAAACCTCAGTGAGTATCTGTTAAATGTCGAGCTTGCGTCTAATTATGATCCTTGACTAAAGGAAAGAACGGGAGCCCCCTGGAGGAACTATTTCATCCCCTAACAGACGGGAGTGTCACAATGAGACCTGGAATGTAGCCCCGAATATCAGCAACCATCTCATCAACAAAGTTTAACAGCAACTCAGTCCAGCAAGTCAACACGTCAATACTGGTGCTCAAATAATTAAGATCAGCCAGTATATAGTCCTGTCTGTTACAATAAAGGTCTTTAAAAACAAGAGCTCACTTTTCTCTTCCTAAACAGCGTGTGATGTTTAATAGAAACACGAGAATTAGTAGACGGGACAAAACAGCCGACAAGCTGATACCATTGGAGACGTTCATCCTAAACTGTCTAGAAACCTGAATAGATCTAAGAGTCAATTCCAGACAACATTAGTGAACGAACTGAAGTCCAAGTGAAAGTGAAAATGCACTACCAGTTCCTTGTTTTATATTTCCTAGTAATAGAACACGGGGGTGTAGACACTTTGCTGTACTGAATTGGATCTCCTCAAACATGTTCTCTCAAGATGATACTCTTGCAATAAGTCAAGAACGTAAAATATATTAAAAAACAAACTAGGTTACTCAGTGCTTTGTATTTGTTTAGAACATAAATGATCCTACATCTAAATGTATATTATAAGATTCGACATACTGTAGAAGGGAATTAAGCAATACATCACAATGGTATATTACAATGTAGAATAGACGTTTAAATAATAATAGAGGATAAGTCGAGGCTACTTTTAATAAGTAACATATATTAACAATGAATGTTGAACGTAGAGCCATAAAATCTTTAGCACCAAATAAAAGCAGATCAATGTCTCGCGAAATTGATTTTATTTAGATTGGGCGGCGTAAATATTGTCGTCAATGGTAAAAAGATAACATTTAAAAAAAATGAAATCGCATTGTCAAGTCACTGGAAGAATGGCCACAATTGTCTTTGAACAAGTTACACTGCTACACAATCTCCATTTGAATTTTCTTGTCGACTGAAGCTAACTGCATGCTCCAAATAGAGCAAGACTTCAACACAGAGCACCTGACCCTAGAAAGTGAAGAGAGGCAGGGCAGGGCACACATTAAAAAACAAGAACACCACGAACATGAAGAGTACAAAAAATCCCCAGTAAAACCAAGAAGCTGTCAATGAGGAAAGTGGGATGGCATGTACAGAGGACAGTGACTAAGGTCAGTAGCATTGTGTCTGTTCAAGAGAGGAGAACATCACTGTGTCTTATTAACCAACTCAATCACAGAGAATGAGCCCATGTCACGTGTACACATTTGTTTGCTTTCTATCGTACAAATTGCAATAATGATATACTAAAACTAAAACATTCAGAGGACCCATCGTTACAACTGTACAGAGCAAAAGATAATGATGTCTCATGCAAATGTACAGAATTTCTATGAAATTTGACACTGGTCTGTCCACGAGTGATATGCAAATGAAGATCATTAGATGTAACGCGGATTGACAGCTGTGGGAAGACGGTGGAGGAAATCGCATTTTTGTGTTTGGCTTGACTTCTACAGTTTCCATCCATTATACTTCTGCTAGAGTCATTATTGTCAACATGACAGAGTTATCAGCACTTGGTTTCTAAGAAAAGCATATCGTGCGTCTAGCCTAGAGTTACTTTCAAAGTGCTTTCCTTCACTCGAAGATGTGCACAAAAACCACAGCATCAGAAGACTGAATAATAACCTCCGACTGCAAGGTACGCAGCGTACAAAAGGGGGTGGGGAATTACCCTTGTGGATTAAAACAGGAACAGATCTTATTTGTTTTCAAGAAAGAACCGAGCTTGTTCTCCCTTGGAACCACGGGTTCCTCAAGATGATTAGCCAGTTATTAAGATTACCCCTACACCAAAAATATGCATTCAGCCATTGGCAAGCAAATAAACGTTTTGAAATTAGATCTAATACAAGTCATTTCTCTTTGTTCTAAATCTCAGTCAATAGTCACTTTAATTTGGCTCTACAATTAAGTTGAGTTGAGACACGGCGAGGACAAAATATCCACAGGTGAGCGCTAAGTAATTTTCTGGGATCTATACTGTGCATGGTTCCGTAAGTTAGTAATTGCCGGAAGTGGTAATGAAAATGAATACTCCAGTACCGATAAATGCTTCCAAATTTCAAAAGCATGCATCTCAAATAGCCTCTGACAACCAGTCCGACTACTGGCCTTCACATGGGGCTCGGATATTGAGTCTGGCGGAACTATTATCATTGGCAGAAAAAAAAGGCAAAAGCGAACAACTGGCGTCTAAAGCAGTAAGAGAGAGTAGGAGAGGCTAGTTAGCCTTGGCTGGGTACACATCTTGGAGAAGGTAATCCTAAATCCAAACCCTCTGCTTCCTTGTGGCTATAGCCAAACATGGAAAAGGCTTCGGGAATCGGATGTCAACCCTCAAGAAAAATCAGAGCACAAAGTGCTACACCCTGGCAGAACCTACGATGCTGCCGACCCCAGACTGTATCGGCACTTGCCGTTCTTTTGGATACATCAGCTACGTGGAGAAGAGGAAATGCTGTGTTGGCGAATGGTAACGACTATAGTTAATGCACAAGATCTTATCTCATTTCTATGAGATGATCCAGACTCGCTTTGCGATTGATGGAGGCATAGATTTTCAGACCCGTCCATTCAGACAAGACTAAATCATTTTGCAACGAGTGAATTTACAAAGCTACCAGCCCTACAGTTGGCTGTGCGCATGTGCGGTGCTCCAAGGGATAAATGAAGGTCTGTATTTATATAGCACTTTCTACGTACTCGAAATGTGGGAGTTTCCAAAAATGCCGACATCTTCAGGCAAGTAAAATGTTAGCAAGAACAGGAACTTGAACTTTAAGAAGTTTAGCTGGTGGAACAATTTCCCAAAAAATTTCTACCGGATGACGGGTTCGCTTCACAATGTTTCAGAACTAAGAAACTTACACAGTAGGTGAGAGGGAGAGGTGGATGTTTAAAGCAAAGATACTGTTCTCAATCCCAGTGGCTTAAGACTGTCATTTGCGTCAGTCTAGATGAACAGTAACAGTTGCTTCCTAAAAATGTGGCCGTAAAAAGGAATTGTAAGGTGGTGTATGAAAGTGGCGAGGTGGTGAAGAACGTTCTGGAGGGGAGAGCGGGACTGAAGTCTCTAACGTCATGGGATGGCACACATTTGTTGAAGCTAAGAAACTATCTAGATTTAAAAGTACATTGTAAGACGTTTTTAAATATTATAGATGGTACACATTTTGATGCATCTGGTTGGTTTGATACTGGACCTCATTCACCAAAACGAACGGTCACGTGATAACCACTGATAAAACAAGACAAAAATGTCACGTGATAACCACTGTTGATTCGAATTAGGTCGTAAGTTATAAAGAAGAGATAGGGAAGCACGGGGCTCAATGTTGCTGGTTTACTATTGGTGAATGAGATCAAATTTAAAAAAAAAATTGCCAATGGTTAACATTTAGCAAGACAAAAAACGTTCCCATTGTCCATATAATTTTAGCGTTATTAATCTATCATGGATAAAGAAATTAAAAACGTCAATCTACTTTTCTTAAAAGTGATTTTGATGTCAATGTTTTTTTAAAACTAATTGCTAGCAACAACAAAAAAATTGGTTTGTATTACAGATAAGAAATTCAGTGACTTTTAGCGTGTTAATATTTAGTTTTTAAGAAATCATTTTAATGATAATTCAAAACAAACAAAATGTCAACATTTTTGTACGCTAATAATAGTTTTGAAAGAGAAAGAACAAAATCTAAATAAAATAAAATGTGTTCACAAACTAATGGAGGAGGATTTCAAACAACAAAAACATTTTTGAAGCCCAAGATATTGAGTCGAGTGTACTTACTTGTGACAAAGCAAATTATCATATTTACAGTAGCTTACAGTAACTTAAAAATAACAAAGAAATAGTAAAAAAAAGGCGAAGAGAAGGGTGAGACAGTTAACACGGATTCACACACAAATATTTATGTGCGTGTGTGCGTGTGTAAGTTATGTGGCCCATGAGGAAGACGCTTCTTCCAGCAAAAGAAAACAAAAAGCTTAGAAAGAAAACATGTGTTGAATAATGTGGTCAAAGAATTAACAGAAAAATGCCGTTGTTCTAGGGACTCTGATGTTGTCAAGGACGCAGCCATGTTTGATCAGATCATAGTGAATGTGCAAACTTCTGGAGAATTCCAATGACAACAAGAGTGCCGCTAGTAGCAGTCAGTCAGTCAGGTCATAAACCCAAAGTTCTAATGTACTCAAACTAAGAGGTCCGGCAGCTTTGGCACAAACAGTATTCCAGTAGAATCTGAAGAGATATGTTGGGATAAGGGGAGATGGGAGCAGAATAAGACTTTGAACTCTGCTACATGTAGTGACGTTAGGAGGAGACAGAACGGCCACTCATTTCACCAAGTCCAAAAATATCAACATTATTAGTTCAAACGAAAAAATATTACATTCAATCAACAGCCCAAAAACAAGCCGCCTTAAAATTCGAGCTGCACTAGATTCTGGTTACTAGTAAAGCTGCTGGAGAAGCGCCTCCCCCCCCCCCCCCCATCTTAAGAAGAAAATATAAAGTGTTTAATGGACAACATTTTATAATGATAATGTATCAATTACAATTTTTGTTTCTGGATCCATTAATAAAATCAGTTTCACACTTCTAATCCACGGTGTTCCGGCTCTCCTATTATTCAATGCTCTACCCACTTTCTGTTCCTTTCTCTCTACATTCTCTCGCTGGTGGAGAACGTATGGAACTGAAGCAGCGCCCTTCATCTTTTTTTTTCCCTATTATTTGATTAACTAGCAGACAATTTATAACCAACAAGCAGGGAAAATAGTAATTGGTCCCAGTACTAGCCACTTTATGACTGACATAACTACAGATCTACTGGTGACCACAGAACTGACAATTTCCTATTCCAATGCCGTGATGCTGTATTGATTGCAGCGTACTAAACAATGTTGGCAACTAATAGACTATAAGTGTTTTTATCATATACACTTCATCATATATTACATTACTAGCTTGATCATGTCTATAAAAGCAGTAGTAAATATGTATGTTTGTAAAATGTTTTACATGTTTCGGATGTTTCTTCTCAGTCCAAACCTCCCGCAGGACGACAGCGGATGGCAGTGGGCAGGGTATGAACTCTAGACCATTTAGACAACCTAACGAAAGACAGCAGTGGCGTGCGTAGGCCTACTGCATGACCAGGCAGCCATCCTCTAAGTACAGTGTAAGAAATGAAGTGTTATCAACTATCTCTTTACTTTAGGGACACACAATTCAGTGGGATATCAACAAAAGTAAATCTTCAGTATATATGTAGTGTAATATATCTACACCAGAAATATAACATAGGGTTTGAACTAAATGAGATGATCTGTAAATTCTAATCTTCCAATCAGAAGACAAAATGTAGTATTACCAATATAAAATTTGGTGTGTTTATTAATTTACTAATCTGAAAAAATATGTCTCCCGTCAGAACATTATATAATCTTATGGTAACATATTGACTATGGGTTTTTCAGGATACATTTTAAACTCAATTATCTCTACTCTTTATTCTTAAGGTACAGTTCACATTCTTTAATCATAGAAAAAGAAGAGAATGCAATATTGGAAAATGTGGAGGAAACCTAAGGAAAAATATAAGAAAGGCATACAAATGTAAAAGTTTTAGCTTGGAATAAATGACTCAATTTTTTATTATCAGCCAACTTCCAACTTACATAATACTTTGGCCATATCCAGGGCCAGTCTTAGGCCACTGCATCCTATGTGGCTGCGGTGGGCCCCGCACTTTCATAGGCCCCACATGAATTCTAGGTGTAAATTATTAAATTAAACCCTTTTAACTTTTTATTAAAGGGTTCCTGGTATTCTACTGAAATTGCAAAATTTCAGAAAAAGCGATATTTTGCTGGTGTATAGTAAATCTAAAAGGCAGATCTGACTGTTTATCAGCTTTTTGTTGGAAAACTACTATCTACTGTAGATGGCTTGTAAAGTTAATTTGACAGTGATTTTGTATTTAATAAAGTATGAATAAAATGCAGAGACAAATTTATTTCTTAATAAAAATCTCAATTTTCACTTATTATTCTTATCCCTACCCAGACTGGGCCCCGCGCAATCCATTTGGCACAGGGCCTGCAATCTGTAGGACCAGCCCTGGCCGTACCCTACCTCCACACACACTTTTTGGCACTTTCAATCAAACTGCCAGTATTTTAACAGTGTATTCTAACATATGTTACAGTTATTTGGAATGATCCCCTTTCAATCGCCCTCCCAGACACACTCACTTCTGGTCAGTGAACTCTATAGCACTTTTCTCTCCCCTCCCTTTTTTTTTTTAATGTCAGATTTAAAAAAAAAAAAAAAAAAAAAAAAAAAAAAGGTTGGGTTTATTTCATGAATAAAAAATCATTTTTGATAAATTTAACCACCTAAGTTTCAATTGCGAAAGGAGCTTAGTTGTTATAGGCACATGGAAAGTTGTAATTGGTTACATTTTCATATTTTTTCATCTATGGCAAGAGAGAGATTAGTGATGTGTCAGTCAGTCAGCGAATGAATCAATCAGGGCTCATCGCTCTTATAATATAGATTATTTTTACTATTCTAGAAAAATCTTTTTTTTCTTTTAATTTTTAGATAACTTAAGGTTTGTTTCAAACTAAACCAGAAGCAATGATAATGCAAATCAGAACCTAACAACTCATATTGACTATTTTCATATATGATGGAAAAACTATAAATAGTTCTCTTTTTTTTTTGTGTTTCCGGTGTACAAAATAAAGATAGTGTTGTTAATTGTTAAGCTATGTTTTTAAAAAAGATATTTGATAATTTTGTTATGTATGTTTTAGCACTGCAGAATCAAATTTTCTAGCTCTTCTCTTCATAGTACAAAATAATTTTAATATGGAGGAAGCTTTAGAATTTCATTCTATAACTTAAACCTAAATTAAAAACAAATGGGATTAACTAATTTTGATATAGAAGATTTGATACACAATAAGATACTTTTAAAATTACAGCTCAATTTGTTCGTTTTTTAGTTGGCAACAATGAATTTAAACTTAGTGTCCTTGACATTTTTTAGTTTATAGTGAAAATAGCTCCAATAAAGAATACTTTAACGAAAGAGTTGACATATAAGGAAAACCAGACAGACCACCCACAATGAAATACAACAACTTAGAGTTTGGGCATGGAGATGAAAAGCTCAAGAGAGATCTGAATAGATTTGTTGAAGCACGACAGAGCCCTCCATGGGCTGTTGCACCACCGGGATGTATTGTAATCAATACAAAAAGGCAAAGGACATTTTATATTTGTGCCTTCATAACTTCATGGAGACTAATTATTACAACCCACAACCAAACTGGGAGTCTCCAGATGTATGGTCCTCTCTTTTAATCAGCTTTCTTGATTCAATGTTTTCATAAACAGAAGCAATATTATATTCCTTAAATTATGTGTGCTATGACTTTAGCAGATATATGTTATAAAAACGTATAAGAAAAAGGTATGGACCATAAAGATAAGTAAAGTAATAGTTAGGAAAAAAGGATGAAAAAATGTTTCCTACTTTCAGACTTCTACTATTGTGAGAGAATGTGTTTAAAGTAGACTTCTAGTAGCAGATTGTTCAGAACAGAAAGAGAAACTTAGTGACTTTTTAGTAATGAAAATTAAGTTTATATACTTCTTTTCTGTCTTCTGAACATCTCTAAAACATAAAACTCATTGTATTAGTCCCCCTTGTGCTATGGAGTCACTTATATGCTGTGGTTTTGTTCTAAAGGTATTTAAATTAAAGCATATTTTTATTGAAACTAGACATATTGCTATTTTTTTTTTATGATATATATTTTTTTTTAATTGCTTTTGTTTAGAGATACCTCTGTTTGCTTAGGGGTTAAAGAAAGCTTTTTCAAAATTGGTAATTAATGAGTTAACCCAACAGCTCATGCTTTAAAAATAAGTGGCAGCTACTTCTAAGCAAAGAGAGATAACCCTACATAAAAATATTATTAAACATTTAAAATAAGAACTTAAAAAATATGACAATAAGTCTTTGTTTCAAAATATATATATATATATACACCAACACCTTCAGAAAAAATTAAAAAGCTTCATAAACATTTAATTTTTAGAGTATATATTTATGCCTGTGGCATGGGCACTTTCATTCTAAGATTAAAGAAAAAGATTTTGGTTTTCTATAGTTTAAGACAAATATCCTTATGGATAATAAAGATTATTATTATTATGAAGTTTTACTTCTTATTCCCAATGTTCTATTGTACCACTTTAAGAGTCTATCGTAAACACAACATGCTATCCCAGTTAAATATTTAAATAAAGTTTTCAAAATGATAATTACCTTTCTTTGTCTTACTTTAAGACTTGCCACTGATATTTGAAAAAATCCTGGAGCCCATGCTCCCAAGTTTCTCCATTTTATCATAGAATGAACTGCTCAGATCTGCCTGGGATGTTGTAAGTGGCAAGGTGGCCTCCACAGCTGAAGTTAGGGTGGAACTTTGTTCAGGTGCCTGGTATAAATAGGAATACAAATGATGTATCTAGCCTAATATATTTGTATGGCTTATTATCTCATCAAGAGAACTATCAAACAAAACGTAAAAATTTAATGCTAGTCTTGTTTAAGGACTTTTGCTTTTGAAAGTATAATTATAAAGTGCCCACAACTTAACACAGATAAAAGTAAAGTTTTAATAACAAAAGATAATTTTTTGTGCAAAATAGGCAAACTTACCCTACTTATTGTCTGAGAAGGCAAAGGCTGTGTGGTCAAGGCTGGCCGACTACTTTGTTGAGAGCTTAATGGAAGTAGAGGAAACCGATGAGGACATGTGGACAGTGGAAGAACATTATGTGGCTCTTGCCCTGTTAGAACTGGTCTAGATCCTATTGAAGCCTGCCCATGTTTATCCATGCAATAAAGGCCACCAAATATCACCTGGAGTTAGATTTGTTTGTTTTTTTTAATATAGCTTTTAATTTTTTTATTCAAAAATATACTTTGAAAAAAAAAATCATTTATTAACCTCATGTAAAACAGAAGGAAAAACTTGATGTAATCTGACAAACCAAAAAATTATGGAAGTACCAAAGCTGTCAATATTGTAAAAAGGAAAGGTTGTAATGTTGCTAATATTTCTTATGTTCCTTCATACCAAGAATATAACAATTTACTTAAATGCCATTTATTTTCCTATAACAGTAACAGCAGATATATCTTAACTGTAGTCCTTAAACTGTTGCCATTTGTTTTAAGTTCCAAAACAATTTAGTTATATTAATTTAATATACACACACAGATATCTTTAAAACTATTATAATTTTTCTTTTTTAATGGCAAACACAAAGCTCTTAGTCCATGTTCCTTCCCATTGGTATCATAAGTGCTTTCATTTGATATCCTCAAATCAAATTCCTTTTTTTAATTTGAGTTCTATATTTATGGAAAATCTTGATTGAATCTTATACAATGAACATAGACCTCACTGAATGAATGAGAGTAAAAGATACTTACAGAACTTCGTTGTATCTGTTTGTTCAGGTTTGCTTGGATGTAAGGGGAGAACACATCCATGTCAAATGGATCAACAAGTTCTTCTAAACGATCAATGATCCCTTGACATCGCTGTTGGTATTTCTTATGAATCTGTACAATGGTAAAATTGTTAAGTTTATTGTGTGATTTTGCAAACAAACAAAAATACAATAACAGTTAAAACTAATCATTACAACTATTTAGAGTAACTGTAGTGGCATGGTAGCTGAGTGGTAAGTTGGGAAAGTTGGTTGATGTGCTGGCCATGTGACAACCTCAATAATCCTCAGCCATAGAAACTAATAACTTTTATACTCTCTGCCTTACAGGGGTACTTCACTTTTTTAAAAATTAGCAACTGAAGCTATCAAGTTACAAAAAAAAAAAAAAAAAAAAAACTTCTAAAACTCTCAACTAACCTCATCATCCTCTCTCCTGGGTATAGCCATGAAAATAAACTTAAAATTGAAGAGTTCTTGTAAAACTTCATGTTGGCTTAAAGGTGTCGCCACTTTATTGTTGCCTCTTTCTTCTATAAGTTTTTCATAAATTGATACCAAACCATCAGTCACAAGTACCAACAAATCTTTAACCACAGACCTGTCAAATGATAGTATTTTATAAGCAAAAAGAAAACACTAAAAAAAAAAACAACACTTCAAGTACAAAATTATAAGATCAAATAAAAAAAAATCAATGTGACATTATCATACACAGTCAAATACAACTAATCATACCACATCAGGGCGCTATCATTTTGGTCCTAATAACCAACTGGTCTGATTAAATTAATTTGACAGTACAACTTGATTTGTTTTAATACCGTACTTTAGGATTTTATCCAATAAAATATAAAAAGACTGGGTCGATTAAATGGATTCAACTGTTTTATAGTTTTTCTTCTACTCACCATGGCAATGCTTGTATTCCTATCTTGTTCAAATTCTCACAAAGGTTAAACAGCAGTGTTTGTATATGCCATGAAGCCTAACAAAACAAAAAAAAAGAAGTGAATTCACGTAAAGCGTTAATTTAGAAGTAAAGATTTATTTTAAACCTATATTACAACATCCAAACTATTGAATAAGAAAAATTAAACATTGCAATAATTAGTTGTGAATTGTTACTCCATTAGTTTGTTGAATCAAAAGAAAAACAAGCTTACTTGCATAGGGACATAAATTTTGGAGGATAATTTTTTGCCTTCTTCTGTTTCTTCTGATATGTCTATCTCATCCCATTTCTAAAAAAAAAAAAAATTATACAATAAAACAACAGACAATCAAATAATTTTTTTTTAATGGCTTAATTTTTGTGTGCTTCAGGAAAAGTTTTACAGCAAATGTTAATTAATGCTATACTTACAGTGGACCGAGATAGAATGTCATCAGGACTTGTGTTGTTTACAATGTTTGTGAATTGACTTATATAACTGTCTGCTGTGTAATCTACCCAAATCCTGAAAAACAATTGATCTTGTAGTGTTTGAGAAATGTGCACTGCAGAAGCACAATATGACAACACAGTTTAATGGTTTAGAAAAAAACTAACAAGATAAAATGTTAAATTGTTAAAATAAAAAAAAACAACAACGCAGAATACTATGTCATTAAAATAAATTCTATTAAGAGCAGATCAGTGAAAAAATATTTCTTTCCTTTGTATGCTGTAAATTTTGCAAGTATTTTCAAAATCGTACATACGTAATGAGTTGAAGGTAATACAACTTTGAAGTTAAAAGACAAAGCTTACTTGTATGCCAGCATCTGACAGTGTTTCAATTTTGTATTTAAGGACTGCCATTCTAGATACTCTGATGATTTGAGTGAACGAAGTTTCTTGGAAAGTCTAGAAAGGATTTTGATATAATTATTTGATAACATATACTTTAGATTGAATATTTTTTAAAATAATTTATTTTTGAAATTCTTTAAAAAAAAAAGCAAAATTTACTTGAATGATGATTGCGTATTCCAGTCTGGTAATGCCAGAATACACCTTTGTAAGTGTGGGGTCATTTCACTCATAGCAGCAGACGTTCTTGCTGTCAACAATAACCTGAAATATAGTTATACATTTAGTTCAAATACAAACTTTCTTTTTTATGTAAAATGAAACCACTAAATTAGAACTGTTCTAAATCATTTTTATCAAATACATTTAGCATACTTACTTATTTTCAGTTATTTCATTTGTAAGAGGGTCTGGTATTACTGACAAAGATTTCTTCCATAAATGTAATTGTTCTATCAAATAGTCTAGAATCCTGATTTAAAAAAAAGGAAATTTTTAATTAAAAAAAAATCATTTGATTCACTTGTTTCATTCCATTCAATTTTGATGCTTCTTCATTCATTCTAATTGTTATAAATAAGTAGAGAGATGAACAAAAACATTGAACAACACAAATTTGTGTTGGGTAGGATTCAATAAGCTTGTGTGTATATGTATATATATATATCTTATCTGAATAGAAGCTGCAAAGGGAAAAGATCGTCTCTCGAGACGTAAAATGCCACATAGATCTGAATATATATATATATTCTTTAAATAATAGTTAGTCGTTTATACCACAGGTTTTTAGTATTTGTTGATATAGTTAGTCATAAAGTGCTTCATTTCTAGTAAGAACATAAGGGAAACCAAAGTAAGTTATAGCAGTTTAAAAATGTTATTGATTTAAAAATATATATAAGGTAAAAAAAGATCAAGTCAAGATGGAACTAAAAGAATGAAAGCATCAAGAAAGATAAAACAAGTATCAATAAAAAAAAGTTTTTTTAAAAAGACAATTCCTCCTTTAAGCAGCTGATAATTTTTTGTACGAACAATTAAAATCCTGGTTGTGCAAATGTATAAATCTACTTATAGTACATAAAGAAATAATGTACAATATGAACATCTCTTTATGTATTTAAGTCATAAATACATACAGGAGTACATACAAGAATACATACAGACATATATGTTCAAGAATGTCTTTAACTCCAGACCAATTTAATTTTCTAGATTATTATATTTGAAAAAATAAAAAATCATAATGATCAAACCAATTTCTGTATTTAAATTAATAAAAAATATTTTTAACTA
Organism: Biomphalaria pfeifferi; assembly: GCA_030265305.1. Lineage (NCBI taxonomy): Eukaryota > Metazoa > Mollusca > Gastropoda > Planorbidae > Biomphalaria > Biomphalaria pfeifferi. The sequence goes on along the minus strand of JASAOG010000105.1, from coordinate 2,207,553 downwards.
ATAAAACCGCTATATATATATCTGATTGTCACTAAAAAAAAGTCACAATGCTCTCATTCCGAATGAGACATAATGAGTTCGTCTTATATGAAAGTGTAAAAACTGCTGCTAGTGCTTCCTATGACATCCTATCTCTTTAGGCTAAAACAGTAAACAACACATCCTACCACAATATGCCCTTTTAGGTTAAGTAGCACTAGTGTTCTCAATTACAAAGTAAACCAACTTACTCCTGGACACATTTGACACATGACACTTGTAAATACTTGAGAATGTCACAAGTGTCTGCATATCTGTTGAATACTCCCTGCTGCTTGATGTCTTCGGTATCACCTTCCATAATGTAGGTTTCTGTGTCTTCAAGCAGAACTTTTAGTTTGTCATCAACCGTGTGGCAAAGACTGGCAAAAAGTGAAGATATCAATTCTAGTATATCTCTCATTGAAATATATATTTATATTAAGTGACTTCAACACACTCACTTTTTTAAAGTTTTCAAATATTTCTGATTAATGTTACTAAACCAAAGAAATGATAAAGTCAGGAGAGAAACAAAAACTTCACAAAGTTTAACTAATTATATCTAATGAAGACAAAGACATACAAATTGAAATTTTAAAAATAGAGATTGTTTTATAGAACAAAATTTAAATTAATGCACACTCTTCTGTAAAAATATTTGCTTTGGGCTAAAAAAAAAAAAAAAAAAAAAAAGAGTTAAGTATTAATTTGCTTAATTACTAACTTTTGTACAGCTGGAGTGAATGCTCTTGCTTTAAGAATAAGACCACCACCATCAGCAATAGTCTTGGTAGCAGCAGTTTGCCAGATATCTGACATGATGAGATCTGCAGCATTTTCTGTCCAGACAAATGTTGCTAAATTTCTCTCACACTGCATCGAGCTAAGTAAGAAATTGTTTTATTTAAACAGTATTTTTGTATCCTAATAATTACAAGTTCATAATACCAGGTAACTTGCAATGAACCATTTGTCAAAGAAATCCATTCTGTAAAAGTATGTAAAAGTCAAATAATTTCAATCTATTGAGAGACTTTAATTAAATTAAATTTCAGATTAAAGTATTTATATAAATCTTTAAAAAATTTTGACAAATTATTATCAACTACAGAGGAATAACACAGTTTTATATGATAACGTTTAATTGTGCAGAGATTTAAAAAATACCTGTCATTTATATCTGATGTCAACTCCATCATTACTTTGGAAACTGTTCGTTTTGTCAGATCAGCTGTTGTGTCTAACTGAGACTGTATAAGAGCCTAATTAAGAAATAAAAAAACTCCGTCAGTAGGAAACATACTAGTAACTCTAAGTGTCTACTGCTTAAACCAAATAGTAAAGGCTCAGATGCATTAGCGGAATTCAGAAAATTAAAATAAATATATGCAAGAAAAGTTCAGAACAAAAAAATCTATGAAATAATTGAGGATAAAATTCACTGTGTAAAAATAGGGTGGGAAGAAGATAATAACTGAAAATGTCCAGGAAAAAAAAATTTGGTACAATAGAATCCACCTGGTGAAGGAAAGAAGTGAATGACAATATGGGGTAATGGAGAAGAAAAATGAAGGAAGAAGGGCAAAGAATGGGGACAAGGACAGAGATTAGTTGTTGCTGTATGCTTCATTAAGAGTAAAAAGGACTTAGTTAAAAATTTAAACAAGATGTTGAATTTAGGTAAAGTAAATGGCTATGTTAGTATTCTCTGCAATTCAGAGGCTAATAGAGATTTTCCTATTCTGAGGAAGGAAATCTATTTTGTAATGTTAGCCAAAAATGATTATTTTAAGGCCATTAATGATAAAAATAAGCTGATATTGTGTTGAATTACCTTAACTCTTTCCAGAAAAAGAGGCTGAAGGAAATCTTCCCAAACCCTTAAAGTCAGGATGTTTTCATCAATTAACTTCCAACAAGATTCACCACGAACCTGGTGAAAGGATTCACCAAACATGAAATACTCTTTGCAGACATTGAAACAATCAAATAATTTTATGAAGAAATATAAAGCAAAGAAAAACTTACTTTGGACAAAAGTCCCCAAACTTCATCTCTGATATCTGCTATCCTCTTAACTGTGTTAACGTAATTAAGAAGTTTACCAACACCAGCCTGTGCATCTTGCAAGCATCTGACAAGTCAAATCAAAGTTTTTAAGTTATAGACATTGCATTTAAATTAGATTATTACATCATATTTATTATTTGATTTTCTCATCAAAGTTAAATATTACAACAATGCAAGAAAATGTAAAACAAAAGTTTGAATAAAAAATCTTGACAGTTGGTCAATAAGTATCTTGACATGCAAGCTGTGCAACTAAATTGAAACTCACATGTGCATCCACTGTTGACAGTTTTCCTTTAATTGTTTCACTTGCATCTGTGTGGCTGGTGTTCTGATAAGTGGTTTGAAATCTGATCAAAAATGAAAATGAAAAAATAACATCATTAACTTGTTTCTAACATCAAAATGTTTGATCATTAATCCCACAGATGACATTGCAAAGTAGCCCAGCAGTAGACACATATTTAACAGTTGTGAAATAATGACATTTATTTAGCATTCAAACAATTTAGGACTTTACCAAACCCTTCTAAATGCTTATTTAAACCCTTCTCACGCTTGTTACCAAAATGAAACTACTTTAAAAAACTTTAAATACTTTAATAAATGTTACAAAACTCTTATTTCAACATCCTTTTAGCAATAAAAGTAAATTGACTGTAATGTTTGAAATAAAGATTGTGCTGAACCAAGAAGTAGCAAGGGACTACTGTAAAAGCTTTTCATTTTGTGTTGCCTGTATCTATCATTTTTATTTAGCTCTTTAAAAACTGCATTGTTAACTGTGCAAAAGCAATTTATAATCTTATGAAAGCATGGAACTTTAAAAAAAAAACTATGCATGTTTCTACTTACAAATCAGCATTGCTTAAAACCAGATTTAGATGGCTGCATGTGTTAATTTCCATTAATTTATAATTTGTAGCACACTGCAAATATGTAGGCAAATTATTGTGCGAATAATGTTGACCTGCTGGGGCTACCCACAAGTGTGTGCGCTAACTCCCTTGATTACATTGCTTCTTTTGATTATTATTTCTAAACGTTATTTAAATAAGAAAACTATAAATTTAAAGTAGCATACTTTTCACTGAAGCTGGTAAACATTTTGAGGATATAGTTCCATGCAGTTCCAGATTGAGAATCCCTAGGATAAAACGTACAGTTGAATAATAAACATTTAAGTTATCTGATATTAATTAACTCAAGAAGAATATATATGAAATATATCAAAACTAATTAAAAATAAAAATGTCAAATTTGTATTCAATGTGATTAAATAAGACAAATCTGTTAGATACAAAAAAAAAAATGTTATCCAAAATAATTCATGTAGTGTTAGTGTATTTAATAACCTTGTCCAGGTTGAGACAGAACCCTATTCAATGTTGTCAAAAGAAGTCCAGTGGTCAATGTGGATGTCTCTGATGTAGGCGACTCTTCACTATAGAAAACAGAGTAAATCTGTTTTAAGGTCGAGGTCAGAAGTTTAGCAACACCAATCACTTGTAGCTTCACATTAGTTTGATGGCCCGAGTGTAAAATTTGTTGTAAGGCTTTCTAAAGATAAAAATACAATTTTTGTTTCAATATACTGAATTAACTACAAATTTTTATTGTTTAAGTAATTATTTAAAAAAAAAAAAAAAAAAATTTAATACTCTTTTTTCATTTACATTTATTTCTAATCCCAGGGAAGAGACAAGAGGTGAGTCACAAATATATATATATATATATATACTACAATTTAACTTCTCATTTATCAGTTAGAAAAGCAAAACCTTAAAATCATATACATCACAGAAAGTGATTAGACTTCATATTTTAAATGTAATGTAGACTTTCAACTTACTGTTCGCGCCAAAAGAAACTCATTAAAAACTTGTCTTGGAGTGCTGTCTTCCAGAAGAATGATGGAACATAAAACCTCAGCCATATGCTAGTATGATGCAAGTTTGAAGTAAAATTATTATTAAATACAATTAAATACAATATAAGATTAAAATAAAAATATATTATTCTCGCATTTGCTTATTAAAAAACACACCAAAAAAAGTCTCAAATATTATACCTGATCACTTAAATCGGACTCTGTATCAGTTAAAAGTTGTCGACAGCCCTGAAATTAAATATTGAATATTTCAACAGCTTAAAAGACAGACCAAACAAAAAACAAATCAATCAATTTGTTTAAAGTGTTAAGGGAAGGTAAAAAAAAAAAAAAAACAACTTAATACTTTAGTGAATAAGTTATTATTATAATCATAGAAAATCACAAAAATTATTCTGATAATGCAAAGATAGTCAAAGCTAGTTTGGACATTAATGCTAACAAATTTTGAGATAAAAATGTATAGTAAGTAAAAAAAATTGTGTCCTGTGAAATAGATACTTGAAAAGTCTATGTGTATTTATGTTTTCAGCAGCTCTCAAATCAATAGCTCTAAATTAGTTTCGAGTCATAAGGATAGACAAAAAAAATATATGTTGCTAACCAACCTGCAGGATTGTTGATTTAAAATGGCTTATGGCTGCCCATTGTCTTGTTAACACAGGAAACCAGGTGGCAACATCAGCTGAAAGCTGTGTGTCCAAATGGAGACTGGCATTGATGTGTCTGGCTAACAAGTACAGCTGGGTTGCTTTTAAATATTCTTGACTGTCAACATTACTCCAGATCTGTAGCACAATGTTCGAGAAAACATCAAAATAATATTCAGTTTAAGAATTACTATTAAATAAATGTTTTTTTTTAAATGAAACCAAATAGAAAGCAGATGCTTACAGAGTGAAGTCTGTGGAAGCTCAAGGCAAGGCATGATTAAAACTTTGTATCTTTGTTAAAAAAAAAAAAAAGAACAAACCTTTTCTGGAATATCCATAAGTAATTTGATTTGAGCAGCTGTTCCATAAAATTCCAGCTCTTTTCTATTCCTAAACAAAAAAAGAAAATTGTTATATTTAAAAGTTAGCAAAAGATTAAATAAACTTAAAAATATATCATTGTAAATATTTATAATGCATTACTACATTAATTTTAAGAACTTACTTGTCAGAATCATTCTTCACACTCATGTGAAAGGATGCACCTCTGACCATGTGCTTCTGTCGCATTGATGAACACAAATCTTCCATCCGTGAGATTGATTTCATCACCTATTACAAATAAAATATTATAAGCCATTTTTTTTTAATATTTGAAAGTTAGAGTATTTTTTTAAAAATCATGCTTTAAAAAAAATAATAAAGAATTGCATTGTTATCTTTTAATTTACATATAAGTTTTACTGTCATAAATTAAGGATATAGAAAAGATTTGTAGAGTGATTAGAGAAGTTTGTAAATTGAGGACAAAAAAGAGAGATCCACTATATTAATAAATATTTACATTTTCTGCACTATTTTTCATGTCTGTGATAGTATCTGCAGCATCTATTAGATCCCTGTATCTTTCTCTGAAATAATGTGATTACAAATATGGGGAAGAAAAATGAATTAAATCATATGCATATGATTTTTACTTTGTTTTAAGCATTAAACTAAAAACTAATTACACCTGGGAAGATGCTAATTGCTATAAAATAAACTTCAGTATTTTTACTAGAAAAACAAGACACATGGTCATAGAGTTAGTAGGTGACCGGTCATTTCATCCCCAATGAAATATTTTTTTCTTATTCAATGTTTAATTGTGCTGTAAAGGCTTTGACTTTAAGCCCTCATTTCATCTATATATAAATAGGATTATGGAGAATGCTTTTTGATATTTTTTGACATGTTATTAATGCGTTTATAGTGTTTCCCTTCCACTTTACATTCTTGATGATAAATCTTATAATATATTGTAAATCTGGGTGTGCACTTAGCTATAGCGCTCCATTGTATGTAGGAGATGTAATATTAAAATATTATCCTGCGCATGACGTAATGATCAAAGGCCAAGGTGTGGTGGAAGTAGTGGAAATCTTTTGAGAGATGAGAATGATTAGATAAAATGATCAGATGATGAAAAGAACAGGGGATGAAATGACCATGAACCGAGTTAGTCACTCATAACCTAGTTTTATAGACAAGCCTAATATAAGACTTAAAAATAAATTTAAAAAAAAATATAAAAAATAATAAACTTACATGTCTAAAAATTTAAATAAATGTACTTACCCCACCATCACCCTAAGATCCTCTTTCTTTTTTTCTATGTCAGACCTTCAAAAAAAAAATGCTAACAATAAATTAGTGCAAAAATATAATTACTAAACGATAATTATCAAAGTGATAAGAAATATTTTTATGTGACAGCTTGGTGAAAAAGGATAAATCAATTTGTTTCACTTCATTTTTACAAGTTAAGTTTGATAACAACAAAAATACTTTTAAAAAGGCCTGTGATAATAATTGAGCCTGAAGCTATAAGAATCGATAAGGGCAATAATTTTGAAAACTAATGCTAAAATACTTTAAAAGTGATTTCTTTTAAAATTCTTTTCAAAATTGTGTTTTGTCAATATATTCATTTCTTAATGTATCATAAAGTAATTTCAAAATACTTTACCTAGTCTTCTTTTCCAAATTACGAATTTCTTCAATAGTATGAAGCTCAAATAAAACATTTGAATCTGCCCTTTGTACATTATTTACAGCATCTGTTTAAAAACAAGTTTTTTTTTTCATCCTTTTCATGTATAGTAAATAATTAGGATATTAGCAAATGTATTTGAATTTGGCTTATGGTATACAATCAATATACTGTGAAATTAATATCATATGTCCTTCATAAAAGGAATCATCTTTTTAACAAAGCTCTTATAAATAAGGGCCCATCTTCTGACCATTAGAACCAACAAAAGAAGTTTTTTTTTAAATGTTAGTTGTCTTTACTAGTCTAGAGTGTAAGTCTTATTGGGTGTAAAACTGTACCTGTTAATAAAGATTTGTGTATTTGAGGACTTAAGGTGTCCATAACAGAGTCAAGAATGCTTTCGTGTACAAATTCAGGAAATCCAAAATAACACATATGTTGATGAACAAATTAAAACATACATGAGGACATTTGGTTTTAAATTTTAAGTCTTCATCCCTTGACATCCAGTATAAGATTAAGAGTGTACAGTGATAGCCTTCCCCACTTCACTCCAGGCAGGTCCTAGTACTACAGTCTTCAGGCAGCACAAAAGATAACACTATTATTACCAGTAACACTCAAAAGTAGGCTAAAATAGTATAATATAATAATTCATTCTCAGTAGCTATATAGATTATAGATCTAGATTCTAGATCAAGATCTATGACTATCTTATCTTATATAATACAGACGTTACTTCAAAAAAAAAGATGATTACGTCCTACGCGTCATGCATTTAGTCATGCATATTAACCAATGACTTAAATTCTGCCAAGTCACTGGTTTTTCTGGCTAGCTCAGGCAACCCATTCCATGCTCTAATAGCACTAGGGAAGAAGGAGTATTTGTACAAATTTGTCCTAGCATAGGGGACAAGGAATGTGCCTTTATTTTTGTGTCTTTCAGAGTATTTTATTAAGTTTTGTTTTTGTATTTGAAGATTATGGTTCAGTGTTTCATGTATAATTGCTACTTTACTTCTGAGTCTTCTGTCCTGAAGGCTTTCTAAATTTAGTAATTTTTTTATAGGTGTTACTCTAGTCAAATGTAAATTTTTATTTGTTATGAATCTCACTTCTCTATTTTGTGTCTGTTCCAGTTTCTTTATGTTTTCTTGAGTTGAAGGGTCCCAAACGGATGATGCATATTCTATTATTGGCCTAACCAAGGTTAAATAACATTTTAGTTTTATGTTCTTATTTGATTTATAGAAATTTCTTTTAATAAATCCTAATGCTTTGTTTGATTTTTTTGCAGTTTCATCAATATGTGGATTCCATGACAGTTTTTCATTTATTATAACACCTAGGTATTTTGCGTTTTTAGTCTGTGTTACTGGTTTGCCATGAATAAGATAAGTGGAATTAATTTGTTTTAGTTTTTTTTGTTACTCTTAACAACTGACATTCTTCTGGGTGGAAAGACATGCTCCAATTTGATTCCCATTTCTGTAATTCATCTAATTCTCTTTGTAAAATATCTGTGTCTTGTGTTGTTTTTATTGTTCTATATATTATGCAATCATCTGCAAATAATCTGACTTTTGTTCCTGAACTAATGCAATTTGGTAAATCATTTATGTAAATTAAAAATAGTAGTGGACCCAAGACTGTTCCTTGAGGTACACCTGAGTTTACTGTTATTGGTGTTGATTTAGAGCCATTTATTATTACAGTTTGTTCTCTCCCTATCAGAAAATCTTTAATCCACTGATGCAGTGGACCATTAATGCCGAAATATTTTAATTTTTTAAGCAAACTATGGTGGTGAACTTTGTCAAAAGCCTTGGAAAAATCTAGTAAAATAGCATCTATTTGTTCACTATTATCTAAACCTTTTGAAAAATCGTCAATTAGTCCTATTAGTTGTGTTTCACATGATCTATATTTCCTAAAGCCATGTTGGTATGGGGTGATAACATTATGTTTGTCTAAGTGGTTTATGATGTTGCTACATATTATGTGTTCTAGGATTTTACATGTGATGCTGGTAAGTGATACTGGTCTGTAGTTTCCTGGATCAGATTTTTCTCCTTTTTTAAATAGGGGGGTGACATTAGCTTCTTTCCAGTCCTTTGGTACTCTGCCCTGGTTAAGCGATGCCTGAAAGAGTATTTTGAACACTGGGGCTAGCTCATTGCTTAGTTCTTTGAGTAAACAAGCTGGAATACCATCAGGTCCAGATGCTTTATTTGGTTTGGTGTTGGATAATGGTTTTTGAATTCCATTTTCTTGTACTACTAAATCTTCTATGTTGTCTACTTGGTTCAAATTAAGAAATATGTCTTTGTCTCCTGGGGCTGAGAATGCTGATGCAAAGTATTTGTTTAGGATGTTTGCTTTAGTTTCATTGTCATTATATATTATGTTATGTTCATCTTTTAATGGCGCTATGCCTGTTGTTTCCATTTTCTTAGACTTAATGTATGACCATAGGTTTTTGTTGTTATCTTTAGATATTACATTGTTTATGTATTCACTCTGCAGCTGTCTGCTTACTTTTTGGGTTAGGTGTTTAATTTTTATATACTTTTTGTGAACTCTTTCTGCCTTGGTTTCTTTAAATTTTCTATATAGGTTTTCCTTCTGTTTACAAAGCTTCTTTAGTCTATTATTAAACCAGCATTTATTTATTTTATTTGATGTGTATTTAGTTGGTATATGATTTTCTATAATGCTTTTAAGATGGTTTTTGATGAAATTCCAGAGGTCATCGACTGGTTGGTTAATGTCTTTTTCTAATAAGAATGTTTGTTGAAAGTTTAATGCAGCTTGGTGTAGTTGTGTTAGGTTACATTTATTCCAGAGTAAGATTTTTCTTTTTGGGTTTTGTATTGGCTACTGCTTTTATCTGACTGTGTATTTTAATGATCTCATGGTCTGATAGACCAGGGATAATATCATAATCAACTACTAATCCAGGTCTGTTGGTTAAGAAGAGATCTAATGTGTTGTTTAATCTAGTTGGCTTTTTAATGATTTGATCTAAACTTAGGTTGTGTAAAGTTTCTATGAAAAGCTCATTTATGTCCTTAAGGTTTTGGTGTTTATCTATGGTTAGTGTTTTCCAATTTATATCAGGTAGGTTGAAATCACCCATAATCCAAAAAACTGCATTTTTATTTGTCTCTTTAAGTGTAGTAATCTGATTACATAGTTCCTGCATGTATTCTAAACTAGAATTTGGTGGTCTGTAAATGCTGCCTATTATTAGGGATGTTGAGGTGGTATTAATTTTACAAAATGTAGATTCTATATTTTTTGAGTTAGGTAAGGTAATTTCTTCTGCTATAAGAGTGTTTTTTATTGCTAAAAGAACTCCTCCATGATTATCAGCCCTATCTTTTCTAAAAATTTCATAATTACTATTGAAAATTTCTGCATTATAAATTTCAGAATGTAGCCAAGTTTCTGTTCCTGCAATTATGTCTGGTTTCTCACATTCTAATAAAATTTCTAAGTCTGCTGTTTTGTTCCTAATGCTTTGAAAATTTATTGCTAAGGTTTTAAGGTATTTTGGTATTACTTCTTTAGTAGGTTTGTTTAGTGAGGCTGTTGTATTAATTTTAGTAGATTTAGGTTTAACAGGAGTGGATCTGGCTAGTGGTTGGTGAGTTTGTTTTGGGATGGTGTTTAGGATGTTGTATGGGTTAGAAGTGTCCGCATCAAAGGAATAAAACAGTCCTGATGTAAACTGAGGTAACCCACACGGTACACAGTGCCATGATGCATCTTTGTTGCCTAAGGCATAATACACAGGTATATTCATATGAAGACATGATGCATCGCAGGTGTCACATTGAATGGCTTTCTGTTTCATGGTGCATACTTTTTTGCAGATGTTGCATCTATCTTTAGATCTAGGCCCTGGATTTGACTCTACATCTCCTGCTATTAATATTAACAGTGATAGGTATTTATTTCTACTGTGTCTGATTGAGAACTTCCATTTGTGATGGGTAATCTTCTTTAATGTTATGGATGTGTATGTTAGGTTATTTTTGAAGTTGCATTGATCTAAAGTGTGATGATTGATTATGACTGTTTTTTCCTTTTTAAGTTTAGTGTTGACTGAGGTAGATCTAGTTTTGTGTTCAGCTAGTGTGTATTTAGTAATTATTAGGATAAATAGCCAGAGCAATTTCATGATGACAGTTGTTGATTTTAGTTTTTAAAGGTCTAGTCTAAATCTAGTTTAAGGTTAAAAATGCCTAAGACGGCCTAAGTTAAGTCTAAGTCTAAAGTGAAAGCTAATTTACAATGACAATCAAATGGTTTATTCAAAATATAGACCTAGACTAGATCCAGATCTAATTCTAGATCAATATATTTATGTGTTTAACTTAACTATATAGAATATTACTATAAGTTATTTTAGTAGATGATTAGTAGATCTAAAGCTTTAATTAAAGTCTAAGTCTAAGACTGACTAGATCTAAAATCTAAGTATATAATAATAAATATAGACTAAATAATATTAGATATAATTATAAGGATTAGTGAGACAAAATAGTCCTAAACTAAGAGTTGTTAATTTGAACTAATTAGTGGAAATAATGCTGAATTAAGTTAAATCTATAATTTAAAGATATTAGTTTATTAGTTGAATAGCTTTTTTAAGGAATTTTGTTTGGTTTTAATACGACAAAACGAAAATTTGACTCATCTATGCGAACTGTAAACAGGGAGCAGCCATCTTGACTATGACTAGGACTGGTATAACTTAAATGACATTCTAGACTAATTTGATTCTATGATGTCTACTCATCTACTCCTATCAATATCATATATATAGAATCAAGATCTATATTATTATATATATCCAGTATATAAAAGTATATTAAATTATATCTGATTTTTTATTAATTTTTTTATTACTATTTTAAAGTATTTTAAGTATTTATTACGAGTGTTATACTACTTATACAGAGTGTAGACTAAATTAAGAACTAGACTTAACTAATAGCTTATCTTAAGTTAAAAACTTTTAAAAAATTGACTTTTAAGATTAAGAGTAATAAATAAATAACAAGAGTATTAAGAGTAAGACTAAGTGAAGTCACCAAGTGACTAAGACTAAAAAAACTTATTAGTAAGTAAGACTAAGAATAAAAAGAGTAACTCATGTAAGTTTGTAAGACTAGTCTGTAGTCACTAGAGTGACTAGACTTACTTTAGCTAGTGACACTTAGACGACTTAGTCACTTACTAAGTTACTTTAGTCAACTTGTCTTAGCCGTCTTAGGACTTACTTAGATAAAGTAAAAGTGTTATTTTAAAAAGCAACCAACTAATTTAGAAATAATTAAAATTATACAGATTTTGCATTGTTATGCATATGATACTTTTGCATTCTTAGGAAAAGGTTATTTTACTAAAACAGTGAGCGTAATAATAATAAATTAATTTTTGTGACACGTCAACCTATTACCTGATAGCCGGTGGGCGGCCATTGTTGTTTTAGTGTAAACAGCAAATGTATCTTTTTTGTAAGAGAACTACATTCTTAATCACAGACCTATATATTTTATCAGTGACCTTTGAGCAGCTTTTTTTTCTTCGTTATTTTATATAGATCTAGTCACTTAATTGTGGACTTCGATCTAACGAGACCAATACCCAAAACGATTGGTCTCGCTTCTAAAGAAAAGACCTATATGGTTGCAAAAGTTGGACGCTGACGTTGATGTCAAAAGAAGAATTCAATAAGCCGTTGAGATTTGAGTGTAAATGCTTCAGAAAACTGCTAATATCAGATACCAAGAAAATAAAATAAATGACTTGATACGTAACGTAGTTTTACAAGTTTGGCAAAATGAGGACCTAAGCGGGGTTAAAATACTGTAAAGAGATGAAAACTGAGCTGCTTAGGTCATTTTGTAAGACATAGGCCTAACTCATGTCAAATTATGACTCAATGTCAAAAGTCATCCTTCAAGGCAGGAGCAGACTGGCTAGATGGGCATTCGGGTAAAATGCCCGGTATGCCGGCTATACCCGATAGGCCCGGTAGGGCCAATGAACGGGTCGCATGATTGCCAATAAAATGTTTTTATATGCTACACTTTGAGCGTCGTGCTTTTAAAAAAATCTTTTACACTCTAAAATCCAATAAGTCTAATACTAATCTAAAGCATTGTCGTAAATACCCTACATCGTAGGCCTATATAGTTCTTCTAGTAGACATCCATTCGAACTATTCCTTATACAGTATACACACTAATCGATAAACAAGAAACTTAAGGCCAATATTTTTTTATAGAGATCGACGTTAGTGTGAATATATTCGGATGAATCTATAAAGAGACCAACGTTTTAAGTCCTAAAGATGACACGTCCAGTCACATACGAATTCTTAATGGTTTGGTGGAGTTGCATGATCTCAAGTATGCGCTACGAAGTCCTTCATAAATTATAACTATTATCCTGGGCAGTCTATAAATGTGTTCATTGGAATCAAAATGGCAAAGAATCGAAACGAAGGAGCAGAAAGTAAATCAGATAAGAAACAACTAGCGCTGGAATCCTGGGCAAAAAAAAAAAAATAATTATGTTTTCTCGCCAGCACTAGAGATTCACCAACGTTATGATGACAGCATTTGTGAATGAACAGGCTCAACGCCATAAGACGACAAAGATATACATAAAGAGGTTTTACTAAAATATGAAATAATCTTGACAGCATTAGTTTTTATTGAACGTAAGTATATTAAATTACCGTCAAACAAGTGGACTTGATGTTGTGTTGTGTGTGTATCCAGCTCTAAGATGCAGGCAGTCAAACTAGGTTTCCAAGTTATTGAAAAAGCAGTATTAGACTTTGTGAGTAAAGTAAAATTTCCCTTTCAGACCTTGCGATCTATAGTGCAGACGATGTTAAGGTCATCTGTTTATTTGGCCAAAGGTTAACGAGCATTACACCGGCCAACCGCCTTTACTTACTCCAACTAAGGTCAGGTACCCGTCTGAGATGGGTGGACTCAAGGGCCCCCTAAAATCCCGAAATTCAAAATATAATGTACAAATTGTTTTTCGAACTGCCGTGAAAAGCATAGGCTATGCTTCAATTCAATTTTTTTTAAATTCAATTCCACGTTTTAAAATGGTGTATTGCGTGCGGGCGAAATGTTTATATACCTTTATATTGCCATATAAATAAAATATTAATAGTAATAATGGTCTACAATAGAATTGGTCTACTATCCCATACAAAAACAAGGGAGATGGTGTGACAGCTTGCTGTCAGAGTCACTCGATTTTATCACAGCATTAATTATAATTTATCATTATTTATTTATTTTATTTTAATTGTTTCCCCGTCCAATCCCCAATTTCTTCACCCGCCCCACATTTTCCTCTCCAGGCTAGACTGAGTCCACCACCTTGGCGGCTTTTTTCACTTATCTCCCCTTGACCGGAGTAAAGAGAAACACACAATCTCTTTGGTCTTACCCGCCGGATGTCTAACGGTCGCAGTTGACACCACCTTGGGTGGAGTGCAAGTCACTCTTTCTCCCCCCACTCTACCACGTCTCTCTTTGATCAAAGAGATTACTCGTGTCAACACGCCTCGTGACACTCCAAGGTGCGACTCTTGTCGGACTTCACCCACGTAAGTTAGCCAATCCCATTTCCTGTTTCCGCCCATATCTCGCGGCCTTTATAAGGTAAATTAAATCTAGCCAGACCCTCTTATTTCTCTATCGCTGTCAATCGAGTCTGGATTACTTCATTTATTCTTACTCTTAGAGGAATACCCGGTGGTAAACCGAACTTAATCACAAGTTCCATCCTAATTATTTTGTTTATATTTCTCACTGATATTATCATGTGTATTTCGCTTATTTCATTTATATTTAATTAGTGCATTGTGTAATTCTCACTGTCGTAAGTAGACAAATAAAAATGGCATATGTGTATATTTATGTATTGCATTAATCTATTAATGCTACGTTGCTCAATCGATCGTTGATGCAACCATGTATATATTTGTACATCTTATTTTATTCCCTTTATCTCGGCTGACCGCCTTGATAATTTTACTAGCGCACTAATACTGCGCTTAGAAAAAGAGGTATGAGTTATCTCCCCTTTACTCATTTTACTCTAGCGAGAGTTGCGCCTCTTAAACGGACACCCTCTCCATTCAAGCGCACTCCATTGTTCTCGGCCGACGGCCGTGTGTAAAGTCGCTGACCATCTCCCATTCCCCCCTCCCTCCTTTTTTTTCTCTTTCCACTTGTGTTATTTATTTTAGATGATTATTCCCCTTTAATGTACATTTTTATATTGCTGCTATCAGCCATCTATTTTCCAAATGCCATTTGTCATCATCTCCCCATTGTGCTCTAAAGCAATTTTACCAATCTGACGAATGCACCTCAGTCGAGGGCATTGATAAGATGCATGAGAGACATGTTTTAACTTGTCTTTATTTATCCGCAGCCTCCCTCAGGTGTCTGCCTATTTATTTGGCATTGTCTGCCTAGTCAAATGCCTTTTTATCATATCAATTGCCTATTGCCTTCGTACTCAGTGCTATTCAGCACTGCACTCCTGCCTACTGGGATCTACTCACCTATTTGTTTTGATCTATTGCCTATTTACTTAGCGCTATTCACCACTGCATTACTGCCTACTTGCGATTGAGTATCATCTACTGTCTACTTGGATCTACTCAACGATCTACTTGGTGCTATAGGCTCTACTTGCCTGCCTATTTGACAGTCCACTTGTCAACCCATTAGGCACGACGTCCCTATAGACCCAGAGTTTGTGCGAGACGTCATAGCTCCGCAACTCACTGGACTTATCTTGCTAACGACGCAGCCCACGGCAGATCAGCTCTGCCCGCAGTACCCTTGTGCCCACCACCCGCCCTAATGTGCCCACTACAGATACCAGAACTTTGGATTGAGACTCCACAAGAACTGTATCACCGGCGTCCCTCTATCCGCTAGAGCGCCACCTCCAGCTGCAGAACCTCAAGCCAGGACACCGCCAGCTGCAAATCAAGCAGGACAACCAGCTAAGTTCAGAAGACAAAGTGACATACTCTCTTATTAAGTGCAAGAGTGATGATTAAATATATTATTGATTAAAGATAGATGCAAACCCTCCTCCTTTTTATTCTTCTATGTAAATATTTATGTAAATAAATATTCTTCATTTTCAACTTTGTATCTTTCTTTCATTGCTTGTCTCGTTGCGTGCCTGCTCCCGATTTATATGCTGACGGGTTGGTGTGTGATAATTTCAAAAATAATCATCCCCTAGACATTAAACGCGCCAAACACACCTCACACTCCCTAACCTGTCACAGATGGTCATAACGGAGCATCTCTATGCCGATGATTGCGCTCTGCTAACTCAAAAACGATGAACATGATCTCCATAACGCGGTAAACGAATTAGCATACGCTGCCGCCTCTTTCGGTCTATCTATAAACCTCGGGAAAACAGAAGTCATGTTCCAGAAGTAACCCAATAAAACATACTCAGCCCCAAGGACACCCTAAACGGACAGCCCCTTAACGTGGTAGACCACTTCACATATCTAGGTAGTATAGTGTCAAATGACGCCTCACTTTCAAGGGAAGTTGATAACCGTCTGGCCAGTGCCAGTAGCTCCGCCTGCCTACAAAAATCAATGTCTACCAGGCGGTGGTTCTATCAATCCTTCTTTATGACTTTGAGGCATGGACAATATACAGAAAACAACTAAGACTTCTTAAGCGCTTCCACCAAAGATGCTTGCGCTCCATCATGGACAACCGGTGGCAAGACCGCACTACAAACAGCGATGTTCTTGCGAACGCCGATATGGACAGTATAGAGAGACTTTTTATGGTCCGGCAGTTACGCTGGGTAGGACACGTATCCCGTATGTGAGACGAGCGTATGCCAAAGGCAGTCTTTTTTGGTGAGCTAAAATGTGGTCGACGTAACAGAGGTGCCCCACAGAAACGCTTCAAAGACCAGCTTAGGCGTCAACTTTCCTTGGTTGGCAAAGAACAGAGCGCCTGGTTGCATGCGGCCTCAGAACACATTTGAGACCAAAAGAAAATCCGCTGCCGAGGACAAACGCAAACGGCGTAAAGAACATCTAAATCGACCACCTTAGGACAATGGTTATGATTGCCATGGGTGTGGCAAAATATGTAGGCCACAGCTGGGGCTGCGCAGCCACGGCAATACAGCACTCCTCACTAATCCTCGGACTCGAAGACAAGCCTTATTATTAGAAATGCACTGCGTATTTTAAATCTAAATTTTATTACAATAAATACACAAAAAAATTTTTCTTGTAAAATGTTTTTAATTATTAATTTCAAAAATATTTTAGTAATAATTGCCATTTGGACTATTCACAATAAAAAAAAGTAATTTATTATCAAATAAAATGCAAAATTTTCTTCTTAAAACAACTATAGATTCGAGTTCTCTATGTCGTTGTACTACGAAAATAAAAACCGAAAGGTCTTGCCTTCAAAGGTAGGTAACTTTTGGAAAGGATGTCTGTATCGTGCTTACCTATTTTATCTTTTTTTTTTTTTTTTTAAACTATTTTATCATCATCTGTCCATTAAATGGTGTATGTAAGATGCTGTTACAAAATGCGTAATAAAATTTCTTTACTCTTCCAAATTAAAAGCTATATATACCCTTAGCAGAAATTATGACATATGATTATTATTGTTTGACGTCAATCATCTAGCTTTTCTTTATAATTCTATTACTTTTGCACCTTTATTATAGATGATATTGAAAGCGAGTCGTGTCAAACAATATGACCGAACCAGCTTTGAATGCCTTGAATTTGAATGTCAAGTACTTGTGCATATAGATGATAGCAGATTTTTTTTCAAAATAAGAGATTCACTATTCCAAGTGTTACACTTTATTCAATTAGTAATAGTGCTCATCAGATAGTTTTAAAATCATCAAATAATTTATTTATACACCAACATACTTTCGATACATCATTAAACTTTATACAATGCTTTTGATGACAGATATGATTGGATCCCCAATCATATGACATAGAATTTATGGGTCACATTTTTTAGTCACCACGAAGATATGGTCGTCCAAAGAAAAGCTGGCTGGACAACTTATAGAAGAATGGTTCAACTCGCTCTTGATATTCTGCTGACCGGAAAAAGGGAAGAGATTTGGTTAAGCGAACCGTACAGTACCACTACGAAACAAGTCAAAGAACAGATGAGGATTTATGATGATGATATAGATTTAGAATGTAGACATACAATCAACTTTCAACCCCTCTCGATTAGAGGCAAGTAAACCAGCTAAAGTGACAATTATCCAGCGAGTACCTTAACTTCATAGGCAATCTATTTAAATGGACTTCTGCTTCAAAGTTCGTATGCTCCTAATGCCGCCTCTGGCGAGTGATAATCACGTACGTACTCCTTGCACGACGTTTACACTATCAGGTAGAAAGAAATAGGCCTACAAAGATCGGAGGATTCTGGGTCGCAGATGGTGAAAACACTAGAAGCGGAGCTGAAAACGCTGCAGCGTCTGATGGTTATAAATGCCTAGCCTGTGACCTGAAATGTTTATCAAGGATTAGACTTTTTAGTCACACTAGAAGTTGCAAAGGGGAAAGATGCCGATCTCACGTGATATAAACATGCAACAGAATCTATAATTATTAAACGTTTCTACCAGGACCTAAATCTGTATGTAGCTCATAGGCCTACAACGAATGAGGTTAGCACATCCTTATTGTTTACAAACTGTGTTTACCCCCAAAAAAGTTCTCCCTTTTTTAAAGTTGGTTAGCCCACATTCAGAGCGATAATATGTTCTTCTCTTTCATCTCCGTCATTCCATATTTGTTGTCTAGGCCTAGTAGTAAGAATATGAGACAAAAATGCCAATAACTCTCTTATTTTCTTTCTTTTCATGTTTATTTTGACATTGCTAAATGGACCTCATTCACCAATCGTAAACAAACAACATTTTACAATATTGATAAAACAATGAAAATTACGTAGCACCTGACAGCCTTTATAGATTGCGTAATTTGTATAGAAGATATAGAGAACCACGTGGCAAAATGTTGTTTGTTTACGATTGGTGAATGATGCCCATTGTAAAAAGAAAAAAAAATGCAGAAATTTGTAAAATTCTTTTGATCGATAATTTGACAAAAAAAAAACATGTAAAAACAAATAACAATCAAGAAAAGTAATCAAATTAAGGATAGAGTTTCAAAAAAAATGTTATTTGACAGAAGCTGGAGTCGAGATATACATGATATCTAAATTATCTGAAATCACAATCACATCCTATTTCTATTATGTATTCTAGCTGTAAATCGCTGGACACTATGCCGCGCAGGTACGTAGGCTACGTGAAGTATTCAACAACATAAAGGAGGTGATCATTTACTTTGATTAGTGGAGCATGACCTCCGTTCTCCGGGGTTGGTAGACCAAACAAGGCTGCAGCCTCAGCAAATTCATTAATTGCGCAGTGTCTAAAGAAATAGACAACCGTCTGGCTAAGACTAATAGCGTTTTCGGTCACATCCAAATTAGAGTATGGTGGAATATGTTTCTTACCAACGAAAATCAATGACTTCAAAGCAGTGGTTTTCATTGTCAGGTGGGATTTCAGATTAGCTAGGGTATGATATGATATTACGGTCCCGTATCCCCAGCCTGAACAGAGTAACACAAGAACCTAAAGATAATAGCATGTAAACTACAAACATTGCATAACAGTTATTCAACTGAACATTTAGTGAATAACAACAGTTGTCAACAGGAACAATATTTAATTAAACTTAAGTGTAATTTTCAAACATATTTACATGTACATCAATATCATTGAAGTTAGCATTTGATTACTAATTAGTCTAATATCACACCAACAGGTTTCCGTAACACACCTTCACGCTCACACTCCATCTCGGCGCCCAACAGAAGCTCAACTCCCTACACCTCAACACCGATAGTTAATACACAACTCCAAGGGCAGAAATACGACACACTTTCCCATAGCCCAAGGCCTAACACCCTGAAACGAAAAGAAAACCTAGATCTAGCGCTGCCGCTACAAGAAAGAACTTTTCAATAGCGACCCCCGTACCGAAAGATCAGCGTACTTAATAAAACTATGTACTTACGTACCCTTACAAGGGGAACCAAAAAACCAGCTACCCAGCTCACAAAAGCAGCTCTCTCTCTCTCTCTCTCTTGCGGGAACTAAGGATGACGTAAACACACACACACACCCAATGTTCTTGACAACAAACCGCACTTAAAAGAAACTACTTCCTATACCCTAAAACACCAATATTAAATGCAAAGAAAAACTACAAGCGCGCACGACATTCATCACACTTTCATATGGCTCTGAGACCTTGGTGCTTTATAAGAGGCATCTAGGGCTCTTCAAACGCTTCCATCAAAGGTGTTTTCACACGATAATGGGCATATGCTTGAAAGACTATTATAGGCCTACCTCACAAATAAACATGTTCAGCTTGAGGCTGGTGTGGACAGTATAGAAGCACTACGAAAGCTGGGTCGGACATCTATCTCATATTGGGAATGACCCATGCCAAAGGCGATTTTTTTTTTTTTTTTTGCAAGCTAAAGGGAGGGGGGGCGAAACAAAGGTACCAACCGGAAGCGCTATAGTCTAACGATTAAATCAGGCAGATGGCCTCTGCAGGAGACAGCCGGGGATTCGATCTCTCAAGAAGGTAGTGGGACATAAATCTGAGGCCGAAAGAAGGGTCCTTGCCGAAGACAGCCGCAGATGACGAAAAGACAAGTAGACCTCAGCGGACAAGGGCTTTGTCTGCATTAAATGTGCCAAAATATGCATTAGCAACTGGGTTTGCGTGGTCTTAAGAAATACTACACTCATCCTTATCTTAGGAATCGAAGACATTGCCTTAGCTTTGTTGGAGAATTTAGTTTGTGCTGTAGATTTTCGTTTGACTTTAAAAACAATGATGACATTTCTCCATCACTTTTCTTAGTTATCAACTAGGAGATAATGATAACTAAAAAAAACACAACATCTTTTCAACTCAGTATAGAAGAGAAATAAAGCTACATAATACAGATTTCACTTATAGGAGAGAAGCTTAAGCTTGCAGTGAAAGAGAATAAACTGAAACAATAAGTCTTACCTTTTGGTAAAATAGTCTTGAAATCATTTGAAAATACTTTTTTTTAAAGGTATTTCTCTCAATAATCACATTTTCGCTTTGGTCACCTTCTTTAATTTGTATCTACCTTTTTATTTATTGATGTATTCTTTTGAAATTCAGAATATATATTAACAACCTAATTTAATTCTGTTCTATAGAATCTATATTTGTCTATATTTTTAAAAATTGTTAGCATTTTATCTCAAAATTATTTTTTTTTCTAGAAAAAAAAAATGAGCTCTAAAAAATATCTTTTCAAAAAAGGAAAAGATTTATCCAATTTCTGAGTCTAAAGCTTTATATGTATTTTAAGTATTGAATTCAATTGAAGTTATTTCATTCATTTTTAGCAAATACTTTAGAAGCAGAATTGGTTCAAATTTACATTTGATCATTGCTATGTGATTCAGAGCAGATGCTACGTCTGAGGAAGACTATCTCACAGGGGCAGATTTTCCACTCCTGTTCAACACAACCTCCCTTCCTCATCATGTTTTTATTAGTATTCCTTCCAACCACAGCACTCTGACACTTGGAACTACATAATGACATTTCTGTAATGTAAGGGTAGCTACCCTTAACATTCCAGTTTGGCAGCACAAAGGTTATTTAACCATAATGAGAATAAGAATGCTCCATTTACTTATCTTTGTTTATTTCATCAACTTAATGTGTTGTTTTTAAAGGCTTTAAAATGAACAGTTTTGTATTAAATGTTACACATGGATATTATCATTGAAGCAGAAGCGTTTGAACAATGAATGTAAGCTTTAAAAAAAAAAAATGAAACAATCAAAGAAACAACACCAGACAGTGGAATGAAGGCTATCTATCAATTTATTTGTTCTTACTACTACTAAATACTACAAGGTTGTAAAGACTATCAACATATTATACTACATGCATATTGATAGGTCAATGATATGAAAACGTGTGAAAACAAAAGGCATAGGTAACTCATTAATGAGGAGTGATTATAATTACCCCGTTAGATAAACACATTTAAACTGTTATAACAGGTTTGTAAGTTCCATTTGAGACCAAACAGTCCATGTGTCAAATTATGTACAAATCACTTGTTTGAGTGAACACCAGTTGACAATGGTGACATGCAGCCAGAAAAGCCACTAAGTCTCCTTTACTTTATTCAACAAAATCAAGAACTCAATAAAATCTTCAATAAAATTCATTATCTTAACCAGATTTGAAATGGATAACAGTACAATAATTCTACTCAGACAACACATATGTATCCTATACAGGCTTACAGAATACTGGTACAGAGTCAAAAATAATCTCAAGCACATAGTGAGTATAAATGTAATACTTTTGATCATTAAAAAAAAATTGTGTTTACTGGATTCAACATAAATATAAACAGAATTGATGACTTCAGTCTAAAAAATCTCAAGAAGTAGATCTAGAATCATTCAACTGCATAGGCTTCAACAGAACTCAAGACATCTATTATAGTTTCATAAGTGATGATAATAAAAATACCGTTTCAGCTCGTCTTGGTGAATAGAAGAAAACAAAAGAACTTCCAATGTCTCTGTTGAAGGCAGGGTGACAACAAGTAAATACATTGCATTATCTTTTGAAACAAGTCAATTCAATAAGACATCAATGTATAACAAGTTGGCATACCAAAAGAAAAGCTGATATAGGAGAGCAGAGTTTCAATAATGCAAATACTATCCACATCATCAATGTGGTCATAGAACAAATAATGGATTTCAAAATCCAGTAATGAAAAAGGTAAACATAGTTTGTTTCTGTTTTTTTTTTTTTAGTGAATTCAACACAATAAAACATATTAATGAATCAAACAAAATATTCGACTGTGTGTGACTTCAGTTAAAAAAAAAAATGTATTTATGATTATGATTCACCAATTCACATAAAATTAAGTCTCACAACATTCACTTGATAATGTAAACCAACAGGATCATTAAAACAACTACACAGAAACAATAACATTAACTATATCATTTAATATCAATTGTTGCACATTAAAATGATACTACTCACAACGTAAAAAGAATTTTAACTTTCTTTGAAAAATTTTATGTATAGGGGAAAATTTTGATAAAAAAATATTTTAGATCACGTAAAAAATGTGCATGCATAATAAACTTTGTATAATTTCTACCAAATAATTTTTTAAAGATATAGTCACAAAAACAAAACATTTTATGTTATAAGCAAAACAAAAACTAAAAAAACAACAACTTTGTCCTCCCTATTCAAAGAAACTTTTTGCCATAAGGTCAAGAAGTTCAAGAAAAAAAAAAGTTGGATCCAAGAAATTCATCAAAATGTCTATAAAAAACAAAAAAATAATAAAAATAAAGTGGAAAAGCTATGTGATGTTACATTTTAGCTCAGTTGTCAACTTAAAAAAGGATAATAAATTTTAATGATATTCCAACAGTCTTATTTAAACACAATTTTCAATTGATTTATTTAAAAGAAAAGTTGCAATGCTAACCAAATGTCCAGGGCATTGCATAAATGTCAGAAAGATGGCATATAAATTAAAGACAAGTGTTTGACATGCTTGTTATTTCTGCAACTTGAAAATCATTTAAATACTGTTCATTAACTCTTTCTCTCCATTATTATTTTTTCACGTTTTGGAGGAATTCTTCATCCTGCTCATTACTATTTCACTACCCTGTTATGATTAAGCTTCAAAGGCTTTGTTGTTTGTTATCAGAAAATGTTGTATTTGGTATAGAATTAAAGGGAAATGCATGCTCTTTTTAAATAAACACCAAGTCAAGTTTATAAAATTAAAAATTTATATATTTAATGAGATCGAATCAACGATGGTATCGTCGATTAAGAGTTAATCTAGACTTCTAATCCACATACAGAGACATCATCACATCAAATGCAATTACAGACATTTGATTGACTAACAAAGTTCAGAAAATAAAAAAATATTACCTTTAATTGAAAAAGTTACTTAAAAAAGAATGAATTATGAGACAACAACCCCCCCCCCCCCCAACAGGAATGTATTTTATTAAAAAAAAATATTAACAACATTTGCATTGCTCCATATATTTTCTTCTCAAACCAATCCAAAAATAAAGTATATTTGTTTTACACCTAGAGTACATTCTAGGCAATAAATAGACTGTACAATAAGAATAACAACTTGATGTTTGTATATAATTATGTGAAAGTATTTCATCTCTCAGAGATATTAAAAATCATGTTTGAGCTGCTAGGTTTGTTTACAAATCGTCATCACAATTGTTGATGCATTTAAACTATAACATGCTATACAACATTAATATGTAGCTAATGTAATTACAAAAACTTTAAAATGAAATGACCATACCAGCAAAAACTGTGGCAGAGAAAAAGGTACTCTGTATTGAACTTGTAAATGTTCTTCTTTCATATCACACTTGTGACAAAAAGGAGAAAAGAAATGTGAAAGTTTAATTGGTACAATCCCACATTTAGCAAACAATCTATTACTTTGCCACAGGGACTAAAATCAATCAGTGCAGTTATGCTGACTGCATTAAAGAAAACAATAACCATTGTATTGATGTTTTGTTTAATTTGCTTTTAGAAACCGGTGTCAATTTGTTCTCTGTTGCTTAAACTAGGTCAGGTATCTCTGCACAGGTAAATGATGTGATAAGAGACCATGTACAGTTTATAAAACCTGATCTCTAGTGTTTACCTTAAGATAGTATAAAAATATTACCAAAAAGATTTGATTTTATATAAATCTATACAGTCAATTTTAAATACTTGTCATTTATAGATTTGACAAAAAAACATGTTGCTTTTGTTAAAATAGAAAAAAAAAAGTCTATTAAAACTTTGAATGAAATAAAACATAAGTAAAAAATTTTTTTAAATGTGATCACATTGCATGACAAATTGACTTATCACATTTGGAAATATATATATGCAATTATATTAAAATATTATAAAATTAAAAATAATACAAAGCACAGGTATTAAATTGTTCTCAATAAATAGAAACTTTTTTTCCCTCAAAACAAACTAGGTCAATGGCTCAGTATATGAAAGGAAAATTTTTTTTCAGATATATGTAAGATAATGTAAAAAAAAAAAAAAGTTTAATCTTTATATTTACTGTGATTAACTTTTAAAGTGAAATGTATAAGAAATTATCTTAAAATGTGTTTTCATGTGCTATTAAATTATATTTTAGAAATAGCTATTTAGTTTCATTCTAATTTTTCTCAAAAACTGTTGCTAAGACACAACAGAATTGAACACTTCATTTTATTTAATAGCAACTTTTACATTTGTTGACACAATTTGGAAAGTAATGACAATCACTTCAGGAAAACATGTATGATATAATTCTTCACTTCTGTATCTCATTGGCTATAGTTACATTTAGGTAAAACAGATAGTTAAAAACAACAACAACACTGGTAAATATAAATAAAAGCTAAAGGTTTGTTAACTAATAAATATTATTTTATATGGCCATCCTTTTTGAGTATTGTATGCAGATTGTGAAAAAATCCAACCATAGATGCAGGCAATGCTGAATCCACCAATGTCTTAGGAATGCTACCTTTTATATCAGGTTGTATAAATGTCATTAATTTGGTGCACCCTGGTTTTCTGAGGGGAAAGGTTTAAAAAAAAAAAAGTTAATAAAAGCATTTACTACAATATCCTTTCTGACTAGCATTATTAATGTGATTCCCCCCTTTTTTTTTACATCTGAAACCCCAATCTCATTTTTTGTTATGAGTTCTCCATATTAACTAATTTTTAATAATAGATGTAAAGATGTATTACTCAGACAACCATTATTATTCCTTATAAATATGTATTTTGCAAGTACTATCATTCATTACGTGATACATATGAATTTTTCACAAACTACATATATTATACACAAACTACATAAATTATCAGAAATGAATGAAAGGCAAGCATAGGTTAAAGATATAAATTAAAAGTAAAGTCACTCAAGACATCTCTTTCTATTGTCTGCAGGTCAAATAAACATATTCTACTTTATCTTCCACACTGGAGATGGGAGTAGTTGAGTCAAATGAATCAAGAAAAGTAAGATTCATAGTATCATACTGCATAAAGTTATAATAGCTTATCCAAACTTGCTTAACAGTATTTATGATATTTTAATATTGGTCAAACTTATAAAATAAATGATACATTTAAGATAAATGTTAACTTAAAATAAGAAAATATATATAAAGAAATAATTTTACTCTGGAATGCTAATGCACATCATGCCACAGGGGTAGTTCCAGCCTCTGACATAGTCCTTGTCATGAGGACACTCCTCATACTCAATACTGCGACCTAAAATTGAAAATAAATTTGATAAAGAACATTAAAGTGCTAGAAGAGTTTCTGAATCAACATATGTATTTGATCAAATAAACATGTTTTGTTTTTATTTACAAATGTGTCTTACCATTGGTTGATATACAGTCATCTGATTTCAAAGTCAGAATGATATCTATAAAGTCACGAGGTGAAATTAATCCCATGGCAGCACTGTTGGTAAGGGAGCGAATGATTGTTATTTCCTAAAATGCACAAAACATTACGTGTAATATAAGTAATGTATGACATATTATTTTTTTAAAGTAAAATCAGTTTGAAGAATAATAACTAGAAATATAAATTTATGCTTCTGTTTAACAGGAAGAGTAATAAGTGAAATTGTGTGATAATTACAATCTCATTTTTGACCTATCTAAAAAATATGATAAAGTTAACTAGTGCAACATGCAAGGGAGGTCCTTTCACTTATAAAGTCTCAGACCCAAATATTTTAGCTCAATGCTTCAATGTTTTTGAAGTACATAAAAATGATATTCAAATTATTACAAAGAAATATTTGTAAACCAAAATTTATATTAATCTGATTTTATCAAATAGTTAAAATGATGTGGAAATATGTAATTCCTTCATTAAATCCAGGTAGCTATATGAATTTGTATATAGATTATGGGGACAGTTGTTTTTTTTTCACCTAACTCTAGTAGATATCTCATAGAATAATAGGGCATTATGGGATTTTTTTTAGTTGATAATCTTAAAATCAAGAGTTTAAAATATGCTTCCTAACCATGAGCCAAGACAGTTCAAATGGAGTGATTAGAGTAGTAGACTGAATTAGAGCAAGAGAGTATTTTTATTCTAGAATCCTTAGTTTCACTTGATCTTCGTACTTTGTGTTTCCTGTACTGCATTTCCTCTCTCCAAGTAAGCATTAGTCACTGTTTTGAGCTTATGGACTCAGAAGAAAACTATTAGTAAAAACCCAGTGAAATAGTAAAAAGAAATAATATTATTGTCTACAATATAAAATTGGCATACTTACTGGATTTACTTGCTTGAGAAGAACAATTTTTCTGATATCTTTGTCCCATTTTGTTCTCAGACAGGGATCATGTAATGGGTCTAAGTATTTAAACAGGATTTCTTTAGAACAATTATATTCAGCCTGACCTCTGTATCTGTAATTTAAACAAAAATCATTATTAATCTATTTGAATCTAAAGCAGTATTTTTTTCAAGTTCTTCAATTTGTAACTATCTCACCAGCTATAGGAACAGAATAAAAGTCCAAATAAAAATCTACTGCTGTGCAACTAATTATGGAGAATATGTCTATCTATATTTTCATGCTCACCGATCCTCACTATAGAAATTACTTTTGTTGGGATGGGGGTGTGTGAGCAATTGCCTAAAGAGAAACAAGTTCAGTTAGCTTAGTTTAGCAATTATTTTATCTTTTATTTATCTAGTTTTGCAAAAGGCATCGTCCCTACTCCTCCTAAATTTTCGGACTCAAAGATAAGCCTTGTTTATATATAATCTATAAACCTAATTCTATCTCCAAATTTTTTTTTTTAGCTGCACGTTTGTTGATTTATTTGTTCCAAAATGTGTATAGGAGACATGTCAAGTTAGAACTGCAAATGAAACAGAAAAAAAAAGACACATTTTAATGGAATGGGGAAAAATAATAAAGGATAAAAAAAAATAATTTTTAAGCAATAATTAAATCATAAACTATTTTAGGATATGATTATAAAGTAACTTAAACTAAATAATATAAATAAAGTTGATTATCTTGTATAGTTTTACACTCGACTTACAAATAGCCATGCTCAAATCCATGACATTTAGAGTGCTTATATTCTACAATTATGTCTTTCTGAAAGAAATGAAAAAGAAAATTTACTAAAATAATAATGGGCTGACATAATAGCTACAAAACCTGATGTGTATAAACAAAATATTTTTGTTAAAATCTCGATTGCTGCTAAAAAAATAATCTTTATTTTAGAGCAAATAATACAAATCTGAATAAAAGACAACAATAATTTCTCCAACAATAGTTTCTCAAGATAAGCTGAGAGCTCTAGAGATAAAGTATCTCATACAGAGATAAAGTTAATGCAAGCATTTCCCTATGGTTTGTCTAATAAAGGAAATGGTAAACTCCATTTGAACAATTTGATTCAAATGCACTAGTGCTTTATCACCAGCATGATAAAGACGGTTACAATTAAAATTCTCGTTAAACTGATGTAGCCTACTTAAGACCATTTTATTTTTAGGTATATGCCCTACTTAAATTTACATAAACATTTAACTATGCAATGAAGATCAACAGAAAAAAAACAAAACTTTTTAAATGAATCATTGACTATTTCTTATATTTACCTCTTCTAAAATCTACTTAAAACATATGCTTCAAATTTAATACATTATTCTAGAATAAAAATGATACCTATATTATAGTCATCATATGTGATTCCACAAAACTAATATATAATAATTTTGGAATGTAAAATTTTCAAAAGTACATTTTTATTTGCATAATATAAGTTTAGTATTTATACATTGAGGTGGAAAATTATGTGTGGTATATAAGGGTGTTTTAACTCAGCCAGAGCATGTTGATAAAGATTTAGGCTAAAGGTTAAATTAATTTGAAATGTAGACCAAAGATACCAGACCTGATTATAATATTAATAAGTAATAGATCTACATATCTAGAGCAATTAATTTAGGCTGATTATCTAAGATGCACACAATTATATGATTAAATTGAATCAATATTATGTTTAAGATTTTTTTTTTTTTAGTTTATGAAAGAAAAGATGTAATAAATGGAACAAGAAATCTGAACAATGACCACATTTGAAAAGATAAGCAATGCATTCTACACTGACATGATGAGCTTCCTCGTAAACTGCACTGCAAGATTTCAAGCCTTTTTTTTGTGTGTGTGTGTTTTGACAAAATTTTGTTCTATTTATGTTTCCATCCCACAAATTAATTTTAATAAAAAAAAAAATCAGCAATTGTCATTTGTGAGCAGACTTTATGAAGTGTGCTTTAAAACAAAAGTGCTTCTAATCCTAAAAAGCATATTAGTAAGAGAAGTTTGTTTTTTTACTATCTTCTATAAAGTAATAATGAGGAAATTAATGAAGACCATGGTAGCCTAAACCAACTTAGAATCCTGAAATGATCTACTATATTCAAAACTTTGGAGTTTGAGTCATGCAATTAACAAGGCATCATGCATCCAGGCTTATAATACACTTACCAATTGAGCTACGTTGCTGAGACAGCCTATTTAATGTACGAACACTAGCTGGCCAATCTGTGGCTAAGGTCGATGGTGATCTGCTAGCCAAGAGCACCCTCAAAATGTAGGCCTAGCCTCATCATTACACATATATTACTAATTTTATCCCTAGACATCCTGGACTGTCCTTAGATAAAGCAGCTATGGACTAATTCTGGCCCAATCAAAGATTCCATCCAGGACACCACATATTTAGTAATAATTTTTTTAAAATTTCAGACAAAATAATTTATATTCTGTTTACATTAAGTCTGTCAGCTAAGATTGATTAGTCTCATTTGACAAAGTTATAATATTCACAAATTGTTGTTCAGCGCAAATGTAATTTTTTAAAAAGATATTTTCAGCATTCCTTTTAATGTGGATCTGCATGTAATGAATTAATTGAGTTGCAATTTAATCAATGTCTCAAACAATTATTTTTAAATGTTCCAAAAATTTTTTTAGAGTTCTACAAAGGCTTGTCAAAATTTAGTTTTCCAAATTTAAAATCTTAGTGTGCGATTCTTGTAAGATATGCATTAACTTGTTGGCAATGCAACAGGCAATCTAAACTGTTGTGCAGCTAGGACAGTTTTATTGGAACCAAATTATAGAAGTCTACCAGAGTTGTTTCTCTTCTGTCTTAGTTACCTTGGAAAGAAAGTCTAAATAGATATGAGTGTCTTTCATATATATAATCCATATATTGGCCTAGTTCTTCATAATATGAATCATATTGAGGTTTTTGAAGACTCTATACTAATTTAAAAGACTAATTAAGACTCTAGATACTAATTTAAAAGACTAACTAAGAGAATAGATTTTCAATCAACTTGGTAAAGCTATACATGATTTGATTGTCATAAGCAGACCTAGAACTTAGTATTTATCATATTATTAACATTTGAGTCTAAATCACTTTTGAGTTTTGGAACTCTAAGTCTAAGACTACTAAGAGTAAGAGACTTTAATCTTAAAAGAGTCTAAGCCTATTCAGGCTACTCAATCAAAACAGTTGGACCAATCGTGATAAAATTTGGCACAAATATCCCTTAGATCATGGCGGAGACAGTAGTGTATGTTAAATGTCAAGCCCACAACCGCCCCCCCCCCCCCCAAAATAAATAAATAAAAAAGCTAAATTTATCTCTATTAAAGGACAAAAACTTTTTATCAAATAGGGGAAACCCATTTTCACAGTATTTTATATTTGATATAACTATCTCTGCTTAACTGTAAACCCATTTTCAGACTCTACTTTTATTTTTGTAGCGAAAGAAAAAAATAAAGTAACACTCGCCAAGTTTGATATAGATCTAAATCCAATCCACTAGATTAGTAATACTCAAACTAAAGCCCGCAGTTTGCGGGTAATTTCCGGCTAGTAAAGAAATAAGTAAAAGGAATTAGCACATCCATCGGTGCGGAAGGAGCCAGCTTTAGTAGGCCCTGCCCCAGCTTTAGTAGGCCCTACCCCAGCTTTAGGAGACTCTGCCTCAGCTTTATTAGGAGGCCCTGACCCAGCTTTAGGAGGCCCTGACCCAGCTTTAGCTATTGCCTACCTACAAAATAAAAGAAATAGTTTCTATCTAGAATCTTTAGATCAAAATTTAGAAGAGATCTAGACTAGAGTAAAGATCTTGTCTATATTCTTGTAACTAGACTACTAGATAGATATGTCTAGATCTAGATGTAGTCTAGTTTTTACTTTTACTTACATGTTTTTTAGCAGTATGCCATCCTACAGAATCTTTTTGATATTCCTTTAATAAATCGGCTGTTTTGTGGGCTTGATCTATTAATTCCTCCAATGAAGGCATACTTTTCTATCGAATTATTTTATATTTTATTCTCTAGGACTTCAAGCTGTAGATCGACTCTAGATCAAGACTAGACTCAATAGATCTAGATCTCTATTTTAACTAGATTCAGAAGCTAAATCATTGAATGCGATTAACAAAGGTTTGTTTACATTCTGGCGGGGCAGAGACAGAGTTTATATAAGCAAGGACTAACATTGATCATGTGACTGCAGCGATTTACCGGTGTTACTCTAAACAAGACTAATGCACCATAATGACCATAACCAGATAGCCTACATTTTTTGTTTCAATCTGAACATAACACGTTCTAATAAAGTTCTTATGACAATAAAAGGGAGGCCTAAGTTGTATGCAACTTTTGCGGTATGTTTACTCGAGGGGAGAAAGATATATACACTAGCGGATCCAGAACTTTGGAGTGGGTGGGGGGGGGAGGCGATTCTTTTCCAAACCCTAACCCTATGCATAAACATTCGTACAGTACACACGCACGCACACACACACATATACATACATACAATATATATATATATCACTAGCGGATCCAGAACTTCGGAGTGGGGGGGGGCGATTTTTTTCCAAACCCTAACCCAACGTTAACGCTCATGTAAACCCTAACCCTAAGCATAAACGCGTTTAAAAAAAGTAGTGTTTCTCAACCTTCACCGAAAAAAAGCAGATTAAAAAAGTTATGTTTAGGCCTTTCTCTTGACAGATAGGGCGTCTGAGAGCTGTAAGCTCCCCCAGTGGGGATCGGGGCGAAGCCCCGACGCCAAAATCGTTTTTTTGCTTTCTTCACTGCAGAACCGCATTCTCCTGGCATCCACAGCTCATTATTTATCTAATTCATAAAGGATCTTTTGAATAATGTTTTACTTGAAAATATTATAATATGAATTTATAGGCCCCTTAATACATTGCAAATACAGCCGATTTGTTCCTTGAAAAATAAGGTACCTCACATATTATTTCGATTAAGCCTTTGAGGATCGCAGTCGAAAAAAAATTATTTGAAAAAAAAACAGCCTCTCCCTAGATAGCTAGGGGGTCTGAGGCCTTTCTCTTGACAGCTAGGGGGTCTGGTGAGCGCTGCAAGCTCCCCCAGTGGGGATCGGGGCGAAGCCCCGACGCCAAAATCGTTTTCTTGCTTTCTTCACTGCAGAAACGCATTTTCTTGACATCTACAGCTCATTATTTATCTAATTCATAAAGGATCTTTTTCTTGCATTCTTCACTGCAGAAACGCATTTTCTTGACATCTACAGCTCATTATTTATCTAATTCATAAAGGATCTTTTTCTTGCATTCTTCACTGCAGAAACGCATTTTCTTGACATCTACAGCTCATTATTTATCTAATTCATAAAGGATCTTTTTCTTGCATTCTTCACTGCAGAAACGCATTTTCTTGACATCTACAGCTCATTATTTATCTAATTCATAAAGGATCTTTTTCTTGCATTCTTCACTGCAGAAACGCATTTTCTTGACATCTACAGCTCATTATTTATCTAATTCATAAAGGATCTTTTTCTTGCATTCTTCACTGCAGAAACGCATTTTCTTGACATCTACAGCTCATTATTTATCTAATTCATAAAGAATCTTTTGAATAATGTTTTACTTGAAAATATTATATGAATTTATAGGCCCCTTAATACATTGCAAATACAGCCGATTTGTTCCTTGAAAAATAAGGTACCTCACATATTATTTCGATTAAGCCTTTGAGGATCGCAGTCGAAAAAAAATTATTTGAAAAAAAAAACAGCCTCTCCCTAGATAGCTAGGGGGTCTGAAGCCTTTCTCTTGACAGCTAGGGGGTCTGGTGAGCGCTGCAAGCTCCCCCAGTGGGGATCGCGGCGAAATCGTTTTCTTGCATTCTTCACTGCAGAAACGCATTTTCTTGACATCTACAGCTCGTTATTCATCCTATTAAGATAGGACCTTTTGAATAATGTTTTACTTGAAAAATATTCTAATATGATTTTACAGGCTCTTACTACAAGACAAACACAACCGATTTGTTCTTAAAAAGTTAAGATACTTCACAGATTTAGATTAAGACTTTGAGTAACGCCGCCGAAAAAACATCTATTCGAAAAATAATATTTTTTTTTAAAAAAAAAGGTCATTTGTAAGTGATACATTTTGTTCAATAGGCATGTTTGTAATTTGGTTTGTTATAGAACTATAATTTAAAGCTCTAAAAAAACATTTTGGAAGTGGGTGGAGAAATTAAGTGAACCAATTAGATTTAACTCTAAATTTTTTGTCCTATTTTTTTTTTTTTTTTTACAACAGAAAAATAACAGTTTGAGTAAGGTTGAAACGATGACTAGGAAAATAATATTTGGGTTCATAACTCATCTCAATTGTTACTCTTATAATGAGAAATTTCGTATGAATTCTAAATTTTCCAAAACAAAGTCTTTCTTAAAATAACTAAGATAAATTCGTATACAATGACATAAATTCTGTAGCCATATTTGACTTTTCTGTTTTAAAACGTCATCTTTTCAACTGGAAAGGGGAGAGGGCGGTAGGGTAAAAAAGGTTAATCCTCGCTCCTTTTTATAATTTCTGCTAATGATTGGATTTGGCATTAAAGAAAAAAGAATTCAATTTATAGCATATATAAATTATATTTGTGACACTTTTTTTTATTTTGTAATTTCTTAACTAAAATACAAAAAGAAAAAAATATTGGTTTGTCCGATGGGCGCTAGGCAATCGCATGTATCGACCCTCCCACCTGGAACAACCCATTTTTTTTACATTTTATATTTACTTATGATAAAATTTAAGATCAGATCGTGTGGCCGACATTATATACAAATGGATTAAAACATCGATATATAGCTTATATTATATAGATATTCAACTAAATTTGTTCAAAACTATGATTTCTCCATCAAAATAGGACCGCCCCTCCCACTCAGAGGGCTAGAGTGTGGAGGGCAGCAGAAGCAATCTCCCCCCCCTCCATCTCACCGAATCGGCTAAGATACCAGAAATGTAGCAACATAATATAAACATTATATTGTAATTCAACTAACTTTGTTCACAAACTATGATTTCTAATTAAAAGTAGGACCCCCCCCCCCCACTCAAAGGGTTTAGGTTGGAAGGGCTGCAGATGTATTCGCCCCCCCCCCCCCCCAATCGGCTAACAGGGGAACGACATAATATAAAGATCGGTTAAAATATCAATAACAAGTTTTAATTATATAGATATTTAATGGATTCCGTTGACAAGCTGTGATTTCTACAAATAAATTGAACCGCCCCCCCACTCGAAAGTTTATGGTGGGGGGGGGGGGGGGGGCGGGATTGATGTCATAGCCACCTCCCCATCCCACCAAATCGGCCAACATACTAGAGGGGGGGGGGGGGCGAAATAATCTAAAAATAGGTTGAAATAAAATAAATTAGTATATATTATTATCATAACTAATAAATTCGTATACAAATTGTGTGATTTCTTGACTAAAAGTCTTCCGTCTTTCCCCCCCCCCCCCCCCGGATCCGCCAGTGATATATATATAAATATATATATGAGAATTTAAAAAAGCATTTCTCAACCTTCGGCGAAAAAAAACAACAACTGGGGCAGCGCTATAAGGTTCCCTGGCGTTTTCTTGCAATCTTCACTGAAGAAAGGCATTCTTATGACATCTAAAGCTCATTATTCATCAATGGAGTTATTCATCAATGAATAAATTGGACCGCCCCACTACTCGAACGTTTATGGGGGGGGGGGGGGGGGCGGGATTGATACAATCGCCCCCTCCCGATCCCAGCAAATCAGCCAACATACTAGAGGGGGGGGGGGGTCGAAATAATCTAAAAATAGGTTGAAATATAAATAATTAGTATATATTATTAACATAAGTTATACATTCGTATACAAATTGTGTGAATTCTATACTAAAATTCTATAAGGTTCTACCAGTCTTTCTTGTATGGTAATGGTCGAACTTCTCCTGAGTGTTGCGCATAATATATAGATGTAGGTCCAGCTATAATATCGTTGTTGAAGTCTTAACTCAAATCAGCGTACCGGTACACATTTTTTTCAAAATAAATAATTTAAAAAAAAGACTCCCTACAAGTTGTCTCGTTGAACACGTTACAACGACCAAGCCCATTTCAGACATGCCATAAGCATGTTTGTTTCCTAACATATTTTAGCACCAGGCCTATATGGCTCCTTCCCTCCCTTTCTTAATGCCACTTATTTGAACTGCGCTTTTTACTTTCAGGAAAGTGAGCTGTAGAGAGCAGGATAATGCATTTAATGACCAATACTAATTGAACTACTTGGCTCATTTTTATGGATTTATGTAATCTAAGGTACAACAAATAATTTTGTTGAAGTTTTAACTTGATCCGAGAATGAGTGTGGCAGAAATAGGCCTAATGTGTAACAAATTTATACCAGACAAAGTATTTTAATTGAACTAAATTTGATTTTCATGTCATTATTTTTAATAATAATATTTTGATTGTTCATACAATTAATTTAGATTGTGTAGGGGCTTCTAAATGTTGCTTATAGAATTTAGTAAATAGTTAGATTTTCTGACTGCAATGTAAAGACTGAAATTTATTGATGGGGATATCCTGTACTTGTCACCCTTCTTTCTGATGAAGTAATTTTACCTTGTCAATAAAAACAGGAACAAGTACAATGTGGGGGCAGAGGGAAAAGCTATTTTTGAGTAGAGCAATAGGTTTCTAAATGCCTTTTTTTTTCCAATTTAGATCACAATTAAGATTACAAACCTTAATAAGTTGACCAAAGAAAGGCTTTGGAAGCTGAAAAGTATATGACCCAAGATGCTAATTTAAATAAATCTATAAAAGGCCCCATTTTTCTATTGTTTGCTTCTTAGGAATCAGCAATCCAAGGTACACCTTAATATTGCTCTAGGGAGTCGACAAAGTTGCTTTATCACTAAACATCAAATGAGTA
The DNA here is from genome assembly GCA_030265305.1 of Biomphalaria pfeifferi. Lineage (NCBI taxonomy): Eukaryota > Metazoa > Mollusca > Gastropoda > Planorbidae > Biomphalaria > Biomphalaria pfeifferi. The sequence goes on along the minus strand of JASAOG010000105.1, from coordinate 2,171,203 downwards.
TCAAAACATTCTTCTTCAAAATACACAAGTTTATTCTCTATAGGTGATTACGTTGTCCTAGTCTGTTTACTACTGATTCTCTGTAACTTAATCTCTACCGTAAGATAGTTAGTCATAACTTTCTGTTTAAATACTTTTTGGTTCAAGATAATAAAATACACAATAAATAAAACAATATAGCCTATATGTAATACCAAAGAATAGTTACGAAAAGAAACAGATGACATCTAGCAGAGTCCATGGCATAATGAAACTAACAATACTACTATTGTCAAAGAGAAGAAAATAACTGCTTTATCTGTCTCACATAAGGTAAAATTACTAGGTAATGGTAACCCGCAGTCAATTTAAGTAATGCACTCTTAAATAATCTAACTTTATGGCAATGTTAAATTATTATTTAAAAATATTTAAAATATCCTGAGATAAGTTTATAAAGGCAAAAAAAGATTTAAATAACAAATTCTAAAATTTAAAAAATTCAAAAAGAATAAACAGCAGGCATGCAATGATTAATGATCATTGATTAATGTGAGCATGTCAAGAGGTTGAGAAATAAAATTTTAAAAAAAATCCAGTTTTGAAAATTCAGTTTTCGACAAAAGCAAATTGAGGCTGAAATACAAAGAGAAAAGATACTTTTGGGTAAAACTTGATATGGTTATAATTTATATGATTAAGTCAATCATAGATGTTATCTAAACATTTCCGTAGGAGATTTTCTTAGGAAAGAAATTATGGATAAATGAAAAAGTAAAATGAAAAGTGAAATAAATCCACAATATTAACAATGTCAAGGATGCTGAATTGAAAGATTATTTTATGCTTTTTGAAAACACAGCATTAATAAATAAAGTTGACTCTTGATAGTCCCATATCTGATGCAGCAACAATATGATGACTATATAACCCTTACCTGCAGTATTTTTTTGCATTGAAGTTTTGTACCATGACATGCAAAATATGCAACAAAAAAACAATAAAAATAAAACATTATAACTTCCTGAGAAAAAAAAGGGAAATTATTAGGTATGTGACCATGGTGAAACTACCACTGTTATTTCTTCAATTTCTGGCATCAGACAACCTACCTTTTACAACATTATGAAAAGTTGGTAGAAAATAGAACATTTTTTTGAAAATAGATGGAAGATAACACCAAAAGAAAAACTCTTTTAATCAAGTTAATATCCCTAATTAGTAAAAGCTCTTTCTTTCTTGTCTGTTGTTTATATTTTAGGCTTCAATGTTAATAGAATATCCCATTTCATAATTTGAATGTTCTTAACATTTACAAACAGTTACAAACAGTAACTCTTATCAAGGTTATAAGCAAACAAATAATTTGACTAACAATGATAGTAATACTTCTGTTGAAACTAATTTTAACCTAAAATATTTCACAAACTTTCAATAGGAATTCTTGTGAAAACTCATTTTCAAAAAGATTGCAAAAATAGAAGAAAAATCTTTTAATTTACAACAGTTGGATAGTTGTAGTCGCATGAATGCTTTTTTTTACTAAATGCAGCTAAGCCCCAAATACCCTTTCATTTCTGTAAATTAATTTAGTTTTTAAATAAATGTATAAATTAAAAAAAATAATTTTTGTAATAAATATGTATATTTTGAAATGATATTTAGTAATATAATATGACAACTGTTGACTTTAAGAAAATAATAAAAATTTGATAAAAAAAAAAGTAAAATTGTACAAATCTGGTTAAATTAACAAAATTATACAAACATTATTCAAATAAAAACATGTCTTTCAACGTATAATCTTTCAACAAATCAGGTGAACCTAATTTTAAAGAAAACAGATTTAAACTTCTACAGCATTATATTAAAATAAACAACTTCTTGCACATTAAATTTTCAAAATGATTCAGTCAGTGTTACAAATCACAGTAAAGTAAATGCAAATAGTAAATTTATAAAAAGCTTAAAGATTTTAACAAGAAGCCTCCCCCTAGCTATCATAAGCTAATTTGAAACATCATTTATTTGAACTAAAATGATTTTGGATAATATTATACTAAATATATACCAATTATAGATTATGTCATAAATTAGCAGAGTTGCTTGTCGCCCATGATTTAATCAGCTGATGTGCTATGGCTTGACTAGGTGGTATGAATAATCCATCTGGGTGCTGACCAGCTAACATCTGAGCAATCTCAGCACGAGAGAACCAACGGGCTTCTTCAAGTTCATCTTTGTCTATCTGTAAAAATAAAGATGAAAAAAAAAAAAAAAAAAAAAAAAAGAAAGGCAAGAAAAAAAAAAAGCTTTATAATGAGGCAAGTTTTAATAAATAGCCACCAAAGGTGTCCATGAGAAGCAAAAATTTTAGCTTAAAAAATTTTAGCTTTTAATACTCAAGAAACCTTTTGAATCATCATCAAACTCCATTTAAGTGAGGGCTTGAGAGGCTCAAATCCTCTCTTGCAAAAGCACTGGACAGAAACCCTGCTGTCTTGCATAGTGCATACATGTCACCATACAGGTCTGGAATTTTTGGTTTCCCAGACCTGTCCAGACAAAGATCAGCAAGTCTGGGGCAGTCAAACAGAATATAAGGCATGTTTCCTCTTCTTCCCCACAGTGGGGGCACAGTGAATCAAAATTTGGTCTTGCACTGTGCTATAATAGCTTGCTCAGCCTGGACAGCCTTCACCACGGGGAAGTGGGGTCAGGGTGCCTCATGCCCTTCCAGACTCCAGATTTTTTGTGGGACTTGTCCCAGCACTCAAACCACTTTTCCATTTCTGTTTTTTGAATTATAGCCAGGGCTTGATGAAAACCCTCAGCCTGTTTGGTGGGTGGAATTAGTCCTCCCTGGTGGGCCAAGGAGTCTACAATAGTGTTACCAGTCACACCTATATGAATCATTATTACAGGGGTGCTATAGCGTCACTTTATATTATGTGAGGTCATAATGACAGTGTTGATATGGAGGCCAAGGTCCAGGGCTTTGCAAAGCCTGTAGTACAGGTTTTGAGTCAAAGACCACAACTGTGTTACCCTCAAATGTCCCTCACCGAGTTGACAGTCAATGACTTTTAAGGCTTCACTACTGCCATGGCCTCTGCATCAAAACTGCAAACACTACCACATGATCCAAAGATTTTGACTGAGTCAGAGCCAAAAAAGTCAATGTAGGCTCCATAGCCTGCTCTTCCAGAATCTATCAATGCTGACCCATCAGTATATGCAAAAATGGCACTGGGCTTGAAGGCATTAATGATTCATTAGATGAACGACTTAGCTTAGGCATCTACTAGGGTCTACTAGTTTCAAGCAGACTTTTTGAATAAAGTAAATAATAAACAGTGTGTTTGAAGAAGTAACTAAAAAAAAAATAAAATAGTAAACTGTTCTTTCTAGTCGTTAAATATTTTTTAAATAGTTTTTTTTTAGTAATGATTTTTAATGCTGATCAAAAAATTTTTTTACTGTAATAGTTTCTGTTCTTGCATGGGCTATACAGCCAAGCATTAGTGTGGCTGGAAAAGGCCAAGGTTGGCTTGAATGGTAGTCTACTCTTCCAACTTTGACTCCACTCTCTTCTTCAATTTCTCTTCTACATGTGTCTTCAATAGATTCTCCTAGAAAATGTGGCAGATAGTTAATAACAAATTTACTAGGAACATTTTAACATTTACCGTCTATGTGTTGTTGTTGTTTTTTTAACTTTCACATTTAGTTATTTTTAGAGATGGATGTTTTTTGTTTTTTTTTGTTATTTTAAAGAAAATATATCAGAAAATTTCTAGATAAAATTTTCATGGCTTCATAAAGATATTTTTGAGACATTGTAAATGGTGAAATGGTTAAATGCTCAATTTTACTTTTTAAGGACATGATAATATCTTTCTTTAATTCGACAACTTTTCTTGCTAAGTTGAAGTCTAGTGCAATTTATGTCAATGAAAATATAAATGTACAAAATTTCATTGTGGCATGACTAATGATATCCAAAAAAATGACCTGGTTCCATAAACCCTGCTAAACAAGAAAACATTTTTGGTGGAAAGCGTTTCTGTCTGCCCAGTAAGCATTGCTTCTTGCTGGGGGACAAGACAAGCATTATGAGAGATGGATCCACACGAGGATAGCAAGTGTTGTGAACACCTAGTAAAAAAACAAAGGAATAATTCTTATTAGCATTACAAGTTTAAACTTATGAGTAGCTTAGAAATGCAGCTAACAATTTCTTTTAGTTTAAAACAAAAGTGTTGAAAATGATTAGTACCTTTATGACTTGTACAGTCAGAATTATTACATACTTGTTTATAACCTCCTTCTATCACTGTCTGCTTACTGCCACATGTTGGACAAAACCTGTTTTTTAATAAATAAAAAATATTTCTCTGGTAAAAAGAAATAGTTATAAATAAAGAATTTCAAAAGGCTAAATTGAAACAGTCAAGAAAATAAAGTATTGATTAAGTTCTGCATATTAGCAGAAAAGTAACTTAAGAATATAAACATTGACAAAGTAAAAATACTTTAATCTAAATGAAAGAATATCTATTGGTTCTAGTACTTGAGCTAAATTATGGTGATTATATTTATTAAAAAGTTTAAATAAAAGAAAAAATATATTAAAAGGTGTTCAATAAAGGAAAGATGTAAACATTTTAACATACCACTGACATGAATCAAAACTAAATTTGAAAATAAGGACAAAAATAATGCTTTTTGTGGCTCAACTTCTGTCCTTAATAGGGTTGCAATGGATTTTAGCTCCATCAGCAAAATATTTGACCATTTTTCCCTATCCTTTGGCCGGATAGTAAAAAGTACAATCTAGTAGCTACCTGTCTATCTCCCCACCTTATTTGTTTAGTCCATAACATTGAGTTTATAGACAGACAGGTGTCCACATTAAGACAATATGTTGACAATGTCTAGAGATCATATCTAATGAGGAAACTGGGTTTGCTTACTTAGGGATAAATCTTACTTGGGGCTGGAATAGATGACTCATCCTACTTTTTTTTTTTATTCAATCTACGAGTATGCAACTAATAAATTAAAGAAAATATATATATATATATATATATATATATATAACTAACTGTAATCTAAAAATAAAGTAGTTATCTAAATGTAAATTTTAAAAAAATAGTTCAACTAAACTATAAAAAAAAATATTTAAATTTTATGAAATTTTCATAATTTTGTGTGTGGTTTGTTTGATCTAGACCTAGCTAATCTGACTGTTTAGCCTATGGTACAATCAATATAATTCTGTCATCATTGTAGAAATTTTTCTCCACAATAAAATCAATAATAATGTTTCTTACATACATTCTTGCACAATTAAATTGTGTCTTGAATTAAAACATTAAGAAAAAAAGCAATCTTTCATTTATTATTTCGTTTGACTAAGTAACGGAAAACCTTACAGTAAAATTGAAAATCTCAAATTGATCCAGATCTCCACATTTAGATCTAGCAACCAAAGAAAAGAATATGCTGGAGTGTTAAGAAACATTGACCTCTGTAACTAACGTAAGGGTAGAATAGCTCTACATGCTTATAACTAACCATGCCAATGTGTTATTTTCTTACCTGACCACTCAACATACAACAAACACTATGGCGTATGCACAAGGAAAAAAATGCATGATGGTCATCATCTTCATCAACTATACACTACACTAGGCCTCAAGGCATGACCTCACAATAAACAGTACCTTATGCTTAGTATAAAGGCTCATCTAGTTGATGTTGGACCTTCAGATAGGTGTCTCTCATTCCAGGCCAGAGAAATCCTTTCCTTTGGTAAAGAGTCTCAAGGACTTTCTGCCAAACTTTTTATTGGACACTTACAAAGACCACCAAAGAGAGCAGAAATGTGATAAATACTTAAGATATTAAAGTTCAAAAGAACATATATGGAGCTTTACCAACTATTTGAAAAAGACATGATGGTCATCAGGATAGTACTGTCAGTTCAAACTAAAATGTCAAGAGAATAAAAAGTCAAAAAATAGCATAAGTACAAAAACCACAGGAAAGAAAACCAACGTGTAACCCAAGAAAAAAAAAGATAACTAGAAATAAATGGATAGTTGGAATTAAGAAAGCTCTGAAGAGATCATGATGAAAGAATATTTAGAAGCAGGTCAAGACCCTTTGGAAACTTAAATACAATACCACTGGGATAAATGGACAAAAATTAAATAAATATTATATTATTGTTTCTGTTAATTAAGAAAAAACATTACAACTATTTAAATGAACAGACAGAAATAAAAGAGGCAGAATAAAAATGAAAACATCTTGCCATCAACTATTGAAGTTGCAAACTTTAATTGTTAATGGGAGGCTGACACACTTTTATTTTTTAAGAGAATCTCAATAACTCAAAAAGTTACAGTAATGATGAATTTAATAATGAATTTTAAAAAAAGTAGTTGAAGTATATTAGTAACTGAAGTAAATTAAACAGTTAACAAGAAAATTCACAAGGAAACTTACATATAAATTGGAACTACTCCTTACCGATATTTGTCCAACCAACAAAGTATTGAATGAGCTTCAGCAAAAAGCCCAGCATGTGATTGAATCATTTGCATAGTAGTTGGAAAAGGGGCTACAAAAGAGCCATCAGGATAGTACTGTTAATAAATAGATTATTGCTATTATAATAATTATATAATTATTATTTATGAAGTAAAGTCTGTATTATATAAGATAAGATCTGTTTCTGCACTGGTTTCTTTCCCATTTTTATATGTTAATGCAAAACATTTTTTTTTATGTTAACTCTTTCAGTGCGTTTTGTTTTGATACAAAAAAAAAAAAAAGGAGTTTTCTGGGACATACAAAAAATGAGCAGGGGGGGGGGGGGGGGGGGGGTGTAGAGTTACTTTTTTATTTTATAATCTAACAAAAGGAAAATGAATTGGCTACAAAAGAGTAATAAATAAAATGAATTACCAAGGTATTCAAGAAAATATTTTTTTTGTCAAGTTTAAACTGAGTACGGAAAAAGGAAATATATAAAAAATTCTTTCAAAAATTGATATACTGAATAAAACTTTTAATTATAAATTTAATCCAAAATTTGAAAAATCACAAAACTAAACACGTTATCACTTCTGATTTCATAAAAGATGAACAAATGCGCTAAGAAATTGTATTATTTACATTTAAGGAACCACAAACACATGGTGTCATTTTTTTTTAAATGTGTTGATCCTGCATACAAATTTACAACCAAAACAAATAAAAATCACTCTCACATCCAGAAAATTAAAAAAAAAGAGAAAAATGTTAACATTAAAAATAAATTATATATACTAAGTTACTTGCTGAGAGTAACACTGCAATTGCCAGCACAGTTACTACCAGAGAGTAACACTGTACGGAAAGAGTTCATGCAAAACACTTTTTATGTGTTAATTCAAAATATATCTTGTATTTAGCAGGACTATATAAAGTAGCAAAAATTGTCAATTGTCATTGTCAATTAGCTTAACAAAGATTTGATATTTAGAGAGTTTAGCTTTTGTTTTAATGATGCACAAGTTTTCTGAAATGTTGTATTCTTACCTTACTAATAAAAGAATGATCACCTTCAACTAAATCAACTGCAAACCAAGGGCTGGACACAGTATCCCAAGTTTCTAACCCCAAAAATATTAGAGTTGATGTTTCTCTTATGCTTGATGGAAGCTGGTCTGGGGTAAACACAGCAAATCTTATTAATGAACAAAAAATAAATAAAAATTAGGATAATCTAATACAATCAGAAACAAAAATTTTAAAATATCAAAATTGTTCAACTTGGTCAATGGGGACTAGCAAACGTGCTTCTAAAGTAGTCATCCAGGTTAAGAAAATGTAAAAACACTGTATTGAAGGTCTAATATTTAAGTTCAATCAATTATATCAATATGACAATATGAATTGAATCTTTGCTTCAAAAAAAAAGTATAAGACTGTTGGTCACATATGTAATTAATTGTTTCTTTTAATAGTTATAAACTTATTTAATTGGTACTTTATAATCTACAGATATTTTTAAAAACAATTAAGAACTATATCTAGATGCTTAAACAATCCAGGGTATTCTTGTTAATTATATATTTAATTTTGTTACGTCATTGGTTTTCCTTCCAAGTAAAGGAGATGGAAGCAGATAATAGAGCATCATGCCGTAGTGCTGTGAAACAAGTGCACAAATTGCAGAAGACGAGAACAGGGCTGGTAGAAGAAAAGCATCAGAGAAAAAAAGCAAGGCTAATGACACTAGCTGAAATAACTTGCCCAATGTGCAGCCAAAAATTTTGGGCTCACATAGGTCTAACCAGCCAGATGAGGATGCACAAGACCCCAGTGCAAAGCCCTCAGCTGGCTGTATGACAAAAGTGGTCATTATCGAGCCACAAAGAACGATCTATATATTAGGCATCTAATTAGTAAAACATAGTTTTTTAATAATAATATTTTTCTCAATAAGCAGATATTTAAAAAAAAAAAATGTAATTAGACGACTTTTTAAAATTAATATTTTTAAGTTTCCCCATAATAGTTTCTACAGCTTCAAAAAAGTTAAATGTAATTTTATTGTATTACAAAATTATGGACATTAGGCATCATTTGATTTACACTTAAATAATTAATTTATATATTTTCATAGATTTTACTTATACTACACAAACAGCACAATCAAATACACTTTTCTTACTTAAATTTCTTTTTCTTTTCCTCAGAGGTTATTAGAAATGGCTGAAGTTTTGAGAACATTATGAATTTGGCTGATTTATTATTTTTGGCTGGTTCCAATTGTTTAGCATCTTTGCGAACATCAGAAGCTCTGTAAAGTGGGTTGAGTGAATAGTAATTATGGATTTGGTCATATTCTAACTGCTGTCTATATTGTGATAGAATGGAAGCAACTTCTTTGTGATTCCAGAACTGTGCTATCTCCAAAGCTGTTTGTCCTGAGGCATTAAGGCAGTTGACATCACACCTATAAAAGTATTTTTTTTTTAATTAACATTTTAAAAGTAATTATTATTAATTTTTTTTTTGTTAGATGATTTTGTAAATGAAGTTAAAACCTTTTTTTTTTGTCTTTATAGTAAACAAAATACATCTTACTATACTAAATGCTTTAAAAAAAAAAAAAAGATAATTCTTGACTAGGTCTACTAGTATGACAAATGTTTTAATTTTTTTTTTGCTTCAAAACATTTTTTATAGCTCTATTTTATTTGATAAAAAGATCATCACCCTTTTTGGACCAAAATATTTATAACTGATGTGTGTCCGTTTCTAGCTGCGAACATTAAAGCCGTCCATCCTCTATCACTTTTGACATCAATGTCCACAGCTCCTAAAAAAATTTTAAATTTCTGTAAACTTAACCTGAGCATGTGTGTGGATTTTAAATTTCATAGTTATTAATGAATGCAAAATTAGACTTACAGTGTAAATTAAATAATGAAACATTTAGTTATATGACAGAAGCAGAAACACTTTTTCCAAGTTTCCATATAAGTTATCCAGTGCAGTGTATAAAGAACTAAATTTCCCTACTGAAGATAAAATTCATTGTTGAGTAATTATAGTTTGATTATGTTAAACAATGTGAAATTTAACGTGGTAAAAACCATAACTGTAAAAAGCCCTGTCAAATCACTCAGTATTAAGAAAAACAATTGTTTTAATAATTTTTCATAATACTATAGAATTGTTTAACTCAGTGCTATTATGAAGTTAAAATGTTTTGCTGCTATTATAAAGTTTGAATGTTTAATTAACCGCTATTAAAAATTTAAATAACTTACTACTAATATAAAGTTTGAATGTTTTACTGCTATTATTATGACATTACTGTTTTTTGTGCCTAATTGCATTTTTTTTTCCTGACCTCTTTCTCTGATTGGTTAATTATAATTAACATGTGCTTACTCATTGAACTTATTTTGACCTAACCCTTTCTTGAAAGAAGTAGAATGAGGTCACAGTATCACTTCATGACTATTTGAATGCTTTAGTGCTGTTTAACAGTTTGAATGTTTGACTGCCAAAACAAAGATTGAATTTTGTATTTCTATTATAAAGTTTGAATGCTTCACAGCTATTATAAAATTTGAAGGTTTTAATGCCATTATAAAGTTTGAATGTTTCATTGCTATAATTAAGTTTGAATGTTTTACTGTTATTAATGGGTTTGAATGCTTCACTGCTATTATAAAGTTTGAATGTTTTACTGCTAATATAAAGCTTGAATGATTCACTGTTATTCCCTTAATACACAGTGTGTACATATGTACATACGACATTGAAACTTTTTTTTATTTGAAAAGTTGTGGAAAGGTTTCTTAAACATGCATATAAATTTATCCACCTCTTTGAATTCTTGCTCATTAATCACTGTATTTTACACAGAAAGGAAGAGAAAATTTTTTACATTTTAAAATGGATTCAGTATGTCAAATATCATGATTTGGTAAATTCCTGGGTCTAATTTTCTTATTAAAAGTATTCTCTTTTATATAATTATAAATCATATTGAATATTGTAATTAAAGAAAAAAAAAGTAAAGTTCCTTATCAGACCTTGCGATCTATAGGGCAGATGATGTTAAGGTCATATGTTTCTTTTGCAAATGGTTAACAAGCAGGGTGTCAAGTCGCAGCATGATGACCAACAACTTTTACATTTTCCAACTAAAGTCAGATACCCATTAGAGTTGGGTGGACTCAGGGGGACCCTAAAAATCCAGGTATTCAAAATTCCAATCTTCAACGATATTCCAACCCAGGACCCCAGGTTTGGAGGCCATGCACTTATCCACACAGCCACCACACCCCTTATTTGTATTCTAATTAAGATATAATTAATTGTTTGCTAGTTGATTTTAAAAAAAGAAAAATATATCATGCTAAGTAACTTTTTGAAAAGTGATGTGTAAAATTGTAATTGCAATTTTTTTTTTTACATGCATTTGCTCAGAATTCTCATACTACTATAAAAAAACGATAAAAGCCTATTCTCTTATATACAGATAATCATGAACTCACAGATAGGTAAAGTAAAAACAAAATTTAAGTCGCACAGTATATGGGTACAAATCTTTAGCGATTTATTTTCCTTTTATTCTTCTATTTGTAACCTCTGTCTATATTGCACTTTTACTTTACTTCACAATGCTATTTTTTAAAGTCAACTGGCTTTTTTTTAAAAGACCAGGCCTTTTTTAATTGATCATACCATTTATCCTCTCAAAAAATATTTGTGTTAAAATAAGTAGCAAGAAACTGCATTACGTTCTTAATAACCTGGAGGAATTAATACTATAAAATTTTTTAAAAAGCATTATGTGGACAAATAATAAACCATTCTTTCATACTTTCCTAACAAATTACCATTTTTACATTCTTTTCCAATTAACAATAAAAAGTCTTCAGTAAAAAAAAATTACCCAATAATTGTTCAAAGTTTTCAACATCACCTCTAGCTGCACAATCCAGAAAGCGCTGAACCAGTTCTGAATCTTTACTTTCTACTTCAGTTTCTCCACTCATTTTTCTAAAGACAATGAGAGTAATTTAATGGATATGGTTAAGTCAAAAAAACATTTTAGGTTCTTCTGTTGATTTACTTATGATTTAAAATAAAGATTTCTAGCATAGAAGAGAGCAAATGAGCAGATAGTAAAGACAACATTGAAAACCTGCAAAGTTGACAATTAAGTGAAGAACTAAAAACAAAAAAATAAACATGAGATTGACCAATCTATTTAATATTAATTTTAAAAATTTTCAACGCTAAGATTTTATTTGAAGAAATAAATTAGCATTATAAGTTTTTATTTTACCTTGATATAATTTTTTCAGGCCTATTAGCACAGACCTCTTGATTGTTAAATAATATTTTTTTTACAGTGAAAAAAGATGACTTTGTCAACACTGGTGAATTAGTTTCCTGAAATGTTTGTAGTAACAAAACTTTCTGAAAGAAGGAAAATGTTTTTACATGGCACAAGAAAATCTGTCTTGTTCTGTTAGTGAATAAGTATGTAACTAGAGCTCTGCCTTTCAGTGTTGATTTCAATAAAGCACTATGAATGCACATCACATTAATGGTTTTAAAAAGATCCTAATTTACAATCATTTGTTCTTTCAGAATGTTCAAATCTAAAAAAGACAAAAAAAATAAGTTTATAAATAGTGAATTGTATCTCAATCTCTTTTAAGTCAATGTATCTTAGCTTTAATTAAAAAAACAGTTTAAAAAAAAAAAAAAAGATAGTTTTTGATTAACAAACAAGCATTAGCTACATTTTTTGTCATTATGCAATCAAGATTTAAATGTTTAAGATTTCCTAATGTAATGTAGAAACTTGAAGAAATCTATTTAGTTATCTATAGATTACTGATCTTTTTATAGATGTAGATCAAGATCTAGACTAGATTTGGATCTAGAAGTAGTAGTCTTATATATATATAATATAAATTAGAGATGGGAATCGAAACCAACTTTTAAATTTTGTTCGGTTCGATGATGAGTATAGTTTGGGTTCGGTTCTGTCAGATCTAAAGTTTGGGTTTTGTTCAATTTTATTAAATTAGGTAATAGCAAACTATGTACATGTAATAATGTTCATCTCAATTTTTTCAATATTCAATAGAACAGTGATGTCTAACCCAATGTCTTTCAGACCTTGCGATCTATGAGGCAAATGATGTTAAGGTCATCTTATTCATTAGCCAACAGTTAAAGAGCAGGGTGTTATGTGGCCAGCACAACGACCAACCGCCTTTACTTTCCCCAAACTAAAGTCAGGTACCCATTAGAATTGAGTGGACTCAGGGGCTCCCTAATAATCCCCAAATTCAAAATTCTAGTTTTTCCAGAGCTTCAAACCCAGCACCCCAGGTTCGGAAGTCAATCGCTTAACCACTCAGTCACCACGCCCCCATAAATGATGTAATGTCACTTAAAAACTCCGAATCCCACAACCATTAGAGGTCCTTAAATTGAGGCACTTGCTTTCATTTCTGCGTCATAAAAATTTCAGTTTCATGTCTCATATTAAAAAAGGTTTTAGAAACTTTCCTTTGCTTAACTAGCGCACTTCACTTTAAGATAAAAAGTCTTCATATTCATATACAGTGCTAAACTCATCATAACATGGTTCTGATCTAACACCTTGCCAAAGAGGTTTCGCTTGATTTGATTTTTCTAATAACTCTTGCTGCCAGTTCACTATGACATCCAGCCATACTTCTGACGGTATCAGTAGTCATTCCCACAACGTAGTCATAGCAACTATATCTACTGTGATTTTAAAATTGCGTTTTGTACAGCGAATATGAAGTAGTACCAAGAGTAAAGTGGTTTCAGATATGTTGGTACTAAAAAACTTTTAGAGTTCTGCTGCTCTATCTCTTAGTTTTAAATCGAGATTTCTTTTTGTCATACAAAAAAAGAGTGACGGCTTCAACAGCATTCTCATTTTCTTGACACATTTCTTCCTTAACTGATAGTTATCCCCTTTTTATTTATTTGACATTGAAAAAAGGCTTCTCTCTTTTTTGCTCTCAAGAACCCCTTTTCCTTTTGTTTTTACCTGTGCACTGTAATTTCTCACACATTGACTTGCTTTGGAAAAAAAAGCTTCATTTCACTACTTAAAATGTGAGCAACTCTGTAGCATACCCTTAGCACTGACTCATTGTCTTGTCCCTTCTTGGTAAATATTCTCGACGATCTTCTAATCTATATTTGTTCATGTTTTTGATTTTATAATGCTATTTAACTTATGTTCTTTAGAAATAGCCACAAACAGCTCTTTACCAATCAAAAATATTGGCCTATTTTCATGATCCACAAAAGGTAAAGATCTGTCCACTTTTCCTGGTAGTTTCTAAATTCACAGTCTACTTTTTACAAAACTTATATCAACTCAATCTTTTACTGTCTGGCAAAAAAGTTTGTACACGTTATTTCTCCCACACACAATCTTGGAAGCTTTTTTTCTTATAAGAATATTGACATATCTTTATTCACTTGGTTAAGGTAAGGACAGTTTGTTCGGTTTGTACTGTTAAGTTTTTTTAAAGTTTGGGTTCAGTTCAGTCATAAGTTTAAGTGAGGTTCAAGTTTAGTTTGTTTCAGATAGATCTAAGTGTAAGATCTAGTCTAGTAGCTATAACTATAACTTTTAACCATTAGTAGCTATAACTATAACAGGCAGGGCCGCCGCTACCTATTGTGCAATGTGTGCACTGCATGCAGGCGGCCAACTTTAGGGGGCAGCCAAATCATAATTCCAAGGTTACTTTTTTTAAAAGTTAATTAAATAAAAAAATTACTTAAATATTTTAAATTAATCCAAATTACTCCACTATCATTTGAAAATATAGTTGATAATCGTACATAAGAAATGACTTTGGAAACTATAACAAAAAAAGGAGCAGCATGCGAGGGGTTAATTCCCACGGTTGTGTTTCCATGAGCACCTTTTACTAATTTCTGGCCTTTCGCGGGTTGTTTAACATATTTGTTTGGATATGAATAGCATGCCTTGTAAGTAGATTAAAATTAATTTTAAAAACATTTTCACTGGGGGGGGGGGGGCGCTAGTTCTTCTCATATGGAGGGGAGAGGACACAATGTCCTGACAAATGGGGGTATTATGGAGTGTGTGTGTTTCCTAAGCGGCGGTTAAGGGATTGATAGGTGGTTACGCAGTAGCAATGATGAAATTAACGTACCTAGTGCAAATGTGAGACGATCTTAAGACATGAAAGAGTAAAGACTTTATTTTTGTTGTGAGCTAGATTTTGTTTAAATATCAGTTTATTTCATTACTATTAGATCTATATCTCATCTCAAGTTAAATCTGTGAATAATAATAGTTATATTGAGTCTTTGTTGGGGGGAGGGGGGGGGGGCAAAAAAAAAAAAAGGTTTAGACCACTTGTCGACTTGAGTGGAAACCTGCCACATCTTCAATTCATTTCCAGGAATAACTTTTTACAACGCTTAAAAATTATGTAGGCAACACAATTTCCAAAAAAATAACAACAACAACAACATTTTAGTGAACTTTCATGACGTAACTTTGGATTCTATACACAGTGTTAAATTAATATAAATAAAAAAATAAAACCTACGTTTCTTTACTTTTTTATTACGTTCTTAGAGATACAAAGGATCTCATTGTAAAAGCCTTCATCGCTCCTCTGGGCTCCAGCTTCTAAAGGGGGCTGGAACGAAAATGTTGTTATCTAGGGAATCGCCGCCCAGGAATGTGAGAAACACTGTTTTATTTCAAGTCATTGCATAAGTGAGTTGTACTTTGGATTATTTATCGTATATTAAACTCAATAAAAATATTTAATACTGAGTTGCTTTATTTGTTGGATAAATTTGTAGGCAACTCTTAATCCGTGTATGTCAGATGATTGTGGATACAATGCACATTTCTCCAAAATGCAATCGTGATAATTTTTATGAAACTGTACGGGACGTTGAAAAAGTTCCACTGTCAATGGTTTTTGTATTTGAAGTTGTTGTTTTATTCTGAGTATAGTTAAACGTACATTAACAAACAAGTTAACATATCAGAGTCCAGACCATATAACACTGTTGAGCAGTCAAAGTTATTGAGTAATTGTATATAGATCATGATCATTTCCACTATTCAATGTAATATAGCCTACCTGCTGCAGCTCATCAATTATAAATTCATCGTCGCAAATACAGCAGCATCAGCGAGTAGTCAGAACGAGATCAGTTTTTAAACTGTTCTTAGTGCATGGTTCATAGTACTTGAAGGGTACAATATAAAAGGGAAAAATGAAATGGTCAACAAAAATTGGATTTAAATCCACTGTCATTTTTGGAACAGTGTCCAGCTAAGTGATAAAGAATTTTTTTATCTAGGAAAAAAAAAGGGGAGGCGGCATTTTAAAATTTTGCATGCAGGCGGCCACAACCCTCGCGGCGGCCCTGATAACAGGTCTATAACAGTATAACAATAACTATCTGACTACACTCTACAATTATACAATACAGAATACAAAATGATCTGCTCTAGATCTATACTATATTCTCTCTATATAAATATAGATCTATATCTTATTTATCTTGTATAATTATATTGTATATATATTATAATTATATAATAATTATTATTATTATAAAATTAATTAATAAATAATAAAGTTACAGCAGTCCCACATCCCAACTCCAAGCCCAAGAAAGGTTAAGACTAAGTTTATTTAATTAAAGTAAAGTTAACTTAAGTTAAGGTAGATTTGGATCTAGGGTCTAGTCTAGTCTAGATTTAGAGTCAGGATCTATTCTAAACAATGACATTTAAAAAAAAAAGTACATGATAGCTTTATAAATAATATAGACTTTAACCCTTATAGATAGACCTAAATCTAAGGATCTAATCGAGTTCCAGACTGAATCTATTGATTCTCTTGTCTTATGAGATTCTCAGCTGATTGTTTTGTGACGACTTTAAACTGCTTGGACTGTCTTTTGTTACACTAACCTTTAGGTCTGTTCCTAAAACCTATATAAAAATCTATATAGATCTAGATTTTATAAACCTGGGCTATGCTTCCCAGCCTCAGCGTAAGTCGTGGCGCTCGGGTGTAACGTTAGTTAGCATATATAGAGGAGACGATCTCGTTTAGACCTATTGATAGGGAGGCAAAACAGAACCCAAGTTGGGATGCCATTGCACTGGGGGGAAAAAAAGTTGAATGGAATAATACTAATAAAGCCCCAACAAACATGTCATAGTATCCACACACTGTTCCTTAAGGAGCCGTTTTTATGGACACCTGCACGCCTAGCTTCCTTGATGTGGTACCGAGAAGGAATATGGGAGAGTTTCGCCAATATGCCATTAGCCTCGCATCTAAACCAAATTTAAGCATGCTCATATACATACGTGCCTTCAGGAATAGCTGGATTTAAGGATGGTGGGCATATATATATATATTTTATAATACATATGCTTGGATCTTTCCAGGACAGAATAATAAGTTTGTTCAGACAGGCAGATATTATAGAAGCAAGCTTCCATAATAAAGGCCTAGCAGAGTTCCAAGAGTCTAAAATATTAGACTCATCTCTTTGGATAATTACGAAGACGATCTAGATCTATTAATATGCCTTTATATAATATATGAAACTTCATATTTTGTTGCTTTTTTATGCTTCATTTTCTATATTCAGCCCTTAAAATACATCGCAAATACAACCGATTTGTTCTTGAAAAGATAAAATACCCAACATATTTAGATCTTAATAATTTGAGGATCGCCGCCGAAAAAAAGTTATCCGAAAAATGATATTAAAAAAAAAGGCTCATTTGTAAGTGATACATTTTATTCAAAAGGCATGTTTGTAACTATAATTCAAAGCTCTAAAAAAAAAACATTATTCGGAAGTGGGAGGAGAAATTAAGTGAACCAATTAGGGAAAATTTTCGTATGAATTCTAAATTTTCCAAAAAACAAAGTCTTACTTAAAATCATTAAGATAAATTCGTATGCAATTACATAAACTGTGTCGCCCTATTTGGCTTTTCTGTTTTAAAACGTCATCTTTTCATCTGGAAAGGGGAGAGGGCGGTAGAGTGAAAACGTTAATCCTCGCTCATTTATTTATAATTTCTACTAATGATTGCATTTGGCATTAAAGAATAGGGTATGTGGCGACTCGATAAAAGAATTCAATTTATAGCATATATAAATTATATTAGTGACATTTTTTTTTTAATTTTGTAATTTCTTATCTAAAGTACAAAAAGAAAAAAAAGTATTGGTTTGTCCGATGGGCGGAAGGTGATCGAATGCATCGCCACTCCCCCCTTCCACCTCCCCGAATCGGCTAAGATACCAGAAGTGTAGCAACATAATATAAAAATTATATTGTAATTCAACTAATTGTGTTCACAAACTATGATAACTAATTAAGACTAAGACTGCTTTATTGATCCTTACGGAAATTTGTTGTGATTAAGTAATTAAAAGTAGGACCGCCCCCCTCCCACCACTCAAAGGGTTTAGGTTGGAAGGGCCGTAGATGTATTCGATTCGCCCCACCCCACCCAATCGGCTAACAGGGGATCGACATAATAAAAAGATCGGTTAAAATATCAATAACAAATTTTAATTATATAGATATTTAATAGATTCCGTTAACAAGCTATGATTTTTACAAATAATTTAAATTCAACCGCCCCGCACTCGAAAGTTTATGGTTGGGGGAAGGGGGGACGGATTTGATGCCATCGCCACCTCCCCATCCGGCACCTTCGAGGTCACGCCCCATCACACCAAATCGGCCAACATACTAGAAAGGGGGGGGGGGGCGAGATAATGTAAAAATAGGTTGAAATATAAATAATTAGTATATATTATTAACATAACTAATAAATTCGTATACAAATTGTGTGATAACGTCCGATCGCCAATACCGCCCCCCCCCCCTGGATCCGCCATTGTTTACTGCCCTCCCCACATAAACCCTTTGAGTTTAGGGATGGGGGTCAAATTTTTATTGAGAATCATAGTTTGTGAACAAAATTAGTTGAATATCTATATAATAGGTCGACTAGATCCGAGCAATGCTTCTATAATATTGTGTTTTTTTTTCTTTTTGTATCAAATATATTGGCAATTATTTTATTACTTCCTCAAAAGAGTTTATGTTTATAAGCCTATTTGACCTATTCAGTAAGGACATGGAGCTATATTATACTTAGGACTTATATTTTTTTAAAGAGTATTTTTTTTTTCAGCATTTGGAGATGCTATAAATGTCGATGTTTTATAATGATCTATTGAAAAAACTATATTTGTAATAAAAGAAAGTCTTACATTGATTTTTTTTTTGCACTACCAACCAATATAGTATGTGGTTTATGCTTAAAAAAAATCATTGACTATTTAACTTGAGCTTTGTAAATCGGTCTTTTTTTTTTTTGTTACGACTTCCAAGACAAATGAGTTTGTACAGTAAAAAGAGGGCACGATAAAATTAGATCTACAATAGTTTTGTAAAAACATTGATCTAAATCCAGTCCAGTGCGGTGTTCTAAAAAAGTTGCTGCATCATTGTACGAGAGAAAAATCGAGTGTAACAATTTAGGCTAGAAAACAATATAGATTAGAACTAACTACTAGACTAGATTCTTTTAACCTGGACTTTAGGAGTCTATAAAACTGCAACGTTTTATATTTGTATATTTAGATTCTATTAGATCTAGATTTTTTTCCAGGCATACTGAAATCATGGGCGATGTAAAATCGTTAGTAGATTCTAAAATTGCAGGAAAGAAAGTTATGATATTTTCTAAACAAAGCTGCCCTTACTGTACTAAAGCAAAAAATACCTTTTCAAAGTATCTTGGAAATGCTCTGAGCGAGGCTGACTATGAAGTTCTAGAGATTGACGAATTATCTAACTGCTCAGCTATACAGGATTATCTTCAAAAGCTGACAGGAGCAAGATCGGTAGATAAATATTACTTACACTTACAGTACAATACTTACGTAGTAACATACTATTATAACTTTTTCTAGACTTTATACTTTATTAAAAGACTTTTACTAGAGACTAAGAGAGTCCATAGACTAGAGTAATATCTAGATTTCTTGTAAAATATTTATAATAATAATGTTTAAATTACATGCTGTAAATGGATAAATTTGTAAAAATATTGAATGGCATTGAGTTTGAGAATGCTATGCTATATGATACTATATAATATACTATAAATATATATATATAATATATATATGTATATTAATTTTTAAATAATTAATTATAATGATATTTACTAGTTCAAACCTTCTGTTGTATAGTAAAAGGTTTAAAAGATTTGAACAATAAACTTATAGTGTAGATAGATTCTTACCATGCAGAAGCACCTCTTTTCAATTCAAATTCTTTTTTTTTGTTTTAATATTGTATTTTTTAATTACCGGTAGTTAATATTTATGAAAGCATTGTAATTAAGTCCCAATATTTGTGTTGCATCAGCTTGAACTCAGCACCTTTGATAAAAGGATATATATATATAATATACTTTATCACAAATGCTTTTGAAAAATACACTTACAATTTTGTTTTATTAAAAATTAATTATTTAACATTGTTTGATTATTATTTCACAGGTGCCAAGAGTTTTTATAAATCAAAAATTTGTGGGTGGTGGAGATGATGTTGTAGCCAAAGACAAAAGTGGAGAGCTAAAAACTTTGTTGGCAGCATGACTGACTACAAAAAATCATCTTTGATCTAATCACTGTGTGAAATTAAGCTCATTCAAGTCAAAACCACTTTCTTCTAAGTGTTTATAAACAGTGCATCATATAACCACTAAACAATTTTTTACATTCAAATTCACATTTCTGATACCCTAAATGTTATTACTACACTGTTAACAAACTTATTAAATTCATATTATAATAAATCTTTGAAATGTACAATATTTAATAAATTTTGGTGGTTTTGTTGTTATCTTATTGTTGTCCTGAATTAATATATATATAATATTTTCAAATTTTTACTTTATGCAGGGAGAGTGTTTTTGATTTGATAATCAAAGCATATTATTAAATTAAATGAAAATTTAGGTGGGGGATCATATCGCAAAAGCAAGTTAATACAGATTTTAAAAAAATCCTAGTTTATGTTACAGAAATGTAGTAAACTAAAATGTTATATTTTATTTTCATCATTTTGTAACTCTTTTAATTAATATAGATATCTATATATAAATATCACAACACATAGGTGGCAAGTGATTCTTTTCCTTACATTTTCACATGATGTCACTGTGAATTAGAACTATTATTTTGTTGTAAATATTATTACACTATTTTTTTTATTTCAACTTTATATACCGGTAGCTGATAGTGGTCTATGATTTCTCATTTTTCCCCTTAAAGCCTTATGGGTCATGAACAAATAAAAAAAAAAAATTGACCAGTATGGGAAGCAAACATACAACATTTGTGTTCTCAGCACAACACTCAAAACTAGCCTACTTAACTGGCTATTCAACAAATAAACATGAATATTATAGAGATCTAGATCTATAAATAACATCTAACTGAATAGAAAATAAAAATGCCTGCCAATAGGATATCTTCTTTCCACACAATGTAACAAAAAAATAAACATTCAACATTTTATAATGAAGTGATTTTTCCAAAATTGTATCAAAATTCTAATAAATGTGTTTATGTGCAAACTTTCAGCTTGACAATGAAATGTTGTCAAAAGTGTGAACTATATGTAGGAATTGAAAAAAAAAGTAGTTGAAGGTAGTGTTTCATGTTGACATTGTGTTTATCGTTTAGACTTTAGAATTATGTCCCTTGGTAAGACAGTTTATTTTGTATTATTGTGTATATCATATTTTATGTAAGAATGTGTTTTTAAAGAGTGTGATGTATCCAGCTCTAGTGTTAGCATCCCTTATTGAGTTCAGTGTTCTTTAGTGTAGTAATAAACAATCTGACCAAACCAGCTCAGCTATAGCCATATTCTCTTCATAAATTGAGGCATTCCTCCTTTTTTCCAGCTAAAGTGTTGACTTGTAATAGTACAAACTCATTTATCTACTTTTCATGGTATCTAATACCTAGCATTTTCTGTTGCATTTATGCTCTCAACAAAGGCTTATGAATTCTTTCAGCCTCAGCGTTCTGTGTCCTACTTTCACAACCATAATATAGATCAGGGGTTGGCAAATTACAGACCGTGGGCCACATGCAGCCAGCTGGAGTGTTTTATGCGTCCCCCAAACACCTACAGAAATCAGGTGTGCTAACATATTATGCAATGCAGATATATTAGAAATAAATAATTATAAATATCTATATAAATTATCGAGACTTCTGACTCTTAACATTTATGAAGAGGCTAAAGAAACAGTGTCCCTACAAGTCATTCTAAAAAGTTTAAAGTAAACGATTATTATTCTTATTTCAAAACATTCAGTAAAAACACAAACTCGGGCCAGTATTTATTCAATACTATGAAGAACTGTCTAAATCAACACCGATAACAGTAAACTCAGGGGTACCTCAAGGAACAGTCATAGGTCCACTACTATTTTTAATTTACATTAATGATTTACCAAATTGCATTACTTTAGGAACAAAAGTCGGATTATTTGCAGATAATTGCATAATATATAGAACAATAAAAACAACACAAGACACAGATATTTTACAAAGAGAATTAGATGAATTACAGAAATGGGAATCAAATTGGAGCATGTCTTTCCACCCAGAAAAATGTCATTTGTTAAGAGTAACAAAAAAACTAAAACAAATTAATTCCACTTATCTTATTCATGGCAAACCAGTAACACAGACTAAAAGCACAAAATGCCTAGGTGTTATAATAAATGAAAAACAGTCATGGAATCCACAGATTGATGAAACTATAAAAAAAAAATCAAAGCATTAGGGTTTATTAAAAGAAATTTCTATAATCAAATAAGAACATAAAACTAAAATGTTATTTAACCTTGGTTAGGCCAATAATAGAATATGCATCCTCCGTTTGGGACCCCTCAACTTAAGAAAAACATTAAGAAACTGGACACAAAATAGAGCAGTGAGATTCATAACAAACGAATACTCACATTTGACAAGAGTAACACCTATAGTAAAATCACTAAATTTAGAAAGCCTTCAGGACAGAATAACTTGGAGCCCGATTTTCAGTACCCTCATCTCACCATTTAGTGCAAAAGCTGATTCAGCTCCAGAAGACATACCTCGAAGCAAATTATGACCAGTAAGAGAAGTTAGGGTCAGTCAGCTTTATGGATGCCAGAAGCTGTATCTCCACACTTAAAAAAGATACTGCTGCTAAATACTTTCACATTATTTTGGTCCACAGACATCTGTGAACAAGCATTTTTTTCTTGCTTGAAAGTAAACAAGTGTAATCAAGGTCGATGCTGACTAAATTTAATTTTACATGAGTCACAATGATGACAACTAGTAAGCTAGTTCCACAGTTCTGGAACATTATGTACGAGTGTAAACAGTTAGATACTTTACATTAAGTAAAAGTGTACATTTGTGGTAAAATGTTGTGATGTAAAAAGACTGATAAAGTAAACAAATATATTCGTAAAATGTGTTTCAGATATTGCTAACCCTTGTTGCAATTCCTCTATTGGTAGTGTTAAAAAATGAATTGTAAATGTATAATACAGTATAAATATGAATTTAAAGGCATTCTACTCAATTAGCTAACGTATTTTTCTAATTTGTAAGTATATATTTATTATGTATTATTATTATATATATATATAGGGGCCTATATCAAAGCCCCCCACCCCCGTTCCCCAATTTTTTAATGCGGCCCTCGAAAGAAAAAGGTCGCCCACCTCTGGTATAGATCCATCATCCAGGAGTACTGAGACCATGCTATAACAAAGAATACATCTTTCTTAACTTAAAACTGTACTAGTGTAGCCTACTCATCGCTCAATCAGTTATTCGGAATGGGAACGCTCAGTTTTCTTAATCTGTTTAATTTTAAGATACTTTTTATGGACAAGTTTTTTTTTTGTTAATGCAACTCAATATATAATAAATTATTATTATCTAAGATAGATCTAATCTAGATCTAGTATTTTTTTTATAGCCTAGCATTTAGCAATAAGTCGCATATTGTTGGAAACAAATCAGATTTGAGATAAAGGTAATAGATCTAAATCTAGAATATATAGTTTAGTGCTTTTGTTTTTATTCTTCTTTGAAAAAGTTTTTGAAAAGCAAGGTCAAAACAAAATTTCCAGAAAGTTTCTTTCAACTTAACATCTAGATGATTAATAAAAAAGTGATGTAATAACAAGTTGCTAGACAATTTGTCAACAAGACATCAACCCAGCAGCGTAGCGTCTAACTTATGTCAATAAGTCATAACTTAAACATTAATTTGTGATTAAAATCATTCATCATGGATATGGGTGATATGTTCAGAAGGTTTTTTGGTGTAAGAAGTGCACGGAGATCAGACAGATTTGTGGATGCTGATGACAGTGATGATGATGATTCTTTTCACAATCACATGAATGACAACAGTAAATACAATGAGAACGACGACGACACAGGAATGGGGTATGTTGTTGTTGATGAGACTAAATCTAATCACTGAGTGAAGTCCAAAGGATTCTAACTATTCTAAGTCAATCCGAGTCTCTCTTTTTAATTATTTTCCTTGAATTATTTAGTTTTTTTCATAATCATAATTAATGACTCTATTATCTGATGTAATATCATATCATGACATATGCTTGCGGTTTTGACCTGCTATGTTACAATGATACTAGACTAAATAAATTGCTTTGTTAACTCCTTCAAGAAAGTAAAAATGCTGTCAACATTCAGCAGCGAGGCTGAACTGATGCTACCAGCACCCGATCACATTTTCCCTGTTTACGTTTTTAATCCCTTTGCTTAAAAGTTTTTTTTTCTTCTGATACTTTTGTGGATCTAAGACTAAGCTGTTTTTATTGTTCTAAATATTTTTTATTGTGACTTTTTTGTTTGTTTACAAGTTTACATCATGGCTGACATGCCTTCTTGTTTCTTTGTCTGGCTTTAGGCCTCCTCACTGTTTTACTGATTATCAGGCTCTAAATATCTTTATAGATATACAAATAATAGTGACATGGGTGACTGAAAGTGATTTTCATCCTTCCAATTCAAGCAAGTCTGAAAGTGAAATAGACATCTCTAGATCTAGTATAAGAAAGGGGGCGTTGCCCCAGCCAGGCTCGAGTAGATTTAGAAAGCAACTTTGCATTGCAACAGATGATTTAGAACCAACTGAATCGGAAGAAGTAGATCTAGATCTGCTGCCAGCACCATCTACACATAATAATTTTAGGTTTTTGCTTAAAGATGGTAGTCAGCCAGGAATAAATCCTTCTACTGACCTAGATGAAAATTCGACTCCACTTCATTTTTTTGGTACCCTAATGACATCTGATATTACTGATGATTTAATTAGATCTGTCAACAATTATCCTGAGCACATGATTGTAAAGAATAGCATTGTCCAGATAAAGATTCAACAGTGCCAATTGGCATAATTTTACTGAGTATGAATGGCTCAAATTTTTAGCTATCATTATCAACATGGGCATTGACAAGAGACCATCAATTTGAGACTACTTATCAACCGCTGATAATCTTTACACAGGCTTTTATCACAAGATGTTTCAAAGGGAGAGATTTGAAACAATTTACTATTCAATGCTTCATGTGGTAGAGCCAAATGCTGAAGGCAAAAACAAAATCGAACCATTTGTGAATAGCCTTACTGAAAGATTTCAGTTTGCATTTACACCAATTTAGTCTGTCTCCATAAATGAGATGATTATTGGATGGAAGGGAAAGTGAAGGTACAATATGTTCAATGCTGTTAAACCACACAAGTAGCACATCAAACGTTTTAGCCTAGTAGACAGTGGTACTGGTTATGTATTGAACCTCGTTACTTACTATGGAGCATATACCTCATAGACCCTGAAGCTGATCCAAATCAAAATATTTGACACCCTCCTGAATCATTTGAGTAAAGGTTACCATGTTTACGCAGATAGATGGTTCACAACAAGGGCTTTAATTGACCCCTGGGTCAAGGACAATATAATACAGGGACAGTGCAAAACAACTGTGTTGGCTTCCCCAAAGCTCTGAAAACCATAGTGCTTAAACACATGCAAAGTAAATACTGGATGCTCCAGGATAAAATCTTGTGTCTAACCTGGAAGGACAAATTAGCTAAAAAAGCCAGTTATCCTTGCTTCAGCAAGTGCTACAGCAGAGGATGTCACAGTTCGAAGGGGCAAAGTTAAACCTGGAGCCATCCATTCTTACAACTACAACATGAATGGATGTGATTGTGCAGATCAGATAATTGGTTACTATGACATTCATACTCAAATAACAAAAAAAAAATGGTGGAAAAAGATTTTTAACTGGTCTTGAGAGATAACTACAGTAAATGCTTACATCTTCTGGTGCCTTACTAGACCACCAACAATGAAGAAACATGAGGGGACTCTTAAAAGCTTCAAGCAATGAGACATTGACAAGCTATGCTGCAAAGCCTCTACATAATACTCCAATCCCAACCAGAACAATTCAAACAAAACCTGGAGGTCCTAGATTGGCTAATCACATTGAATGCCTAAAAGGAGCCAAACACCCCATTGTTTACACTGAAAACAACAGGAAATGTAAGGTATGCAGCACTCCTAAACAAATAAAACGTTGCAACTTTATTTACAAAAGCTGTGAAGGTCATCCTCATCTCCATCTAAAACATTGTTTTGAAATTAAGCACACAAAATTATTTTTTCATCTGTTGTATGCAGTACTTGTATATAGGTTGATTTTGTGTACAAAATGTATTTATAGTTTCAAGTTTCATTGTTGTTATTTTAATAAGTTTTTTTTTAATCAGACTGCCTAAAAGGATCACTAAATTTTAAATATGGATAAAGTTTGACAGTGTTATGCTTTTTCTGTTGATAATTGGTTATAATTTAATATTTCTTACAATAATAATGAATGAGGACTGAGAAATTATCTTGTAGTACATTCAGTTTCCAACAAAATTGTATGTAACATGTCTATGTTTTTAACAAACAGAAAAAACAGTATGACATTTACAAATATGTATATGTGATAAATGGTGTGAAAAAAAATTCCGGCACAATGAGAAAAAATAACTGTTTTTAAGAGTTAATGAGAGTCTGTGACAAAACCATCTAGAAATTCATGATTCCTCATTTGATTGAACACGCTCATTAACATAAAGACATTAATTTTGTTATCAGATACAACATAGGATAATTTTAGAACTTGATGCAAATGTGGAACAGATTGCCTTTATTAGTTGATATCAAACTGCCATTTAAAAGTTTGCAATTTAACTGTGCATTATTTGGTAATGTTTGATTTTGCACAGAAATGAAAATGCCAAAATACTCTTCCCTTTTTAGAGAATTAAGATTTTTACTTGTATTTATCCTTAACCTATATTTTTTTGTAGTATATTGTCTTCTGAATTTGAACACATTTTTGAAAGTTTCATGTGAATCTCATATGGACCTGGCAAAACCTTTCAAAATTTATGCTACACTAAAGCTATATAGGCCAAAATTTTAAAAAATTAACAAGAGAAATAAAATGTGAATGTTTTACCATTTGTAAATCACATATATAATTGAAGAACATTACTGACAGAAAAAGGGGTTGTGGTTACTTAGTGTTAAAGTCATTTGCTTTAGAACAAAGTTACATCCTGATGAAAACTGTCATTTTGAACTTAGTGATTTTTTGGACTCCCAGAGTCTTACATTAGTGTGGGTGTGTGTGTGTTGGGGGGGGGGGGGTAAGTAAAGGCAGTTGGTTGTTGTGCTTGTCATGACTTTAATTGTCACTGATAGAAACAAATAAGCTTACATCATTTACCACATAGACCTAAACAAATATGAAAGTGCAACTTTTAAAAGCACAACTTAATACACATTTTTTTGTTATAAGCTAAATGCACTAGAGAACTATTTTATTAGTAATTCCATGTATTCCTTAGTTAAAAAATGCTAGTGTCAGATATTACAATCTTTTTATTTTGATTGCATGAATCTTTAGAGATAATGGCAACTTAAAGCTTAGGTTATTGTGTAGGTGTCTCACTTAGAAATGTGTGTAGACAATCTGTTAAAATCTTATTATAGAAATGGACATTTGTACACAAAACATCACTTTGATAGAAACACTTAAAAAATATATAATTAACATCTGTACACATAATTGTAAATGATTAACTGCAGTGTTTAATAGTTTTATTGAGTGCAATTATCAGTCTATGGTTAGTAGGGAAATAAATTAACATTTATATTAAGCTTTTATTATGACAATAAGTATTAAAAAGTGAGGTCACTGTTAGAAGCTATTTGCTCTCTTAGCATACCCTATAAAGCTTAAACTTTTTTTCTTCTTCTTCTAGCCAGCTTTATTGCTGCTGAGCTGTGAGCTCTTTTGCAGACTGTGCCTAGGAAAAAAAGTGTGCTGTTTTCTTCAGTTGTTCAGCACTGCCGTACAGGGTGTTGGTTATGTTGGGCTGTAGTGGAAATAGGGTCTGCCTAAAGTGGATTAGGGAGGGGCATTCAAAGAGGATATGTTTTACGGTTTCAAAGGGGTGGGCGCAGTGTCTGCAAAGGGGGAGTTGTGTGGAGTTTATTTTGTTCAGGTTGTAATTTAATAGTGGTGTGTGTCCTGTTCTTAGTTGGAAAATAAAGCTTAAACAAAATATTTTTGTCTATATGCAACTGACATATGTTTGCAACTTTTATTTTGTTCTTAAATAAACACATACTTGTATAAATATTTAGATTAAAAATTTGAGTAGACTTTGTGATATTATGCCTGTTTTTTAATTTAATACATTTTGTTTTGTAAATTTATGGTTACTTAGCATTTTTTTTGGTAGCCTTAATGGCCTTGTAGACATGTTTGAACATTTTCATGGTGATATGCAGAGACAGAAGGAAGCTATCGATAAAGAAATGGAAGATATTATGAGAGGATTTGGAGCTGTAGACTTTTCTTCAGGTAATTGCATTTTTGTTTTTGCATTCTCTAATATCAAAGAAAGATCTGAACTTTGTTATTTTTTATATATGTTGTTCTCTTAAATCTAAAAATTTTATGCATCAGCTTTTTATGTTTTTACATATAAATCAATGAATCTCAAAATATGTTTTTATTTTATATTTAATAAGCATGACATTTATGCATCATATGTGTCAGCACTAAAAGCTTCAAACTTCATTTTTATTTTTATATTTACCTTGTATATTGTTCATCTAACCCCCTACCCTTCAACTTTGTTTTTCAGTGTTTCATGGACCAACATTTAGAGAAATAGAGCCCAGCAAAGATAGTAAAGCAGAAGATAGCAGTCCCAAAATTTGGTTTGGTTCTGTTTCACCTTTTTTCCACAATGGACTTCGTAAAGAAAAACAAAGTCCCAGAGATTTTATGTTGAAAGAAAATTATTTGGACACCCCAAAAGCTATAGAATCACCTTCAAAAGGCTATGAAGCTCCTGTAAGGCATATATTTTGTGTGTGTGTTTGTTGGTGTTTTTTTTTTTTTGTTTTTTTTTTAATCTTTTACAATTCATGTCAAAATTAGGTAATATGTTTTGTGAAATGCTAAAGACATTTTTGAGAACTAGTAACCTAATATTCCATATATATATTAGAATGATATTTAAAATAAAGTTTTAATCCTCTTTAAAAAATTGTGTTCATGAAAAGAAAAAGTTTACAATGAAAGTATTTTTTTATTTCAGCATTTCTTAATGATTAAATTTTACCTTTTTTTTTTTTATCTTATGACAGATCTTGGTGCCTCATGGTGATGATCTTAGATCAACAGATTCAGGTAATGTAACATAGCTCAGCTTTGAAATTGAATATTGTCTATAAACTTCTTGCGTTTTAAAAAATATGTTATATTTAAATCTTCCTTTGACCTTTTAAACATTAATATATTTTTTTTTCTTTAACCTATTGATTAAAGTATTTTTTTAATTTGTTGTTTATAAACATAGTTGAGATATTTAGATATCAAACTATTATGTTTATCTACTTGCAGACCTTGATGGTAAAATCAGCGAAGATAAGCTCATTGATCTCATAAAGAAACCTAATGTGGTAGAACCCAGTCACCCAGAACAAAGGCAGCCTTCTTTCTTTTCTACTTCCAAATCTTATAGTTTCTCAACTTTCAGAGGCCCAGATGGGGTAAGATATACTAAGTAAGATATACTAAGTATATATATATATATAACAAAATAAAACTAAAAAATAAATTATGAATATGCAACTTAAGTGTTCATATTGACATTGAAATAGGATACTGTTAACATGAGTAAACATATTTATTTGAATGTGTTCAGTTTAGACCTCATTTTAGTTGTTATTCTAAACAAAATAATATTACTAGAGAATTGAAGAGAAACGAGTTTCAAGAGACTCGAGTGGCCGTGAAGAAAGTACAGTAACTATGAAGCTAGGCGACAGAGCATACAGTGTGACAGAGGTTACTCATCCAGATGGTAAACATGAGAAGAGGGAGTCGTACAATAATGTGGATGAAAGTAAGTAGTCTATAAATTTGTATTTTCAGAAATGATAGGATTTTTAGGGCTTAAGTACACTGCTTAAGTAATGTACACTGCTAAAGTACACTGCAACTTTTAAATCCATTGCCTATTTATTTTTTAAATAAGGTTTTATTCCATTTTATTTACCAGGTCTAGTTATTTTTCCCCAAATGTATTTTTACTATAGCAGTTGCTTTAATTTATTGTAGATCTTTATTTAGCTTACCAGCATAATCAGAAGTTTACATGCATTGTTAAAAGAGTTGAATATAACATTCAAAATTTGAAAATAACATAAACAGAATTTTTATAAAGTAAGCTTTCCAAAAATGTTATCAGAGAAGTGGATTTTTAGTAGAAAATGTTATCAGAGAAGTGGATTTTTAGTAGAAATTTTATCTCTAGTCATTTCTTGTGACCTAAAAGCATTGGTTTTTTTTTATTTCCAGAGGATCTC
This sequence comes from Biomphalaria pfeifferi, assembly GCA_030265305.1. NCBI lineage: Eukaryota > Metazoa > Mollusca > Gastropoda > Planorbidae > Biomphalaria > Biomphalaria pfeifferi. The sequence goes on along the minus strand of JASAOG010000105.1, from coordinate 2,140,509 downwards.
AGCCAGTTCTTAGAATCATGGAGTAAGCCAAATGGAAGTCTGATGCCCCCACCACAACACTCAGATCTTGACTCCAAGGATGTAGATTTATTTTCCAAATTATTTGGAAGAAAATTTTGATGAAGGAGGTGCCAGATGATCCTGCAATTAATTAAGACAATAAAAAAATGGAATAAAAATTGTCTCCATAAGAAAACTTGACAATTTCAAGACAAACATTTATTCAAAATGTCTCAAACTGCACTCTTGAAACTTTTCAATTTATACAAACCTGTCAGGAAACTGTAAACCAGATAAATTATTCTAAATGTGTACTAAAATATTTTTCATAATCTTGTCTGTTATCCTTGTCATAACTATGTCAGTGCTATCATATTGATAGTTACTAATATAAGTTATATAAACAAAAAGTAGTAGCCCCTTGTCATTTTGTGCCAAAGTTTCTATGAACCTTACCTATATAGCTCACTGGTTATTTATTTCTACCTTACCATTGGTGGTTTATCTTTGCAACAAAAACACAGTGATTAGAGTAAGTAAAAGTTATAGACCAAACTGTTCTAGGTTAACTGTTGTAATATCATATTTAGTCCTTGACACTCATAGTCAGCTATTCTGCAGTTCAATTAACTAGAAATAATGTTTATGTCTAACAATGAAGAAATAATAGTTATAAAGCACAAAATCTTAATTCGTAACATCACATTATAAAATATTTATGGCTTATACTATGTTCTTTATATAAAAGAAACAAAACATGTTTATTATTAAGAGAACAGATTGTTAATAATTGTTTATTCAACTAGATTATCCATAGTGCTAATCTTTAACATTAAAACCAAATGTTTGATCAAACCTTTTTTTTTTGTTTTCAATAGCTAGTCTTTTGTTTACTTTAATTATTATGCTATAGGCTCTGAAAAAGTGTAATATTTAAAAAAAAAAAAAAAAAAAAAATTTAGTCATAAAAAAATAATTAAAAAACACTATCAGAAATGCAACCCCACCCCAATGATAAAAATAGTATTGCAAAGATGTTGAACTTCTTTCCAATACAAAATGTTATATTCCCACTTAGATCACAGTCAATTAAAGATGCAGATTTGAATACACCCTGCCAATGAAAGGGGTTTATTTAGAATGTACATGCCAACTCTAATACCATCCTTGTTCAGGCTTTTCAACTTTCACTGAGCACAAGTGACATTTAGTTTACTCCCAGAAAGAAACAAAGAATTCAAGAGTAACAAAAATCTGTTGTTTTCTTCGTCTTATAGCATCCTTCTTTCAACTCAAAAGATAATGCATCTGTGTTTTGAAACTTCTTGTTATACTTCTGTTGTTTCGAAAAAAAAAAAAAAAGAATTATAAAAATATCTATTCAGCTTGATTTCTTTAAATTAATGACTTCTATGTATCTTTTATTATTTATAGATAATGAATCTTGAATCTGTTCTATTAAAATATTTGATAGAAATTTTTTTAAAAATTGAAAATAGGGAAACTAAACTAAACTGAGAATTTTTTTTTGAGAACGCAAGATTTTAAAATCGATGTAAACGATAGTGTCTCAAAGATTTAAAATGCAGGCCATTATGAAGTCGAATTTAAAATTAATTTTTTTACTATTTCCTTTCCCCAGATATAGTTGTACCTTTTAAAGTTAATAAGTTCCCTTTTTATTTAAATGAGGCAGATGATATAAAGCTCATTTGTTTCTTGGAACCAGGGGAAATAACTTTGAACAAGAATCCAACTTCCAGTCCAGAAGCCAAGCTCTTTACCACTAGGCCACCAGCCCTTCTCCCCCAAATTAACTAGATTGAAAAGATGTGAATGATGATGGTCATGATATGATGGTCATATTTTAACCATGATATTCCTTGTAGTAAAAATATTGAATATTTTAATTGAATAGGAACACAATAAACCAATAAAACCAAAATAATGATTATATTATCAAATTTAAAAGATACACAATTTTCAAAAGTAATTTTATTTACTTTTTTTTTTTTTTAAATGATGTTTATAATTCATTTGTTTTGACATTTTCTCTTTTAAATTTTTTTTTTTTTCAAATTGGAAAACAAATACATAAAAAGCTGTTAACATCATTAAAAAAGTAGTCATAGCATTTCTTGTTTTTTTTTAAAAAGTATTCATAATATTTTTTTTGTTAAAATCACTCTTTATTTAAGAATCTTTTCATTAGACAATTTATATACATGAAACAAGTATGTATATATGTATACCAACCAAGTTTAATAAGACTCATGGGTTCGCATGGAATTTTCTTGATTGTCTTTCAAAATATTTGGATCTCAATGTTTGGAGCATAAGAAATATTTTAATAATAATGAATATTAGAAAAGTTTGAAACTTGTTCACACACTCATTAATGCAAATATTTATCTTTTTTACAAAAATAAACTATTGCTAAAGCCAAATTAAAATTACCATTATGTTTGTATACAAACATGTTTGTGTAGGTATATGGGATTTATAGACCATTTAATCTGAATTTATATTGCATCTCAAAACACAACATGCTCGTCCATACCTCCTACACACAAAATCATAACATTTAAACATTTGTTTTTTTATAGTCCACAGGCCATTGAAGTACACATATCTATTACTTGGCTTGTTAGACGCTTTTAAATGAATCTAAGTTATGTTCTATTTTTTTAAGAGGAGCAAGGGGAACAACTGGTGGATTACATTTGTATTACAGAATTAGTATTTATGAGACGACATGGCCTAAATTGTGCCGATGTGCCTAAACTCAAGTATTTATGAGATAATATGATCTTGCTATATTTCAATTTTATTACGCTAAGTGAAGACAATCAGAATAATGGGGTCCATAACTGTACAGCTGTTGCTTCGTTCAGAAGAACAAGACATGAAGTCATTTTCTATTGTTAGAACATCACGTGTTTTTGTTTGTTCAAGCATGACTTGGCCATACTAACATTCAAAAGTAGTACAGCCATCACCGCAATGAATACGGCTGCCTAGTATATGCACATTTAGCCTTGAAGTCTGATCAGATAGTATCTTATGTTTGGAAATGGTTATATGGTTCCATCACAGGCAATGTCAAAATGCAACCAGTTCGGTCTACCCATGGATAGTTAACTATGCGACTAATCATATAAACAGTTAATTTGAGGCATTGAAATAATGGTTGAGACTCCACAATCTAAAAGATTGATTCCTTTAAAGGTTATAAGAAGAGCTGGTTTAAGGATGTTATCAAGTCAAAGCACCTAGTTAATCCATAATCTGGTTCGATTTCTAGTATATCTACTATATCTGTGAAATGTAAGTTTATTCAGATATTTCCAATGCAATGTCTTGGTATTTCTCTGACTATAACTAACAGATATTCACTGAAAAGAAAAAAGGGCGGGGTAACGAAATGAATGAATTTATTTACATAAAATAACTCGATTGTATAAACTCATGACAACAATTAAGCAAAAGAGCACAACCACTTGTCCAGATTTGTCATTTATCCTATGAGTATTTGACCAGAGTTGGCGTCTCTGGTTTTGTCATGGGCATAATGACCAGAGTCACAATAGAGGCGGTCACTGTCAACAAAAGGAAGATGTAAAAAAGAAATTTGTCCAAGACCTGGGCCGCCTCTTCCCACTGAAGCTTGATTTCCACATTGGAGTCTTTCTCCTGCTCCTTCAGAAGAACTTTCTTCAGGAGATGCAATAGTGTCTCCACGTCGTCCTCTCTGGGCTGGCCCAACTTGCGTTTCTCGTGGGTCTGGGGCGTTATTCTCGGGTTGGGATTGTGATTTCTTCCTAAAGATTCGCCACTGCCAGGGCTCTCACCTAGCTCGTACTCGAGTAGGCCGCAGCCAGAGTCACTGGAGACGTGGTTGCCGTTGCTTACGCGGTATATGGTCCGAGATGTCCTTAGCGGAGCAGGGGCAGTGACTCTGACGTCGCCGGAGAAAGATTTAATGAAGTGTAGCTTCCTGAACATAATTTTGCCCAGGACTATGGTGAGACCACGGAGAAGTTTTGGGACTGGTTTCTCGTATTGACCACCGTGGCTTATGTTGGAAATGAGAACAGCTAGCATAACTGAAACAGACGTGATCCCCATAACTGTGGTCAGGTACATACCTAATAATAGAGAAGGCAAGAATAGTAATTACTTTAATTCAAGACAATAAAGAGATGAGAACAATCAAATGAGCATACAGGCACATTATCATTTTGGGAGTGTCTAATAAATATTATATTATATAATATCATGGGCGTAGCCAGGACATTTTTCGGGGGGCATGTTCTGAGGTATCTACAGTGCCAGTGGCGGAGTAAGGTTCTGTGGGCCGGGTTCAGAGATGCGAAGTTGGGCCCCCTCCTATAAGCTGAGTGTGACTGAAGCCAAACTGGGCTCTTCTGTATGTAATGAGAGTACATGTCAATGAAAACAAACTTCTACTCCAGACTGTACACAAGGTACACCTGATCCTCACGGGGTAAAGGAGAACAATGGACCTCATTCACCAATCGTAAACAAACATTTAGTCACGTGATAATATTGATAAAACAACGAAAAAAAACTGTCATGTGATAGTCATTGTGTATTACGTAATTTGTATATGGAATACCTTCGGTTCAACTGTGATATTCTACACATCTACTGTTTACTCATACAATTAATTGAAGTAATTCTATTAGTCAATATGCATTGTAATATTAAATAAATAAATAACACTTGAACAAAAATAACGGCAAATATAATTCATCACATACAACATTTTCACAATGAGTAGACTTATACGTAGTTATAATTATTATTATTATTATTATTATTAAATAAATAATCTAACACGTTAGATTTAAATGAAACGCTGTACTGACAATTTAAGTTACCTTCCTTTAATAGATTACATTGTTATTTTGCTCGGACACAAAAAATAAAATTTAAGATGAAATATACATGATTTAATTAAAATAATGTAATAATGTGATGCATTTAAACCCTTATAGTCAACACACTCCCTTACTTAACCCCGTTTGGGCCCCAAGTGGTCGTGGCCCCGGGCGCAATGGTTGCTACGCCACTATACAGTACATTATTCTGCTATAAAAAAAAAATATTTTGAAAATCTCATGTACTATTCTTACTGACTTAGATCCTCATGCGCCGTTCGGCGAACTGGGATGCAAGCTGCTTCCACAAAAATCTGTCACTGGCAATGTCTAAAGCCTCTTCCCACCTGCTCTGAGGACTTCCATGAAAGTGTGGCGCCAAGTTGTACTAGGATGTCCTTGTTTGCGCTTTCCTCGTCATGGCCTCCATGTAATCGCAACGATTATTATGCGTAATTCCTTTTTCGGAGAACATGTCACGAAAACCTCTCTGTCACAACCTTACTAAGGAGTCGACTTCCAGTTCGGCATAGGATTTCCTTGATTGAGACCCGATCTCTATAACTGACTCCTAAATTCCATCTTAACCATCTTTTTTGAGCCACATTTATTCTTTTTCAATTTCGGCAGATGACTATTCACTGCACTTTATTAATGGAGCCCAGCCACTGGTAGAAATTTGTAACCTCTATGGCTACGCTCTTGGAATTAGGTGACTGCAGTTTGCTTTAGATTTTATATCAAAAGGGAAGTTTTATCGTCAAAACAATTTGGTGGGAGGGTTTAAACTAAAAAATCTGTGGAGTTTATTTTTTTAAAATTCAAAACACCATTAGCTACGGTCATAGAATTTGGTGACTAGTTTGCTTTAGAATAAAATTGAAGAGAGGTTTTCAACTTCAAAACTCTCTGTTTGGGGGCATTTAAACTCAAAACCATCAGGAGGGGTTTTAAACTTTAAAAAAAAGTCCTCTGGAAGAGGGGGTTTAAACTCAAAACCCCTTTTGGCTTGGCTAGGCTCATAGAATTTTGAGTGTGTAATTTGCTTTTGTTTATATAGAAGAGGTATTTTTTAGCTTCAAACCCCGATGAAAAACCCCTATAGCTACGATCATAGCATATCGAGTTTGTAATTTCCTTTTTTTTTTAATATTTAAGAGGTATTTTTTTCGCTTCAAACCCCGCTGGAGGGGGTTTAAGCTAAAAAATCACTTTGGCTACGATCATAGCATTTTGAGTGTGTAATTTGCTTTTTTTAGCGGCCCGCCAAAGGGGAAAAGTTTTAGGAAAAGTATTAGTTTTGTGTGGCCTATCAGTCTGTCCGTCCGTCCCGTTTTAGATCTCAGAAACTAGAAGAGAAAATGAAAATTGGACATAATGATATTTTAGATCATTCAAAGTTCTGATGCAACGGCTACTTTTTTATTTTCCGAAAGTGAACCATGTAATTTTAAAAATTATATATGCAAGCAGATAGTTAATGGCAATCAACGATGAAAAAATTTGTGACTCACTAATTTGCCAATGGTTGGAAAAAAATAGATTTCAATTTTGTCAGGAAGAAAGCACCTAAGATTTTTGAAGTATCTTGTTGTTAAATTGATTTTTTTTTTTTAGATTAGCTATACTTTAACAATAAATACACATTAGTTCAAAAAAAGTCATTTTGTTTTTTTTTTTTAGAAAGAGGGGGGGGGGGGAGGCATCACGAGACACTGCCGCACTGGGCATCATATACCCTAGCTACGCCGCTGGATCTAGACTAACAATAAAAAAGCATTTATAAAATAAAAAAAAAAGGGGAAAGACCTGAAACTCATGGCTACCACTCTGCTAGTAGAGAGCTTATGAACATGGTGGATTGTAGAGTTAGCTATTTCCATAATGTCGTCCTTTTTTTCAGATTTGTGTTCATTGACTCAGACGACGACCTATAAGGGGACTAATTCAGCTTATACCACCATTTCAGTCAATTACACTTTCTTTCCCTTGTTCGAGATATCAAACAAAATAATTTATTACCAATAGTTAATTAACTAATTATTGTTGTGTTTTTTTTGTCAGGTACAAGAAATAATTGTGCAAAATTTCAGCTTGATCCCAGATTGGGTGTGGGAGAAATCACGTGTAAAAACTTTTTATCAGACAGACAGGCAGACAGATAGAGTGAGTTGATACAAGCCTTGTAAAAACAAACATTTTTACAGTAGTCCAATACTCCAACCAAAAGTTACTTACCAATGAGAGGAACAAAGTTGGATGTTGCTGGCATGTTCTCGGCTATCAGCAACATAAAGACAGAAAATGCCAGTAGGACGGTGAGACCGAGCGTGACCTTCTCCCCTGAATCTGGACTCATCCAGAACACCAGCAAGGTCAGAGAAGACAACATGACACACGGGATGATGACATTGTGTGTGTAGTACAGTGTCCGGCGACGCAGATGAATGGTGAAGGTCACGTCTGGAAACGGTTCTGGACAACAAGGGTAGAAGACCACGTTCCGTTGTGCAGTGACGCTGATCAGGTGCCACTCTCCTGTAAAAATAGGCATAAACGCAAAATGTATTAGGTTTTATTTATCCATTTTTAATAAATAACTAATAACTCCAGGTTTTTCTATAGGTTTTAATGTCGGAAACTTTTAACCCTTTTTAATTAGGCAGTGATATTTTACTATTTTACTATTTAGTTTTCATATGTATAGCGCATGCTACAGAATGTTCATTGAGCTTTGGTCCAATCTCTTTCGTAGGTGTGAGGGCTATTTGGGAGGCTTCCATGCTCATGCTTCTGTCAGGTTGTAGGACTGTGTGCTGCACAAGCTGCCTAAAGGGCACCGGCTCCTGATTTTGTATGAGAATAAAAACCAAGTAAAATTTGATATCTTACCATTACTGACATAATTACTTAGGTCGACTGGAACTGATCTGTTATCAACATCAACCTGCGCATAAACACAAACAAATTATACATTAAATATAAACATTCACAAAGAGGAAAACAAAAAACAAGTAACATAAAAAAATTACAAAAAAATAAATTCCGCCATTATGAAGCCGTCAAAATTTGGAAGAGCGATTAATTCGCTCTCAATAACATTTCTATAATTAAGAAAAATCTGAAAAAAAAAATATACGCCCTAATTCCTCTCCCCTCCCACCCGAAAAAAAAATCCTGGTTACGCCCATATATAAATCTACTTAGATTATAGGAGATTCAAATGACGATATAGATCTAGATCCAAACTTGATACTTTCTCATAAGTAAAAGAAATTGTGCAAAATTTCAACTTGATCCGAAATTGGGTGTGGGAGAAATAACGTGTACAAACTTTTTTTTACCAGACAGACAGTGAGATAAGGTAACCAGACGTCCCGACTTAGGCGGAACAGTCCTGTTTTGGACGTCTGTATCACGCTTTTCATAAAATGTCCAGGCGGGACGGCTAATGTCCCGATTCCATCAAAAAAGTCTATTAATGTCACGCTTTTATTTACAAATCTTTCTCAATCTTTTGAATACCAACTTAAAAGTACCGCCTTGCATTGTTTTCTTCTTGTTCCTTGCTTCATGTTCGCCGTTTAGCAGACTTCTGTTTCCGAGGCATGGGTAGTCCTTTTACTTTGCAGCATGCTGCCTTTTTCACAGAAACTGACAACACGCTTCCTTGCGACTCTTGGCGTTATGTCGTTCTGCATGTTTTTCGCTGCTTCTATTAATATCGCTTTGAGCATAGACCATTCTTTGGCTTGGCTTTCCCTTCTGTTCAAGTCGATGACGGGGTACCAAATGTCGGAGACCTACAGTTCCTAGATAGTACCAGGCAAGAAAAATCAACAATCACCGAGGAGTGCGTTGTGAGAAATGTAGATCACAAGTTTCTGTAGCACATGTGGATAAAACCAAACATCTGAATGTAGACATATATTGGAATTTTCAATGGGAAGCTTTATATATGCTTCCATTAATGTACTTCCAATAATGAAATATATTTGGAGGGAGATCAAGGTACTTTGCCCTATCATACAGTTTTCTATTATAACAGCTCAATCGACTACATGGTACTAAAGATTTGGCCCTTATAAAATGAACAAAGCAAAGAAGCAGGCTAGTGATTCCCAGTTTTTGACAGCGTTCACGGATTCTTCGAGCCCACACTAAAATGAAAGTGTTTTCTCTGGTGATACGATTCATTGTGCCACAGTTCTTTGGAAATCTCAAAAAGAAATAAGCAATTTCATCGATTTAGAATTTAGCTGATTTTCGGGTTATGGAAAGAATAGATGGTTAGCCTTGAAGCATTTCGTTGAGAGACTATTTAAAGTATATCCTACTTTTTAAGTCTGCCTGGTCGAGCGGTTTGCGCGCTGGAGTGTCGTTTGGATTTATCGATGGTTCAGGGTTCAAACCCTGCCCGCTCCCATCCCCCGTCGGCGTGCGGAAGGTTTGAACTAGGAAGTAAACTATCTTCAACTCTGAAGGAACATCCGAAACATGTAAAACATTTTACAAACAAACATTCTTTTTTTTTTTCTCGAGAAAAGTGTTCCACCATGCAGCATTGAGGGACAGAAGTATCTTCTGCTATTGATGAATTGGTTCAGAAATACACAAAAAGAAGTTTGTATGCGACTTTCTATTTTGGATGACGTCACTTGGTTAGAGAAAAGTGACGTAGTAGCGACAATTGTGAACTTTGACGCAAACTGTGCCGAGTATCTCATAGTGAGAAGCGGCCTATCCCGGGCAGGTTAACGCGTTCAGATGGATCTCTCAGTAAGTTGTTCTTTCTTGGAAACAAAAACGTTTCAGAAAGCCTGAAATTCTTTCAAATATTCTGTGTGCACATAGTGATGTGTTTTAATGACGTCTAAGTTGTTAGAAGCACTATTGCTGGAACAAATCTAAGACTGTCTTTTCACGTTTTGTGATCGACATGCGTTCCGCTTTCGCTTGTGATGTTCTATATTATACTACAACAATATGTTTGGATGGAGAAAATGTAAATTCAACTGTATAGCAAATCATACAGTCCCGTTGTACAGATATACCACTTTGGAATTTAAATGTGCTGTGTCAAATATTAACCTCAATGCAGCGAGTTTCAAATGGACAAAAATTGAGTGCTCGATAGTTAGAAATGCTCAATCCCATTCACTCCCAGCTGGAGCCATAGATAACATTAGCCCCAGCAACTCTTCCACACCTTCCATCTTCAACGGATTTTTTTCGACACGGCAAATGCAATTATCTCCCTTGATTAACTTAAAGAAAACCAAAACTCGACATTTCCCTCCCTTTACTCTCCCATCGCTTCGAGTAAATGTGAAAATGAAATTTGTTCAACTCTTCGGTTCCCATTCTGTGTGTGGAGGTCAATGCTTCCCTCAACACCTGCACTGTGCCAGAATGATCTGATTTAGGTAAATTTCTCAGAGGTTATCTAAGAATAAATAAGAATAATGTACTAAGTCTTGTATTCCGATGTATGTTTAAAAAAGAAAACAAGTTTTGTGCTAGATAAGCTCTAAAATACTTTTAAACAAAAGACACTAACCAAAGCGCTTGGTATAGCCGACATTTAGGGCAATTTAAATATACTTTTGTTGCTGATTGCTTGGATGTACAACCCAGTCTGAAAAAAGACAAACTAATAATACTCGGAGCAAAAGCAGCCAATACTGTAGTAGATCCAATCCAAACATGCCCTTAATATAATCCAGAAGAAGAGCGGACTCTATGGCCATCCGAGTTCGTTGGAAAATGAGAATGTATTATCTTCGGAAGATATGGTAAAGCATAATAGATAGGCTTAAAAAAAAAGGATTCGAGTCACTGACTGACTTCACTGAAGCCTCGATTCACAAACTGATTTCTCTGAGACTTTGAGTCACCACTGGATGACTTCCCTGAGACATTGAGTCACCAATGGATGACTTCCCGATACTTCGAGACACCACTGGATGACTGCCCGAGACTTCGAGTCACCACTGAATGACTTCACTGAGGCGTCGTCACAGTGGAATGATGTTAAGGGTTGCAACTTTCTTTTGACAAGAGGTGTGTAACTATGATCAGGTACAGGGGACGCACTCTGGCCAGGTTGCAGGTTCACAGCCTTGTCAGTTTATTTCGACATTTGATGCAGGATTGATGCCTGCAACTCCAAATGCTTACTTAAAGGAGCTGATGTTCTTGCGGCAAAAAGCGTTATCTTGCTATCTCCCTGCAAAGGAAATTGTCACATTGATGCCAAATCTATAACTAGCTTGTTGTTTGGTGCTCAGAAGGAAAAGCCAATCTCGAATGCAAGTTCCAGTCGCCCTCTCCCTGATCCTTATACTGCATGGTCTGAACTGTAATGTGACGTTTTCCTTTTCTGTTTTAGTTGACTTCCATAGCCAATTTACACACGGTCCAAACTTTTAAAGTCCCGGCTTGATTCATTTTTTTGTTTTCGACGTCATATCTCCTCGCCTTTTTGTCTTCATGGTCCGCTCCATCAGTTATAAACTGTTAACCGTTAAATGTATACAAACAGCTTTACGTTATAAAATATTAAATCTAATATGCTACTAAACATTTTAGCATAAAAACTAAAAATTTTATCGATGCATTTGATTCTACAGTTGAAAATAAAAATGTGATAATTGCGTTAGGAAGGGATTAAAAAAATTACTTACTTGAAATCCATCATAAGCCCACGAGCCCAGCTTCATGCTACAGATTTGGTCATCAAAGGGAAAAAATGTAATGTCCACCTGACAAGTGCTTTGAAACTTCACAATGGGTGGCCAGAAGACTTCACCATTAGAGTGGACCATGGCCAGTGCCTGCATATAACCATCCGTATAATCTTCAACACTGAAATAAGTATTTACAAATAGTATCTATATGATTGTCCAAACATACAGTTAAGTCTGAAATAAGAAAGCAGGGAGTATGAAGGTCTATGTTATACGACAGCCATTTGATGGTATGAGGTGCATTAATTTTAGCGCGCGAACGTCTGTAACAGGGGCGTGATCGTCCGAAGAGGATCTTAAGGAACTCGTCTTGCCGTATTTATTTTCGTCCCTTAAAATTCGTCCAAAAAATGATGCACCGTACAGCAGTCGGGGAAATTTTTTGCCAATTCGTCAGATGAAAGTCGAGAAGAATCATGCTAGTGGAGACGTTTTCAAAAGTTTTCTTCAAAATGTTTTGAGTCGATATTCTTGCAGATACCTCTAGCGAGAATGCTCTGCATTTTACAAGGGCCTAAATACAAAAATGAAACAACGTGTATTGCTTTAAATATTTACATTTTAAAACTTTGTTAAAAATGTCATTTTACTTGGTTATCAAACAAACACTATTTTACAACTAAAACGCTAACGCAATTTTTTTTTCCTTTAAAAAAGAAATCGACGAATTTCTGCCCCGCTCCCTTTTTTTTTGTCAGGACATCGCTCCCCCTTTGGGATGGACAGCATCCTACAGTTTGAGAAACGCGGTTCTAGATGAAAGGTCTTAAGGCCTATTTCTAAAAGTGGCATATGGTATAAAAAATTGAAATCATTTTAATTATTTCTCCATCTAACTGCTATTAGCAAAAATAACTTTTGATCAAAATCATTTCCCTTCTGGAAAGTTTATTTCCGCAGTTATCTGCCCTTAGATTACAAATATTTTTTATTATTATTATTTTTTTTTTTTTTTGGGTCAAAGGACGAGAACAAAATTGTAAATGAATTTTAAGACATGAAAATGATGGTCAAAAATATTGGCAAAATTATTTCCTGATTTGTGTTTTTTTTCCCCACATAGAATAAATAAAAAGGTTATGAAGTTAAAAATAATTTCAAAGTATATGTGATTCTTATATACGTCTTGATTTAGCAATACTATCCAGACTATATTATATATATACTATGTACAGGTTATATGTATTATCTCGCTATAATAAACAAAATATCTCACGAATTTGAAATCAGAAAGGTTACTGGTTACAAACTAACAAATAGTGATGACAAAATCTTATGGACAAAGTGATTCATTTGGTTCAAAACACGTGGTATTGTCATATGATTTATAAATCGTTGAGTTATAGGCCTAAAAAGCCGAAGGTCTGCAGACAGTAATCTATCCAGAGCACATTTTAAAGGAAGTACTTTTACAAACCTGACTCTAAAAATGTTGAAAAAATTTACGTTTTCAAAAACACATTCACACAGTAGTGAAAAAGTTTAGAAGAAAAGTAAAAAAAAAAAAATTCAAAAAACTTTGCACCAAAATTGTTCATTTAGTTCAAATTTCGTTTATTTAATTAAGAACCTTGGATGTTGCTTGAAAAATAATTTTCTTTGGTTGGAAAAATCACAGCTCATTTCATTAAAATAGTATGCAGACAAACTATTCGATAGCCTTCTTCCTGAAACATCTTCAAGTAGCTACTGACAAATAGTCCAGGATTGTAGACATTTATGTCCAATAGGCATTTAGAGTCAGACTTGGGCGCTCAGCAAGAGCAGAAAAAAATGCTTGTGAATTGATTTGCCTAAAAATAATATTAGGCAGTAGCTGAGGACACCACATAAGGATACACAATAGCACATCATATAACAGTACACAATAGCATATAATACATCACATAAAAATACCCAATAGAACAACATATAACACACATAGCACAACATATAACACACATAGCACAACATATAACACACATAGCACAACATATAACACACATAGCACAACATATAACTAACTGTACACAAAAGAGGCAAAAACAACAACAAACAAAACAAGCAAAACCCCGGAACAACAAAGACAGACACTCAACTAACACTGAAACTAAACACCACTCGATAAGCCAGAAAACAAGGTGAAAGGAAGACCGAAGAAAAGATGGAAAGAGTAAAAGCTAAAAGAAAGTCTCACGCTTGAGCCTCACAGCTACATAGGTCAATTGTTTACGTTTATGACCAGCGAAAGCCATGCAAGAGACCTAACACTGACCTGTTGTATAAAACTATATCCGGTTTCCACAAATGTCGACAAGGAATTCTTAAAACTTTGAGTCCATTAAAGTCTTCAGGGTTCCAGTGTAACTTTTGATCCTTCCATTGCTGAAAACGAAAACAAAAAATAAAATAAGCAGAAAACAAGGGAACAATGAAACGAGACAAATAAAGACAATCTCTAGTTGATACAAATTTATCCTCATGACAATCACTACATACAGTGCCTTTCTTGATTAGTCCTTGGCTGAATATATCACATACAAATGTTTGTGGGTGAAAAAAAAATGAATATATAACTAGTCAATGGGCTCCTTAATTATGTAGTACATGTGTTCTGTATATTCACTTTTCTAAGTATGTTCATCACCTCAGGGGTCGGCAACCTGCGGCTCGCAAGCCACATGCGGCTCTTTAGTTTCATGTGCAAATATTATTTATTTATCGAAAAAAAAACATTTCAAAATTATTCTGATTCGATTCGATCTCTCAGCTTTTCAGCGCACCCCTCCCCAATGTCTTGAGATATAACCTATTTGCAGGTGGAAGATATTCAATTTTCTTCTGCATAATCACTTGATATAGATGAGTCTTGCGACATAAGTTAACCTTTTTGTCAGGTATATGTCTTCCCAAGGTCCAAAAGAAGAACTTCTAGGATTGCTACCACTCTCGTGACAAACTGGAAGAGAGGATACAGCAAATGTCGTCAATATAAGTAAAATCGTTTCAATAGCAACTGATAGAGCCAGAAGTATGACAAGAAAAAATTAAAGGGGCAATTACGATTCTTCGGAGCAAAATAAACCAACAAATTCTTACGTTTCACTGCATAATACACCAAAAAGCGCTTTGTGCCCAAATATTTGCGGCCAAAATTGTTGAGGTCATGAATTCGGTAATCAAGATTGTTAACAGCATCTTGTCAAAAGCACTCTACCATCGCAGATTAAAGAATTCTTAACGAAATGGAGACTGAGTATTCCAACCTCCATCTTTACAATAAAATGCGATGGCTTTCCAAAGGTAAGATTTTGAAACGTTTTGCTTTGTGCTTAAATGAATTAAATACATTCCTAAATGATACAGGCAATAATCACCCTAATTAGAGAACGACAAATTGTTGCAAGCATTTTACTTTATGGTGTATATAACAGTGAAATTAAATGAGCTGAATGTAAAATTGCAAGGAAAGGAAAACCCAGCCTATGTGTTGGTAGAAGAATTGATTTGTTTTGAAGAAAAATTAACTTTTTTAGCAGAAGAAATTCAGAGCGGTCATTTACTTCATTTAATTTGTAAAGCAATATTGCGATAAAACCCAGTCCAACTGTTGACACGAGTTACTTCTGCACAGTTATAAAGAAAGATTAAATCTGAATCAAGTGACAGATGTGAGCAATTGAAAACAATCAAAACGATTGTAGCATTTATAAAAACAAAATCTGAAAACTAAAAGTGCCGACATTTACATTGTGCCATGCCATTTGCTTGTTGGAAGAGTAGAAGCTCCAGAAATGTATGTGACGCAACAAAAGTGGACAGCTTTAAAAGAAATGCCGCGAGTTTAGGCACTTATATTCGACGTATGGAATAGTCTTCCAGATTGCTACAGTCAGGTAAAAAAGTTGTTATTTGGAAAGCTGACTATCGTCGCATCGGCATTTTCGTGCGAGCAAGTGTTCTCTTGGATGAATATAATTAGAAGTAAAGTAAGAAGCCAACTAACAAATGAAAATTTAGAGCCGTGTTTGAGCCAAATTTATCCAAACTTTCTAAAACCAAATAGCCATAGTTACCACTGAATTAGTTTGCTCATTTGTTTGTTATTAAAATACAAGTTAGTGTTGTATGTAAATGTTTTAATTTTATACTTAAATAATAAGTAATTAATAATATATAATTAATTTGTTGTGTAAAACACTATTTATATAACGATAAATTGATACTTTTTTCTTATGAATAAATAGATTCATTTTTTTAATTAAAAAAATGTATGCGAGTACTATTTATTGTTTGGAAAAAAAAATGTTGTGGCTCTTTAAAAACGTTGAAATTTTGTAAATCGTAATTTTTGGCTCTTTCGACTCAAAAGGTTGCTGACCCCTGACCTACCTGGTCCAACCAGACATTTGTCGTCAGCACCTGATTTTTCTCATCCTGTCAGATATAATTCAAAAGAGAAATGTAGTAACAAAAGTTAACACAGGACACAATCATAGACATACGTCAATACACAATATATGCTTGTAATAATGTATTGGGAATTTTCACGAAAAACTAAAAAAATATCAAAGACGCTAAACTTGTGACGCTAAACATGTGACGCTAAATTGATGTAAAATGCTGCCCACTAAAAAAAAAATTGAGGATAAAAATTAGATGCTAAAAAAAGGTAAAAAAAAAAAGATTCAATAAAAGAAAACAAGATCTCAATATTTCTTACATTTTTTTTTACCCCGGATACACCTAAGCTAGCAATTTATAGTTTTTCCGCCATTGAATAGAATCTTTTAAAAAATACAAATGTTAATGTATATTTAATGTATTAATGTATAATAATGTATTATTTAATGTATATATTCCGCAAGGTTGTTAACGCCGGAAGTGGTGATGGTTCGAAGCCCACCTTTACCGATAAAAGCTTCCTATGGCACGCGTCTCAAATAGCCTATGACAACCAGTCCAACTCCTGGCCTACACGTTTGGTTCAGATACTGAGCCCGGCGGAACTGTTATCGCCAACAGGAGAAGGGGCAACGGCGAGAAACTGGCGCCTAAACCAGTAAGCTTCGGGCAGGAGGGGTTCGTTAGCCTTGTTTGGTTACCCATCTAGAAGAAGGAAAACTCTAAATCCAAACCTCCGCTGCCTTGCGGCTATACACAACACGGGAAGGGTTTCGGGAGACAACCCTGAGGGAAAATCAGAAGCTGGTGACCCTTAGGCAGATTGCTGCACACTGTGCTACAGTCTGGCAGAGCCTGCCCCGCTGCTGATCCCAATCTGTATCAGATAATCCGTTCCTTTGGTCTCATCAGCTGCGCGGAGAGGGTAGAACCGCTGTGTGGGCGACACTCCAGCTTCGCCTTTGGCGTCGGCCAAACACGGGAAGTGGCAGTCACCGGTTATAAGCTCAAATGCTCAATTGACGTAGAGCAGGGCGCCTGGAGCCACTTTGCCGGTGGGAGGGATCTTTAATCCCAATGGACAGCTACCGCCCGCCTTAAGCTGGGCAGCCCCCAGTCACTAAGGTGCTGCCCCGTCATGCCTGTCTTCGTAGTTTGGGTACACAATGATAAGACAAAATCTGAAAAGGCACAAAGCCAATTTACCAGTCGACATGAAAAAAAAAAAAAAAAAGAGGAACTCCACTCTTAAACTGGGCACATGGAATGTGCGTACTTTACAAACTGGACTTAATGTAAGCTTACCAGACATAGAAGATGCCAGAAAATCCGCAATAATACATGATGAACTGTCCAGGCTCAAAGTAGACATTGCTGCCCTCCAGGAAACTCATTTAGCTGACTCTAGTTCAACCAAAGAAAAATACTACAACTTCTTCTGGCAAGGCAAAGCCGAAAGTGAAGTAAGGGAACATGGCGTTGGTTTCGCAGTTAAGAACACACTGCTGAACACAGTAGAGCTGAAGTGCAACGGTTCAGAAAGACTCCTATCACTACCCCTTAACAAATCTATTGGACACGTGACTTTGATAAGTGCCTACGCTCCTACTTTGAGTCCCACACCAGAGGCCAAAGACATGTTCTATGGCAACCTTTCGTCTGCTCTCAGTGAGATCCCAAATACGGATCAGGTTATCATCCTCGGCGACCTCAATGCAAGCGTTGGATCCTGACACCTCTGCATGGTACAGCTGTATTGGGCGTTTTGGTGTCGGAAAAGTAATTGAAAATGGACAAATGCTCCTCGAGGTTTGCTCACTACAATCCCTCTGTGTCACTAATACCTATTTGAAGACTAAACCACAGCATAGAGTATCTTAGCGGCATTGTAGGCAAAGCCTTTGTTCGAGAGATACTTCCCTGGCTACAAAAACTTGCTGATCGAGTCTATCCAGAATCACAGTGCGGCTTTCGCTCAGGAAGATCCACAATCGACATGATTTTCTCCATCCGTCAACTTCAGGAAAAGAGCAGAGAGCAAAGAATGCCTTTGTACATTGCATTCATCGACCTGACAAAGGCCTTTGATCTAGTCAGCAGAAAATGCCTCTTTAAAATCTTACAGTTAATAGGCTGTCCACCCAAGCTGCTAAATATTATTGTTTCTTTCCACCAAAATATGATGGATACAGTACAGTTCAATGGCGCCAGCTCCGAAAGTTTCAGTATAAACAGCGGAGTCAAACAAGGATGTGACTTGGCCCCAATCCTCTTTGGAATACTCTTTTCAATGCTAATCCACCACGCGTTTGGCAAATCCACCGAAAGGCATATATCTTCATTCCAGATTCGATGGCAAACTTCTAAATATTGCTAGACTGAGGGAAACAACTAAAATCAGAATCACCTTCAGAAGAGATATGCTCTTCGCGGACGACGCAGCGGTAGTGCCACATTCAAAAGAGGAGCTTCCGTCACCAATGTCCTGCTTCTCTGAGGCTTGCAAATTTATGGCCTAACTATTAGCACAAAGAAAACTAATGTTATTGGACTACTTGCTAGAGCACCACCATCCATCCTCATCGATGATAAAAAGCTAGATGCCGTAAACGAATTCTGCTACGTCAAGGTGACCTGTCACTAGAAGAGGAAATCAAAAAACGCATAAGGAAGGCCGCATCAACCTTCGCTAGACGCCGGCCAAGAGTTTGGGAAAACCAGAAGCTCACCACAGCGACCAAAATGGAGGTCTACAGGGCATGCGTTCTTAGCACGCTACCGTATGGTAGCGAGTCGTGGACAACCTACACAAAACAAGAGAGAAAACTAAACTCATTCCAATTGCGCTGCCTTCGAAGGATCTTAGAAATAACATGGACAAAAAGAGTGTGAAATATTGAGATCCTCGCGAGAACAGGCCTTCCAAGCATCTTTACGGTCCTCGGGCAAAGCCGCCTGCGCTGTCTCGGACATGTTCGCCGGAAGGAGGACAATCGCATCCCGAAAATCATTCTGTATGGGGAACTTGCGTCTGGCTCAAGAAAAACTGGTCGCCCCCACCTCCGATACGTTGATGTGATAAAAAAGGATTTAAAATCAGTAAACATTTTGATACTGACCATTGGGAAGACAGCCTTAGACCGCACTAGATGGAGAGAGACGTGACCAAGAAAGCTATAGACGGCGAGAAAACATGGGCCTCGATTCTTGAAGAAAAGCATGCCACACGGAAAACGGCCAGCTCCTCTACCACCAAAGCGAAAGCCACTTTGACATGCAATATATGTGGACGGGTGTGTCTCTCCAAAATAGGACTCCACGGCCATATGAAAAAGTCTTCGTGATGAACCATAGTCGTTTTATGACTGAAGGAGGCCAGTGATTGATTGATTGACTTACATTAAATCCTTTGGATTATAAATTGTATAAAATTTTAAGTTTTTCAGAAAAAAAACAACAACAACAAAATAATTTCTTAATAGTAAAGAAAGTTTAAAGTTTTCTTCCATCCTTTTCACTGAGCAGACGTAGCTATCTTATTGTATACATCCGTCGGTGTTGGTGTTAGGTCAATACAAATAGAGTTTGTCCGCAGTGACCATGTCTATAGAACTACTCGTAATGGTCAATTGCTAACCATGTGTAAAGGGTGCCAGAGATGAGGACTGTTTGACCATGGTCCAGTTTATCAATGGTCCAGTTTAACCATGATCCAGCCGTAATTGAAAAACGTGCAGAGTGTGTCATGGCCTCAAACCAAATTTTCTTTTTGTACTTGGCAGATAAACGAGTATCTTTTTGAAGAGGGATTTCACGGACAATCTCTTGACCATAGTGATTTTATGGACACTTTCTTGATTAGACATGTTATAGAGAATGGTGTTATCTTGGACCTTTTATCTGGCATAGAATGGACTTACATTTTTGCTGAATTTGTATTGTGATGGACTTTTTACTTGGTTGATATATCTTATTCAATAGCGTTCCAGCGGCTATAGACCATATTTAGATGCAGGAACAATTTTATTTTTAATGAAATATTTTATTTTGAAAACTTTTTTGTCCAAAATCGTTGCAGCCTAATATGATTTACAGCCCTCCTTTTTATAAAGTTTATTTCAACTCACTATTAGTGACTATATCAGACTGGTAAAAAGTGTGTTCACGTTATTTCTCCCACACCCAAGCTCGGATCAAGCTGAAATTTTGCACAATTATTTCTTTTCCCTGACAACACAAAAATTATTTAAAAAGTTAACCAATTAGTTAATTAACAATTGATGTTTAATTTTGTTTTTGGTATCTCGATCAAAGGGAAAGAAATTGGAACCAGTGAAATCTGCCCATGTGGAGTGTCCCCAGAGAATGCTGACCACGTCCTACAAAACTGCTCTGTTTACCAAGAGGCCCCTATAAGAAACTGGCCCCAAAACACACAAATAGAAAGAAAACTATATGGAGAGCTCCCTGATTTGGAAACCACTGCGCAGTTCATCTCATACATTGGTCTAGTCATCTGAAAGCTCCAACATAAAAATGAGAACAAAGAAGAAGAAGAAGGTCGCTCTTTTAAAAGCGATCACCGCGATACTCCTTTCTTTCTCCCCCTTACGCTTTTCCAACTGGTCCAGACAAGTGATAGGATCATAGCGTAGTGAGAAAAGTAAAAACAATTGGTAAAAATATTTCTTATAGCTCATATTTATTTTTGTTGTCTAGATCTAATTATACGACTGATCCAAAATAATGTATACAACTACACTTACTAAAAGCTTTTTTTTAAAAAAAAAGATTTTTCTTTAAAAATGGTTTAGGTTTTGTCTATTATGGAGTGTGTGTGTGCGTGTCTAATGACTGATGAAACATTTAGTAGGAGTGATGCATGTGTTGAGGGTGAAGGTAAAATAAAAGATAATAGGAGAATTGGGTGACATGGAGAGTTACTACGTCAGAGTGATAAGGAAAATGGGGTTCAACCAGAAGCAACAAAGA
Organism: Biomphalaria pfeifferi; assembly: GCA_030265305.1. NCBI lineage: Eukaryota > Metazoa > Mollusca > Gastropoda > Planorbidae > Biomphalaria > Biomphalaria pfeifferi. The sequence continues at coordinate 2,119,481 of JASAOG010000105.1, read as the reverse complement.
GCTTATAAAATTTTAGAACATTCAATTGAGAAGCAGAAAACAGTCAGTGATCGTAAGTAAAAAATTTTTGTTACGGATGGTGACTGGTAAACTAGAATTCTCAGGTGAGATGTTTTTGAAGAAGCATGTTGTAGGTCGATATAAGAGGCAGTTCTAATTCAACTCAAAAAATTGTTAGTAGAAAGTTAAAAAGGGGAACTGATGTAATTCAAAGTAACAAACTATAAATTATGGGCCAAAATTGTCAGGGGAAGGGTAAAATGGGGAGCGGGGAGGTTTGGCCAAAATTTTATATGAACGTTCGATTCACAGGGTGGTATAACAAAAAAGTCTCCTGCTGAGAAGCATCGGAGAACCTTTCAAATATTTCGATTAAGAGCTGACTCTGAGATTGTATGTAGGACTAAGGGAATAAGGGATAAGTACATGTATGGGAGGGGTAGTGTTATCAAGTGAGCCGTGCCAATTAGATGTAACAAAGGATAACAGATACTAAAATTCAAGTTTATTTTTGGGGTGGGGGAGAGAACAGTGATATCGCGTTGGCAGGCCAGAATTGAGTGTGTTTGGGAGGGCATTTTAAAGCGAGCCGTTTCGATTCAATGCAACATACTAGAGAGCACTGTCCGAATGGGATATTGTTGAAATGCGGGCAGTGCAGAGAAAAGGGGGTGGGGGTACTCCTGAGTATTTTGTCAGCATTATGGTTTGCAAGATGTAATAAGAGAAAGTACCCAGGCTAGAAGAATCATAGAGCCTACCAAATATTTCCAAATAACTGCAAAGCAGAAGAATGGTTACACGGTGTCAATAAGACTATTTGTTAAGGGAGAGTCGGGGGTGTGAAAAGTTTTACTCGAATTTAAAGGCCGGTCCAAATTATAAGTAAGAAAAAAGGGTGGGGGTTCCATGGTAAAGTAAACATTTTATAGACTAGGAAAACAATCAAAGGGCGTAGCCAGTGGGTAATGCTAGTAGAATAATAACTATAGTAATTCACAAACTCTTTGTCATAATTTTATGGATAATTCAAACATTTAAGCATCTCTACTGTAGTAATTAGAGACAAATATAATTTATACTCAAAAGTACTTTCCAGTTGGCAAATCAACAGAAATATATTTCATGTCGCTACATCTTTTAGCTTTCATGTTTATTCAACTGTCAACAGATGCGTATAAACTTTAAAGGGCATGTATGTAATGTGATTCAAGTGAAAGATCTTCTAGAATAGCATACGTTGATTGCCACCCTTTGTAGTTTTCTTAAGCTCAGAGATGTGTACTATAAAACCTTAGCCCCTGTCAATATTTCATTTCATTAAAGCGGGTAGCATGCAAAAAAAAAACAACAGTTAACAAGCTGTTCAAGAATATTGTGGAATTATGAAATAGAAATATATGAAAATACTATTTTTATAGTATAGAACTGGATAATAATCCATTTAGACACACACACAGAGACACACATAGACACAAACAGACAAACACAGACACACACACACACACATATATATATATATATATATATATATATATATATATATATATATATATATATATATATATATTGATTTCACCACTGTGAAGAAAATATGTAGCCAAAATGATACATTTTGTTAAACAAAAGGGCAAATGGTAATGGTATAAATATAGACATATATAGTGTCTTTATCTAGACTAATCTATGTAGAAATTCATTCTCCAATTTATGTTTGTGATTTAAAAGTATACAATATTCTAAACTAAATTTGTATTCAACGGGGGAGGTTTGTATGCAGCGGTACAACATTTACGTATAGAATTATAGAATGATCTCAGAGCAATAACCCAGAAATCACCAACGTGGATGAAAATAATATGTGTTTTATTAAAATAAACCAAAACTTACCAGATCAAATATCTGGGTTAAAGTAATCCCTATCAGGACTCTGACTGCGTCAGAGGCGTTGTACACTGGACGTGTATTAGGGTCGTAACCCTCAAACAGCTTGTAAAAGAGCCTCTGCTCATCTGTTAAGCCTTTGGCGCTGAACTCGCCGGCGTTCTTGATGCTCCTTTCACTGACATTTGCGACACGATCTCTTCTCAAGAAGCTAGTCCCGCCAGTAGAGGAGTTGAAGTCAGATAAGTCGTTTGATTCAGTCGTTGTCATGACGACTTGAGAAATTAGAAAAAAAACAACAATTAGCAGATGAATGATGATTAAAATAAATCTCAATTCAAAATGATTAAGTCTAGTTGCATTTCAAAAGTTATTAGCAGCAATGGCAGATTGTATTTAGGGGCCCCAGGAAAGGGCTCATAGCTCAAGTAGACGCTATTTAAACAAATGGATACATTGCTATAAATAGATAAATTCTACCTATTGTTATAATGATTGTTTCTTTTTCTTTTATTATTGCTTTCATTTTTGAACAAATCATTACATTTTAGTATTGTAAAGTAAGATAATATGTCTCCACAAAGGAATCGTTTGAAAGTGACTCTGCATCCCTGCCATTCATTGCTCTGCACGCATCTAAATGCAAGAGTTTGTATTTACTTGTCAGATCTGTTGTTTTTGTTTGATGCGATTTTTCGCTATATTTCGTTTGGCTTCTTTTAAAGGGCCGACACAATATCGACCATATCACAGTACTGAAGTGGTCGAATTTGAAGTGGGAAATTTTGTTACTGAAAAAAATGTTGTTTTTTTAAATTAAGACAAAATATGTCTAAAAATGTTGTTTGCTATTTTAAAGTCTTTTAAATACAAATTGTTTAGTTTTCTTCCAGCCATGAATGACATCAATGATCAGTGTAAGATGTAATGGCAATGTCTAATTAGATCCCTGACATCAATGGTAAGTGTAAAATGTAATGGCAGTGTCTAATGATATCCCTGACATCAATGGTAGGTGTAAGATGTAATGGCAGTGTCTAATTAGATCCCTGACATCAATGGTAAGTGTAAGATGTAATGGCAGTGTCTAATTAGATCCCTGACATCAATGGTAAGTGTAAGATGTAATGGCAGTGTCTAATGAGATCCCTGACATCAATGGTAAGTGTAAGATGTAATGGCAATGTCTAATTAGATCCCTGACATCAATGGTAAGTGTAAGATGTAATAACAGTGTCTAATTAGATCCCTGACATCAATGGTAAGTGTAAGATGTAATGGCATTGTCTAATTAGAGCCTTGACATTAATGGTAAGTGTAAGATGTAGTGGCAGTGTCTAATTAGATCCTTGACATTAATGGTAAGTGTAAGATGTAATGGCAGTGTCTAATTAGATCCTTGACATCAATGGTAAGTGTAAGATGTAATGGCAGTGTCTAATGAGATCCCTGACATCAATGGTAAGTGTAAGATGTAATGGCAATGTCTAATTAGATCCCTGACATCAATGGTAAGTGTAAGATGTAATAACAGTGTCTAATTAGATCCCTGACATCAATGGTAAGTGTAAGATGTAATGGCATTGTCTAATTAGAGCCTTGACATTAATGGTAAGTGTAAGATGTAGTGGCATTGTCTAATTAGATCCTTGACATTAATGGTAAGTGTAAGATGTAATGGCAGTGTCTAATTAGATCCTTGACATTAATGGTAAGTGTAAGATGTAATGGCAGTGTCTAATTAGATCCCTGACATCAATGGTAAGTGTAAGATGTAATGGCTGTGTCTAATGAGATCTCTGACATCAATGGTAAGTGTAAGATGTAATGGCAGTGTCTAATGAGATCCCTGACATCAATGGTAGGTGTCAGATGTAATGGCATTGTCTAACGAGATCCCTGACATCAATGGTAAGAGTAAGATGTAATGGCAGTGTCTAATTAGACCCCTGACATCAATGGTAAATGTAAGATGTAATGGCAGTGTCTAATTAGATCCCTGACATCAATGGTAAGTTTAGGACGTAATGGCAGTGTCTAATTAGATCCCTGACATCAATAGTAAGTGTAAGATGTAATGGCAGTGTCTAATTAGATCCCTGACATCAATGGTAAGATGTAATGGCAGTGTCTAATGATATCCCTGACATCAATGGTAAGTGTAAGATGTAATGGCAGTGTCTAATTAGATCCCTGACATCAATGGTAAGATGTAATGGCAGTGTCTAATTAGATTCCTGACATCAATGGTAAGTGTAAGATGTAATTGAGTACAACAAATGGCAATGTCTTATTAGATCCCGGACATCAATAGAAAGTTTAAGATGTAATGGCAGTGTCTAATTAGATCCCTGACATCAATGGTAAGTGTAAAATGTAATGGCAGTGTCTTCGATTCCGAAGATTAAGGATGAGTTCAGTGTTTCACATGAATACGCAAACCCAGTTGTTATCTACATATAATATAAATAGATGCTCTTGGAGTTGTTTGATCTATAAATGCATGGTGTAGCAGAACTTAAACATCACAAGTCTTGCCAACAAAACTATATAATTGCATGGCACAAAATGTGACTTTTGGCATATGGATAACTTTACAGTTTTTTAACGACGGAGAACAGGTGCAAACATTAGAAAACACGGGTTCGAATCCTGGTGTAGACGGGAATTTCGGGATCTTTGTGCGCCTCTGAGTCCACCTCTCTATAATGGGTACCTGACATTAGTTGGAGAAAAGTAAAGGCGGTTGGTCGTTGTGCTGGCCACATGACACCCTCGTTAACCGTTGGCCACAGAAACAGATGACCTTTACATCATCTGCCCTATAGTATATACCAAGGGTCTGAAAAGGGGAACTTTGCACAAACACTGTTTGAAAAATAAGGAGTCTGTGTTTGCAATAACGAAACAATTACTTAACAATACACCATGTTAATGCATGATATTGCAGATCTAAACATTTTTTCTTTTGTTGCTATGATACTTTTATTTTATTTTTTTTTCCAAAAAAAAATATGGTTTTTACAATTCAACTCGGGGAAAAACCATCTGGGTGGAACCTCGATACAGTTCTCGAAAACGGCTCTAACGATTTTTCTAGAGATTTGAAAGTTTATGTATATGGTTCGGAAAAGAATTACTAGCTCGTTTGCCACAGTGAGAAAACTCTTAATTTGACTGTTTTAATTCACGAAGTATACAAAATTAATTTGAATTTCGGTAGAGAACTTAAAAATATTTTATCTTCGAGTATTTCCATGTGTATATATTATATTTTCAAGAATTAAATTAATTAGTGTCTTCTAGGTCTATTGGAATTGTATAAAGTCTAGAAGATTAATACATTCGCTAAACCAGGATTCTTTCTCGAAAAATGGGGGAGGTGTAAAAAATGTTCCTTTTTTTTTCATTGTTGATTAAGAGAAAAATAATAGCTCTATAAGTTGTATAAAGGAGATATTGTCTTTCTTAACAAGTCGGACCGTAATTTGATTCTCTCTTTTGCTTTATGTCGCAAAATATTTTAAAACATTTTAATGCATTTTTTAAGCACCTTTAATAAACCATGCATTTATTGGTAAAAACAGAAGAAACCAACACTTTTTGTTATAGTCCAAAAATTGTTAGTCAAAAATTCCATTATTGCCTTTCATAATCAACCTTCAAATGCGTCTAATGATAATACAGAAATAAGGCTTGTCCTAGAGTACGAAATGAAATGAGGAATGCGGTATTTGCTACACAGCCCAAGCTGCAAACCCACAAATTTTGCCACATGCAACGCAGGCATAATCATTGTTCACTGGCGGTCGATTTCGATTTTCTTTTCGCCGTCTACGTCTGTCCTAGTTGATCACAAATTTGTATGCCGCGGCCCTTGTGACCTCCAGCTGTCTCGCTCTGAAGCCCCCTGCAACCAGGTGCTCTATTCTATGTCAGTTAAAGCAAGTTGGGGCCTAAGCTTGTCTTTAAAGCGTTTACTTGGGGCATGACTGTTACGTCGACCACCTTTTAGCTCACAAAAAAAAGATTGCCTTTGGCATACGGGATACGTGCCCTCCCAGCGCACTTGTCGGATCATAGTTGCTTTCAGTATAATACCAATGTCTCAGATCCATTTAGAAGGGTTGATAAAACCACTGCTTGGTAGACATTGATTTTTGTAGGAAGGCGGAGCGATTTATTCCGCCAAACCTTCGCCTGGAGGCGTCCAAAAGTTATATTGGCCCTGGCCAGACGGTTATCCATTTCCCTTGAAAGCGATGCGTCATTTAATACTATGCGTCCTAGATATATGAAGTGGTCTACCACGTTAGGGAGGGGCGCTGACGGTGGTCTTTGGGGTTGTGTAGGTTTAAAGAGATATGGATCCTTTTCGTTCGAGCCCCCTTAGAAGCTGGGGACCTAGAGAAACGATGTAGGCTCCCTCACTGAGGTTTGTGATATCTCCGAAGAATGTAAATAAAAAGAAAAGAAACTTAGTCATAATTATACAGTAACAGTATAAAAGTTTTTTTTTTTTCATTTATAGTAATTTAACACTATGTTTAGAATCCAAAATTCACATAATGTAATTTCACTAGAGTCCCTTGTTTTTTGTGGGGGTTTTCTTTGGAAATAGTGTTGTCTTCATAATTTTTAAGCGTTGTAAAAAGTTCTTTCTGAATGTGGTCAGTACAAACTCTAACGTGAATCCACAAATGTAAACAAACACTAGCGGCGACAATAGATAGAAAAAAATTCACGGCACTAAGATACTTTGAAAAGATATATTTTGAGGAATTGGGTAGGGGTGATTTGAATCTTACATCTCGCATTGACGCAGGTATAGTTGAACAAATTAAGATAAAACCAGCACCTAGCACTGGTCGTTGGCGTCATGCGTCTGGCGATCATCTCATTGGGACTGGTCATTATCTGTGACACCTATCCCGCCCCCTCTCTTCTGGGCACATTTCACTTCTTGTAAATACTCTTTTCCTCACCCTTCCTCTCTCTCACGCGGACAAAATTATTTCTTTTTCTGTACGTGAAAACTAAATGTCTGAAAACAAACACTCTTGCAAAACATCAAATATACAGAATTCTTTTTTAAAGAAATAATACAATGAGCGTGCATAATATATTTCGCGCCAAAACGACCTTGGCGCCAAAACGGTGGCGCCAAAACGTCCTGCTGCGACGGTTAACGAGGGTGTTATGTAGCCAGCACAACGACCAACCGCCTTTACGTTCAACAACTAATGTCAGGTACCCATTTAGAGCTGGGTGGACATGGAAAAGGAGTCGGGAGGGGGCACCAATAAAGTACCTTACCCCGGACGCATGTTATGCTCACTAGACCTCTTCCTCGTTACTATCATTTCAGTATTTTCAGACGTAGGAGACAAAATTAAACTACTGGCCAGAAGAAACTAGAGCAGCACCTGCAAAGCTAAAGACAAGGAAAGATAATGGAATAGAGATGCTATAGACCATGCCTAGGTATTTACTTTAAGGGCCCCACGACACACACACACACAAAAAAAAGAAATCCGAAACAGTATCACAATTGGAATTAGGCCTCACATAAAGAAAAAAACAACAACAAACAAAACGCAAACTGAAACTGAAACTGCATGTCCATATCACAAGGTCCTCGCCAAGACCTTCCTTCAGGGAACCAGGGAAAAGAAAAAGAGACATACAGAGAAATCGATGGGAAGGCAGCATCATGACTGGATGGGCCTGTCATTGAAAGAGGTTCTGGTCATAGACAGAAGGAATGGAGAGCGACGATCGACACATCATATGTGATGCCCCAATCGTTCAACAGACTAAGGGATAGGTGAAAGTAAAGTTTTTTCGTGCACTCAAGAATACCTTAAATCTTTAAAAAAAAAAAAAACATACCGCAACACTTTATTGATACTACAAGATTACTGCCATTACATCTCTCTCTCTCTCTCTCTCTCTCTCCATGTGTTTGTATGTCTCACTGTATAGTCTGTATTTTAAGACTAAGACTGCTTTATTGATCCTTATGGAAATTTGTTGTGATGACAAAGACTCTTTTCTCAATAATAGAAACAACAACAGCCAAAACACTCATATCAATAGAACAGACATAAAAAGTTCATTAAGCTAAATGAATGAAGTATTTATTATGGTTCTGTCATTTCTTAAAAATTCATATTTGTTCTTACTAGATCTAGTTTTAAATGTTGAATTTTCTTGGCTAAGTGGCCAGGCATTCATTTCATTTGTATCATGTAATTTGCGACTTCGCGACTACAGAAGGCCATACTAGTGCTGTTCAATTGCCTTTGTCTGTTTTACGGTTTTTATGTCAATAGGACTGAGACCTTCCTGTTACAATTAACACAATGTTTTCCTTTTTATGTGAACACAGCTAAGCGGATCAAAATTTACTGAGATCTAAACAAATTATTAAATAGAAAGCTCGTGTCTTTTGAATTAAATACGTTTCTGAAGAAATACAAAAACAATTCGTTTTTTTTCCCGTAGTCTGTTGATTCCTTAAAGGTGTTAAATAATAAGTTTTGAGTCGATAATTTTGAAAAATGTTGTGAGGGCATATTGCTGCACTCCCTCCCCCCCCCCCCAAAAAAAAAAAACGCACCAATTTATCGTTCAGGACAGTCCCGAAAGAGGTTCAAAGTAGAGTTTAGAGTTAACGGTTTCGCTCAAGAGCAGAGAAGATACAGAACAGTGTGAAGGAGGCGGACTGCTAGTCTAGGAGTGTGTAACTGTTACGATCATCAATAGTGCTAGATGTTACGATCAAACTTGATGCCAAGATGTCACGTTGAAGCACAATCAATGATCGTATTTGCCGAGGATTCAAAAATCGTCAGTTGATAAGATGATCATCTGGAAGTTGCCAGTTGATAAGAGGATCACCTAGAAGTTGCCAGTTGATAAGAGGATCACCTAGAAGTTGCCAGTTGATAAGAGGATCATCTAGAAGTTACGAGTTGACAAGACGATCTAAGTATATTATTATATATTCAATGAAGTAACTTCTCTTCGTCTAAAACAAATACTTAAATTCAGAACTTGTAAAAGCTATTCACAAATAATTACAATGGTTAAATGTACTTAAATAGAATAACTGATCTACACAATAATATAATTGAGTTCTAACACTAGACTCTCGTACATGTTATATCTAACACGTTCCGCACAAGACTGCCGCAATCTAGAATCCTTCCCGGGCTCTAGAGCGTTATCACGTGACCAACATCTCTACGCTGCAAGGCCAACCAATAAATGCAGCTCAAAGTGCAATAATTAATACTTTAAACCAATCATATTTATTTCAAAACATTATCCTGCTGCGTGATAGAAAATTCCCGAGGTAGCTAAAATTCTGACGACAAGCTAAATATAGACTATGAGTAAATATAGATACAGTGTACGTGACAGTAACTTTAATCCTGCTCTAATTATGTATATTTATATTCTCATTCTTTCTGATTCTCTTTCGTTATATAGGCCTAATAAAAAGCAACTGTGTACATTTGTGGAGATCCGCAAACATAATACCCATTTTAAAGAAAAATAAACCACCTGGAGACCCAAAAAGTTATAGACCAATATCTCTAACATCCAACATTGGCAAAATGGCAGAAAAAAATTATCAATAACCGACTTTATTGGTGGCTAGAAAGTACTTGCTTACTCCACAATGCACAAGCTGGCTTCAGGAAAGCAAGTAGAACAGAAGTCCACCTCTTTCGTTTTATCCAGGACACAGTAGAAGGGTTTCATGAAAACAAGCACACTACAGCAGTATTTATGGATTTGCAGCAAGCCTTTGATAGAGTGTGGAGAAAAGGTCTATTTTTGAAGATGAAAAAATGGGCATCCATGGAAAAATGTACAGCTGGATCAGGGCATTCTTAAAAAACAGAACCATCCAAACCCGAGTCGAAGGTGCCATCTCTAGTAAAAAAAAGTTTGGAAGAAGGACTACCACAAGGTTCAGCCCTTAGCTGCACTCTCTTTCTAATCTTCATGAATGACCTCCCGGACCTCATTTCGGTCAATAAGGCACTTTATGCAGACGACCTTTTAATTTGGACCACAGAGAAATATCCAGTGCTGACTAGATCCAAACTAAATAAAGCCCTCACAACTATCTCCACATATTCAAAATTATGGAAAATGGAAATAAACAAAGAAAAGTCAGTTTATTCAATCTTTAGCCACAGCAACAAAACAGCAAAAAGAAACTACATTCTAAAAATAGACTTTCAGCCAATAAATAAAGAAGAAAATCCAACACATCTTGGTGTAAAACTAGACCAAAGACTGTCTCTAAAACACTTTATGGCAGATTTAAAAGAAAAGGTATCACAAAGATTAAACTTAATAAAACACCTAGCAGGAACATCCTGGGGAGCTGAAAAGAAAACCTTAAGACAGTTATACACTGGATATGTCAGATCTGTAATGGATAACTGTCTCTCCATACAAGTAGCTGCCAAAAAAACCTATCAATCATCATTAGATACCATCCAAAACCAAGGCCTACGGCTAATTAGTGGAGGTAAGAGAACTACTCCCACAGCAGCCTGTGAAATAGACTCCAATATTGAACCTCTTAAGTTAAGGTGCAACAGAGCAGCATTGGAAGCTATTGAGAGATACAGAAGGTTGGAGGACGATCATCCAAATAAATTACTAACACAGAGAAATAGGAAAAACAACCAAAAAAAAGCCAAAGACTCTGATCCAACTTACTGACGAACTAGTCCTAAGACACCGACCTACCCAATAACAGAGAAAAAATTACCAGGTTTTCAAACATTACACCTGGACTAAACTACAAACAACCAACCATCAAAACACATTTACTAAATAACACCTTAACAAAAGAATCTAATCCACTGGAGCTCAAAGTAGGCACGCTTGAAACAATTGAAAGCTATCAAAAAACTATCTATATTTATATAGCTATCCATATTTATACAGACGGATCGGCTTTCAAAGCTAACATTAATGCTGGTCTTGATGCCTTCCTGGTCTTCCCTAAAAATAAACACTTTGAGATAAGCGCACCCTGTGGCGATTACTGCTCAAACTTCCAAGCCGAAATTGAGGCAATTACCATAGCACTACAGACAGTGGAAAACATTATATGAAGGAGTGCAAGCACCATCAGATATTGTTGTCTTTACAGACTCCCAATCTACTCTGCAAGCACTTAACAGCAGCACCTCAAACAGCCCAATAGAGTTGACAACACTCATTGTGATAATCCATCAGATGATATCAAAATTAAATATCAATATCACACTACAGTGGATCCCTGGACACATTGGCATCATGGGAAATGAAAAGGCAGATAAGCTATCAAAGGCAGGTTCATCTATGGAACAACCAGATAGACCTCACCCTAAGGTCAATGTTAGTCAACAATCACAAAGAGGAGTGGCTCAACCAATGGGCATCAGGAAACACAGGCAGAGCCATGTACAAAGAAATGACTACGCCTAACAAACTGGACAGTATTAACTTCCTCCCTCGCAAAGAACAATCTACAATCTTCCAACTAAGAACAGGACACACACCACTATTAAATTACCACCTGAACAAAATAAACTCCACACCACTACCTCTTTGCAGACACTGCGCCCACCCCTCCTTTGAAACCATAAACCATATCCTCTTTGGGTGCCCCTCCCTAATCCACCTTAGGCAGACCCTACTTCCACTACAGCCCAACGTGGCCAACACCCTGTATGGCAGTGCTGAACAACTGAAGAAAACAGCACACTTTTTTCCTTGGCACAGTCTGCAAAAGAGCTCACAGCTCAGCAGCAATAAAGCTGGCTAGAAGAAGAAGAAGAAGAAGTGGAGATCCGATCCCTAACATTAAGAGTAGGTTATCGTGACAGTACTACCAGATCTAAGTCTATAGTTAGAAAATACCAATGACATAAATAAAAGAAAAAAAAATATGCAATGAAACATAATTATGCAGGTCTTAACAATGGGTGGAAGATGAAATAATAGTATACAAACAATTGGGAGCACTACGGTGATGAATAGCTCAGCAATATGCGACAGTGTTACACAGACTTTTACAAGGAATACTTGTAGATACATGGATATACATTGGATATAATGTTGATTGTTCATTTTTGTAGATAATTGAATCAATAGAGAATCGATTGAATTGTATAAACAATTTGTGTAAAAATAAATGTATGCTTGTAAAAACTCGCGTTGATGGCCACTACATCGAGTCTACGGGTACCCAAGGAATCATAAAGATTTAGAAGCTCCTGTCATCAAGTTCTAACTCCCTGGCTAATGTCTTGCCCACTTCTGTAGGATGGGACAGCTTAGACAGTCGTGTCTCAGACATTAGTTCTAACGTATTTAATGCTAGGTCTAACGTATTCATAAGGCTGATGAAACACTTTAATATCTTAAAAACTGTTATAACTGATTTTTTATTTGATGTGAATGAAACAGGCAATAAACAGGGCCGGATTTATACTTTAAAGGCCCTAAGCTATTTGAGATAGGAGGGCTCCAGATATCGAATGTCGGTATTAAATATGAATTTCGAATAACAACTAATTATTATTAAAGCTTTATATAGCGCTACTTTCATGCTTATAGCATGAGCAGAGCGCTTTGGTCCAATCTCATTTGTGGACCAGTGGGGAAAGGGGGTATCTAGGAGTTGGTTTTCCGTGCTGCCTTTAGGCGCTCAGTAAACACAACTCTGCCCGAGCGCACTTAGCCTCTCGACCACGCTTCACACCATAATGAGCAATTAAGAAACATGTTGATTATAAACTTTTACAAGAAATGATATTTTTTAAACAATTCTTTACAAAGTTGAATGCAGTCAATAGATGCACTACAAGCAAGAAAATAACTAGCACACGGAATGTGTTTAACATACTTTTTAATCTTCAACATCATTTCCTACATACTCTTAGATTTGATGGACATAACTGGCCTACAGGTTTACTAAAATCTGATTTCGCACACAGTTGTTGTTCAACTTTGCTCAGTATTAGGCAGACATTTCCATGAGTAACTCTCCAACTCTAGGAAAGTAAGAAAACGTTCAATATAGAGCCTATCGTCTGGTAGAACATACTTGACTTACACTAACAGTGAACTGGTCAATATGGGACCAGTCTGGAGTAGAATCTATATATAAAGGAGCCTGCAGTCTGGAGTAGAACCTATATATAAAGTAGCCTGCAGTCTGGAGTAGAATCTATATATAAAGCACCCTGCAGTCTGGAGTAGAATCTATATATAAAGTAGCCTGCAGTCTGAAGTAGAACCTACATATAAAGTAGCCTGCAGTCTGGAGTAGAACCTATATATAAAGTAGCCTGCAGTCTGGAGCAGAACCTATATATAAAGTAGCCTGCAGTTCTTAAATCATCCAAATTTAGTCACTTACTTAATTTTCCATAATTTTGACAAATTCTTCGAAGATTATTTTCAAAAGAAAAGATATATGACCCGATCCTCTATTCTCAAATGTGTATATGGCTTTCTAGAAAAGGATCCTTTTTTTTTATTCGAGTAATCCAAGGAAATAGTCACAGTGTTTCCTTGTCTCCTCTGAAAGGTCAATCTCGTTCTGCCAGAGTAAGGGTTCGAGAACGTTTTCCCAGTCCTGGCATTTATTATTGATCTGTTCTTGACTTCGAAGTACATATTTGTTGCGCCAGTCACTATATCTATCGCTAATATTTGTGTATAAAAGGAATTTGAAAAGAGTTAACATGAAACTAAACCAGTAGCTAGTGAATAAACTATCCATTCTCAGTTAGTGAATAAACTATCCATTCTCAGCTAGTGAATAAACTATCCATTCTCAGTTAGTGAATAAACTATCCATTCTCAGTTAGTGAATAAACTATCCATCCTCAGCTAGTGAATAAACTATCCATTCTCAGTTAGTGAATAAACTATCCATTCTCAGTTAGTGAATAAACTATCCATTCTCAGTTAGTGAATAAACTATCAGTTCTCAGTTCGTTCATATATTATCCTTTCTCAGCAATATTTTTAATTGAGAAACAATATCTGTCTAGATTAGCAAAATAAAAACTTCTTTGATTTTTTAAATATCCCAGTTCAGTGCTAAAGGATTTTTTTCTGCCAAGCATAAAATGCCATTGGCACTTACATCCCTCCATATCCTGATAACATTCTGTCATTAATCAAATTAAAAAACAAAAACTTTGTAATGATGCAAAGTGTACTGCTATGTTAACTGAAAGATTTAGAAAATGGTTATCTTTCCCCCCCCCCCCCTTTGAAATACAATCATAGAAACATTATTCCAGGCAATAACTGTAACAACCATAATAATAATGCACAACCACAATAAGAATTAAAAAAAAAATAATTGTGAATTAAATAATTGCGGCAGACAATATTTTGTCATCTTAATAATTTCCTCAACCAGATTATAAAGCAAACACACACACACACAAAAAAGAAGATCAGAATAATTCTCTCGTTCTTTGACTCAGTCACAAAGGTCCTACGAATGCTTGAGTGTAGCAGAGCAACACAAGGGACTACAAGGGGAATCACCGTGTTTAGAATATAAGAAAGTAAGATATAGCTCTATTTCTTTTATACAATATTACAAACAATATTTAAAAGTATCGAAATTATGGGCAATTGATTTAAAAATGATTGATAATAAATTAAAGCAAATGTGACATTTTTTGTGGTGGGCTTCCATTGTGTCGGTGGCCGTAAGCCATTGCTTAGTTTGCCTATATGTAAATTCAACACCGGGAGTAGATGTGATGCATTGATATTTTCTCATAACATGAATTACACAGCGGGTTGCACGGCGAGTGCAAAACGGAAATTCAAAAACTAAAATCGAACAGTCTAGAAGACTCTAGAATTCTAGATCAATGAAGACTATGTTTGTATTTCCGCGTAGCTTCCGGTAACGTTGGATTGCCAGAAATATTACAAAGCAAGAGAGGCGATTAAAAAGAGTTTCGGTGTTAAAAGTTTGGTTCTTGCTAAATCAGCACCTCGTTCTTAGAAGTAATACATTTTAACACATTGCAATGACGTTATTGTGTTTGTTTATATCATACATTGTGTTTGTTTATATCATATATTGTGTTTAAATTCAATCACTGTCATGGTGTCGACTAGATTTTTTTCTTGAACTCACATCGCATTCAAGTTGGAAGAGATAGGTTCCTTACATTGTGACTTTTCCATTACGGCGACATGTATAGTCCATTTGAAATAAAAAGCTTTATTGAAAATAGCTTCCATTTCATGAGTACACTTGTAATGATGACAGATCTAGATAAGATGACAGATCTAGTCACAGTGCCGGAGCTACGTAAGTGAAGCCCCTTGACAGGATTTTTTTGAGGCCCTACACTCTTCAAGCTTCAAAATAAATGTAGCCTACTTAGTAATTTCAATAAATCTATTTTAAAAAAACACCATTTTGTGCGGCAAGAAACATAGTAGCTCTACATATAAATGTAATCTAATTTTCATTTTTTAAATATTTTAAATTTAATAATAAGTATATTATATTGAAAATATTTGTGTAATGTGAAAGCACCCTGTAAGGATTAACCCATGAGTGGCTTTACAGACTTACACTGTCGTAAATATGGCTGTTGATCTAGATGAAATAACAGTGCAAAATGGGTTAATTAGTTTACTATTGAAACAATTTTAAAGTGATTAGACATTGCTTGCGATTACTTTGTACATCTGTGTTATACAAAAGTCTTCCTCATCCTTGATTATATTGAGATTCTCTTGATTTTGACATTACAGATTATCTATCATCTATAAATAATATTCGTTTAAAAAGACTTCAGCTGTAATATAAATTCTGAAACTCTTTTCGTCAGTTGAAAATTTATGCATGTTATACACTTTTGAATTTTAAACTAATATTTATATTAAATTTAGTAGATTATAAATATTTTTCAAATGTTGCTTTATAAGTCTGTATGTGCTTAAGACAATAAAGATAAGCCTATACATGCCAACTACAAAAGATACTCATATAAAGAAGATTCAATTTATATTCAACAATGTTCTTTACCTTTTGTTGTATTAACAACAAAACAACTTGTCAAATTGTGAGACACAAGCTGGTTGACATTTTAAAGCAACGCTGTCTTCTTGGCTGAAAGTTCTTTCTCTTGATGAAACTTGAACCAAAGTCTAGGATTATCAGGCTGAGACGTCCAGCATGTTAGCAAATGTCTCATTTCAATGCTAGTCACATAAAACTGTGAACTGATCCATGTTTCATTCACATCCCCCCCCCCCCCCCCCATTTTTTCTCTCAGTTCATCCTTCTCACTAGCACACTCATCCTCACTTTGTCTAGACCAACGTCAAACATATCATTTACTGCTCACACACACATAAACACACGCACATTCACATCACAAACAACCCACAAACCTACCTCGTTTGGTACAGCAGAGAACAAATGATGTCAAGAGAAAGATACAAAATCTGTTGCAAGGTATTGGTGACGTCATAATCAGGTTAACTCTATTGGGTAGATAAATAAAACTATCCAGAAGTGAACGCGTTACTGCTGGTCAACTCTGTCAGGTAGATATCCAGTAGTGAACGTTTGACTTCAGTGGACGAAACAATATAAATTGCGCACTTTGATTTTGGCAGCGGTGCCCAAGTTCGGACCAGTGAATCAATACAATTAGGGTTGAACTTCAAACACGACTCTTGGCTCTGATCCCCGCCTGTTCCTTTGCCCTTGTGTAAAACCTCGTGACTGCAGACTCAATACCTTCACGCTCATTAACTCTGTAGATGAAATTGTGGAACATCAGTAACAAAGAGAAAACGAAACAAAACTATTTGGTTCACGTTAATATTTATTTTTGGTAGCACATTCGAAACTAAGGCTTAAACTCACAGGTAGGAGTCATAGAACTACTACTTGTATCAAGGAAATCATAGGACTAATACTGGTATCAAGGAAATCATAGGACTAATACTGGTATCAAGAAATCATAGAACTAATACTGGTATCAAGGAAATCATAGAACTAATACTGGTATCAAGGAAATCATTAGAACTAATACTGGTATCAAGGAAATCATAGAACTAATACTGGTATGAAGATAATAAAGTCAACTGTATTCATTTTAATAGCAAAGTAATAATCTACTACCGTCTGATTCCATGTGTAAATATATTAATGCTACTTTTTAGAGGCATCCTATAAGGAACAATTCTTTGTTCTTAAGCTTTTTGCTGTTTTTTTTAATGTGTGTCCGTTTGTTGAATTAAAAAGTTAAAAGCTAAGACCAAACAATTGTTTTCCATCTTCCTTGTGACTAGTCTAACACTTTCTTTAGAATTTCTGAAAGCGAACTCTTTCCATATTAAAAACACTTTGTGTTCTGTGACATACATGTCATCTTGTAGTATTGTCAAATGAATTGAATAAAAAAAAATTAACTACGTGTAAATAAATGGATCACAGGTGGACTTTCAAAGGAATTCAATTATTTATTTTTTACTTCACATTAAGAATTCACATTATAAACATATTCTTATAAACTTTAAAAAAAACAAAAACAAGATAAAAGGTACTGGGCAACGTACATGCGATATAGGTCTTTACATAATTGTCTGCATCGAGACTAGTGAGTACTACTGACACACAGAGGTCTGGAAAGAAGCTAATGTCACCCCCCTATTTAAAAAAGGAGAAAAATCTGATCCAAGAAACTACAGACCAGTATCACTTACCAGTATCAAATGTAAAATCCTAGAACACATAATATGTAGCAACATTATAAACCACTTAGACAAACATAATGTTATCACCCCATACCAACATGGCTTTAGGAAATATAGATCATGTGAAACACAACTAATAGGACTAATTGATGATTTTTCAAAAGGTTAAGATAATAGTGAACAAATAGATGCTATTTTACTAGATTTTTCCAAGGCTTTTGACAAAGTTCACCACCATAGTTTACTTAAAAAATTAAAATATTTCGGCATTAATGGTCCACTGCATCAGTGGATTAAAGATTTTCTGATAAGGAGAGAACAAACTGTAATAATAAATGGCTCTAAATCAACACCAATAACAGTAAACTCAGGTGTAACTCAAGGAACAGTCTTGGGTCCACTACTATTTTTAATTTACATAAATGATTTACCAAATTGCATTACTTCAGGAACAGACGATTGCATAATATATAGAACAATAAAAACAACACAAGACACAGATATTTTACAAAGAGAATTAGATGAATTACAGAAATGGGAATCAAATTGGAGCATGTCTTTCCACCCAGAAAAATGTCAGTTGTTAAAAGTAACAAAAAAACTAAAACAAATTAATTCCACTTATCTTATTCATGGCAAACCAGTAACACAGACTAAAAACGCAAAATACCTAGGTGTTATAATACATGAAAAACTGTCATGGAATCCACATATTGATGAAACTACAAAAAAATCCAACAAAGCATTAGGGTTTATTAAAAGAAATTTCTATAAATCAAATAAGAACATAAAACTAAAATGTTATTTAACCTTGGTTAGGCCAATAATAGAATATGCATCCACCGTTTGGGACCCCTCAACTCAAGAAAACATTAAGAAACTGGAACAAACACAAAATAGAGCAGTGCGATTCAAAACAAACGAATATTCACATTTGACTAGAGTAACACCATTAGTAAAATCACTAAATTTAGAAAGCCTTCAGGACAGAAGACTCAAAAGTAAAGTAGCAATTATACATAAAACACTGAACCATAATCTTCAAATACAAAAACAAAACTTAATAAAATACTCTGAAAGACACAAAAATGAAGGCACATTATTTGTCCCCTATGCTAGGACAAATTTGTACAAATACTCCTTCTTCCCTAGTGCTATTAGAGCATGGAATGGGTTGCCTGAGCTAGCCAGAAAAACCAGTGACTTGGCAGAATTTAAGTCATTGGTTAATATGCATGACTAAATGCATGACGCGTAGGACGTAATCATCTTCTTTTTTGAAGTAAAGTCTATAAGATAAGATAAGAGGCCGCCTAATAGTTTGAGTGTAAAACAAACTTACTTTATTCTTTTATCTTTAAATGTTAACATATAAGGATTGTCTTCGAGTCCGAAGATTAATGAGTAATGCAGTATATCCAGTGGCTACGCAGCTTTAATTGTTGACATACGCCATAATTAAAATCAGAGTGATGGATCTCTAATAAGAGTGATGGATCTCTATTAAGAGTGATGTATCTCTAATAAAAGTGATGGATCTCTAATAAGAGTGATGTATCTTTAATAAGAGTGATGTATCTCTTATAAGAGTGATGTATCTCTAATAAGAGTGATGGATCTCTTGCTGAACACAAAGGCATTGTTACAACTACACACATATTTGTTTTAGAATTCTATCTCAAATAAAACCCAACTATGACGTGAAATAAGAAGGCCTATAGGCCTAAATGAAATGCATCGTTCCATGCAGACAATCACTTAGAGCCGTATCCTAGAAAATTCATCAGTTCCATTCAGTCTGATAATCCAAGATTATAGTTTGTAGAAAACTACAAAATAGACATTTTAATTTTCTTTTTTTTTCGTCTAGTCGACAATTTTTTTTCTGGCTGTGTTTTGTTTCTTTGCATTGAGTAAAACATTTGGCAAAACATCACGTGCGATTGTTCTCCTTAACTGCTCCCTCCCCACATCTAAAACAAACGAATCTGGTTGGTGTGTAACCACACACAGTGTGATAAATTTTTGTTTTTTTTAATTTGTATTATTTATAGGTGAATATCTCAGTTACTGTGGCAGTAAAACATGAGGCAGCACTGAATAATATCACTTCTGCTTATGAAACATCCTGATGCACATCAATATTTGAAAATATATTTGAGGATGCTGACACATAGTGCTTGATTCCTTGTGCGACTCTAGACGAGGCTAAACGAGGTAATGGTTCAAAAAGATTGTAGGACAAGACACATTCTATGTCAAGTAGGCTACAACTTTCAAACTTTTTACAACGCTTTATATCAACTCTCTCTGTCTGGTAAAAAGTTTGAACACGTATTTTCTCCCTCACCCAATCTCGAATCAAGTTGAAACTTTGCCCAATTATTTCATGTACATAACAAAACAAAGATCAATAAAAAAAATATTTGCCTATTTATTAATTACCTGTAATTATTTTGTTTGGTAATTGTACTTGACTGGTGTGGCGAATTAGTCCCCTCTATACTTTGTCGCTTAAAAGTTTGAAACTAATAGATAGCTATGCAGCGTTCTTTTTTCACAAGCACTTCGCTGGCACAGCGGTTAGTGTTTTAGCTTGAAGAGGCTTGAGCCCTCGAGCTCTAGATACATTTAAAAAAGCTATTACAGTAACCTTCACTCATATACCCTCTTCTTTCTGCATACTTACTGATACAAATACACTTAATATAAGCTGTGTTTTAAAAAACAGTATCTTGTTAAAAAAAAATACTTGTTACAATCCAAACATAAGAGACTTGTTGAAACACTGTCTGTGTCTATTATAAACTCTTGATGAACATGAATTTCCACTTTCTGTCACAGAACTGAATGCACTTTAGCTCGGAGAAGTTTGATCACGTGATCGTGCAGACTATTTACGTTGTTCATCTGTACGTCTGCATGTGACATTTATTTAATCTGCATTCACGTTCCAGTAATGTATGCATCCCTCAAATGGTGAAAATACGGTTAAAATAAGGTAGATCGGACATTTTGTCAATAAAATCGCGATACAATTCAAATTAAATTTAGGTCGACAAAACGAAATGTAGCGAAAAGAAATCAAGCAATGAATGTCGACCATTTCTTTGACATAAGAACATTTATTACAACACCAGTATAATAGTTCATATTAGCAAATATGACTATAATTTTTTAAAAGTAAAAACTGATCTAGACCTAGATCCAACATTGGTTTTGAAAAGACTCACTTTTTCGGGGAAATGTAAGGCTCCATGGACAATAAAGTTAAACAAAATAATGTTCAGGATAAATTGTACGCATCGCGTTCTAAATCTAGAATGAAGTCTAAATTTAAAGACCTAGCATTGGAACATTACAATTTGTAGTAGATAACCGACTTGACCTAAAATGTTTTTGTTTATTTTAAATATTATTTTAATTGTATAATGGAGGTCAGTGGCTGGGCAAGGGATGGGGGGGGGGGGCACGATTAAAATCCTGGTTAAGATAATGTATAAATCTAAGAAATTTTAAAATTCTAATGTTAAGCCTATAGAGTCATATAGAGCCAGACTTACAAGACAAACTGTTCCTTTACGTCTAGTTATTAAACTCTTTAACGAACAGAGCCAACGTGCAGGAGGGACCCGCTGACATATATCTGTATAAGGTAAAGATTGTTTACACCAAATTTACTTTTAGAAGATATTATTTCGAAAAATTATAACGGTCAAACTAGAGTTTTCCCAGTGAGTGTGGTCCTTTAGCTAGTAACTTTTTCCTCAAAGATATATATCCACTGTCGAATTTCTAAGAGAACATCTTTAGAGCCTTTTTCGAGAACCGTGACCGCCCAGGTTCGGTTTACAATTAAATGAAGAAGTTTCAAGCTTCGAAGAGGAATTGTAAAAAGTATACATTTCAAATCAGTAAAAATCTAACTCATAATTAGACATACAAACACCGCCCTCTGCTGTTAGGACTCCCAAAAATTGTATACACTTTAGATGTGCAATAAACATTTTTTTTACAAAGCTTATATCAGCTCAATATGTCTGTCTGTCTGTTAGTCAGTGGATATGTCTATCTGGTAAAAAGTGTGCACACGTTATTTCACAGATATGGCTTAACTTGTTGGGTTTAGTCCCCTTCAATAATTGTTGACGTTATTTCTCCCTTACACATTCTCCAATCAAGTCGATACTTGAAACATTTATTTATTTTATCTAACAAAATATGAATTAATAAACAAAAATACTCAATTAGTAAATTAATTATTGTTAATTAATTATTTTGTCTGATATCGAATAAGGGAAACAACTTGTACATCATTGGTACATATAGTTTTAAGGTCAGAGTTATTCTCCTTTAAATAAGCTTTGTTTTTTTTTTATTTTGCCTGTTTTGACATATAAATTGCTATTATTTCACTACTGGGTTCATCTGCTACGGCTATTATAAAATAGAGGTGAAAAAGCCAATGTTGGACACATTCAATTAGCTAAGCAGACGACCTGCGTGAACACAATGTCGTCAAGGACACAGTTACTTTCATAACAGACGGCTATAAACTCTGGTCTTGCGCATTCCCCGCAGCAATCTCGTCTGATTGACTAATAACTAATCTATTAGTTTGGAGCTGTTAGTATGGCCAGGGAGTGTCTCCGGGGACATAGTCAAATCTTGCTTGAAATGAAATTGCTAACAATTAAAACTAGCGCTCTCCAGCTTTTCATTTTGTTAGGAATCTCTTCTCATTGTTTTAGTGTTATTATAATAGTATCTTATCTTCTCATATCTTATTATAATAATAACTTATCTTCTTATATCTTACTATAATAGTATCTTATCTTCTCATATCTTATTATACTAATAACTTATCTTCTCATATCTTACTAGACTAGATGAATGGAAATACACGTGAGAAACATGAAGAACAAGAAACTATTAGTTACTTGACTATTTCGTCAAACTATTTCACACAAGTGATACTATCTATCTATCTATTCTGTCTGTGTTTGTCTCTCTCTCTCTCTCTCTGAGTATATATATATATATATATATATGTGTGTGTGTGTGTGTGCATGTGTAAATCTTAAATGTATATCTATAATTAATATATATATATACAACATACCTTTTAAAAATGAAATCAGGACTATATCGATAGGAAATAGTATTCTGCTTTTATTACAAGCGTAACTCTTTTAAATCGTCCAAAATGTATTTCTAAAAATTAACACTGCCTCTTTATTTATATCAGAAAGTAAGAAATCATATTTTATCATTTAGATTATATATTAACTTTACAACAGAAAAAAAAAAAGATCTATAAAGTATATATTTTCGTAATCAAACGCCGATAGAGAAATAAAAGCACTATGACCTTCCATTAAATTTTAAAATCGCACGTAAAGACACGCAGAACACAGATATATTTGTTTCAATAAAGGATAAAAGTTTTTCTTGTTTAAGTTTTCATTGAAGAATGAAAGAATTTTAACTCGTAAACAAAACCATCAAGTTGAATGACATCCCTGAAAGATTTGAAAATGTATAAAACATTTAGAATCATGATGATATTTCGGCTGTAGAGAAGTGAGTTAATGACACATGTAATGGCCAGGGTCTATGTACACCAGGTGTCTGTGATGTACACAGCAACAGTTTGGATCAACTCAAAAATGAAAATCTTCAGCTTGTCCGGCACATAAGAGACAGCCAGTGACGTTCTTCAAGCGGCATAAAACCAAGTTTAATCAGAGCCCTGCACTCAATCAGATCTTGATGACGTAGTTCCGGTGACAAGGCCAGCTGGGAGGTGCGTACTGAAAAGACAGCTTTTAACTTTCTCCCCCGAATCTTCATTTTTTTTCTCTCTCTCTTTCCTTCGTTCCCCTCCTTTGCACTCCTGAGTGAACCTCTATGCATCCATTTACGGTGTTTTCAGAGGGTCAGACTCCGGCCCGCGAAGTCAAACATGGCACATGGGCTGAAATTTAGCTTTGATAAAGTTAGCAACCTCTAGGAGGAGATTGTGAGCGCTGTACAACTTGTGCGTGGTGCGTGAGAGTGTGGATGTGTGTTATGTGTGGCGTGAGCTCTTTGATGAAGAAAACACTTTTATTGTCACGTATGTTTGGAAATGTCTTCAGAATGGAACAAGTCTGTCTGTGAGAAGGACATAGAAGGATTGGCTAAGAAACAGAAAGAATGGCATTCAAAGAGATTGAGCTATAAGCACATTTTTTAAACATGTAAATGATTTCAGTATAAAGTTTGAATGTTGTAATATGTTTGAAATATACAACAAAAGTTATAACAGCAACAATGCAGTATTTGATATTTTTGTATAAAGTAATTACTTCTAAATCTCAATCAATGCGATGTGCAGATCGCCCTCTAAGACAATTACTTCTCAAACATTTTGGTTCACATGTTTCGGGCGTTACATCAGAATAGAACATGAATTCATCCTAGCCCAAACCTCGACGGGGGATCGTTGCGGGCAGGTTCGAACCCTGGATCATCGAGACAAAAGTTCAGAGCACACAACACGAACAATCAGTCATCTTCTGGCATTGTACTATTCATTAAGTTTAGAGATTCTCACATTATGGCCACAAACTTGTATACAAATCTAGTCTCACAGCACACACACAGACACACATCATGTTGTTATAATGTTAAACGTCAAGATAAACTAACTGAATGAACGTTTGTTGAATACAAAAAAAGATAAAAAGACAAATAACAACTTCATATTGAGAGGATAATGAAACTTGTATTGATTGATTTTACAGCTCTGAAAATGGATCATTGAGAATCGCTGCCCACAGCAAGCACTTGAAAGAAGACCAACAATGATCTCAGCACAGAGAGGTAGACAGGAAGAAAGGGACCAAGTGGATTGCATGCTAAACAAAAACGAAGAGACGAACAGATAATATATAGGTCATGCTTCTGAAATCATCGGCTTGTTCCAAAATGATTGGCTTCCCTTTTGCTAGCCAAAGGTCAAAATAGATTACGGCTTTTTGTATTTACATATCTTCAAACCTCTATTTAATGTGTATTTTATAGAGTATTTCCATTGTTTATACAAATACAAACATCTATATTTAGAGTTTGAGGTCGGATTTTTCTGATATTTCAAATTCAATGACTGCGCATGTCTCTATTGGAGGTTTTCATTCATGGCAGGTAAAATTATAAATAGCTACCTTTTTGGTGTATCCGGTGTACAAAAATAAAGGACGTGTTGATATGTTATTATTTTTTAAAAGATTGACAATTTGAGTGCATTTGTTAGCACTGCAAAGTCATATTGTTTCATCTCTTCAACTGAAAATAATTTCACTATCGTAGAAGCATTGACTTAAAGTTAGTGACTTAAAACTTAGTTTAAAACAACGGGGGGGGGGGGGGGGTTGACTTATAGTTTGTGACTTAAAACTTAGTTTAAAACAACGGGGGGGGGGGGGGTTGACTTATAGTTTGTGACTTAAAACTTAGTTTAAAACAACGGGGGGGGGGGGGGTTTGACTTATAGTTTGTGACTTAAAACTTAGTTTAAAACAACGGGCGGGGGTAACCAACAAGCGATAATGTAGGAAATTTGAAAAGAAGTTAGTGTGTCTCGCAATGAGATATATTTAAAGATTTAAAAAGTTTAGCTAATTTTTTTTATTTTTCTAATTTTGTTGGCTGCAGTGAATTTCAAGTTAGCGTCCTTGTCATTGTTTATTTTGTGATGAAAATCTCCAATATTGTCTAGTCAAATTTTGTTCTTGATACTGGCCTATATCTTAACTTGAATATTGTTAGATGAATGTCTCAGTCTGAAAGCAGATGAAATGTAACTGAAGGATTTGAAATAATTATTTTAAAATGTAGGCCCTTTATGTAACGAAGTTGTTGATTGGTTAGTCCAACTATGACCTGCGCAGTGATTATGTGACAGATGCCATATTTATGTATTCAGATTAAACTCTTATGTTTTTTTGGTTATTGATTTTTTTTTAAAAGTTTAACTTAATTTAAATACTTTGGACTACTGTTGTATTAAGCGTATTATTAAGAAGTTATATATGATATGTTAGAGGTTATTTCATTGAAAAGAACTAAGACAGTATAACTATCTATCATGTTTTGTGTGTGTGTGTAAGTTTTATTGGCAAATGAACTATACACTCATTTTTTTTTTTACACTATACACACAGCACTCTGCATACACATCACGTGTTCCGTATAAGACTAGCCATGTGATTATGACATTAAGGCCTACTTTAAAAACATATTAATAAACTTTATAAAGTGTTCTAGTCAGATGCATACATAACGAATGTCCACCTTGTCTAATTGTCCACCTTGTCTAATTCAAATAAATCTAAAGTACTTTTTCGACAGTTATATGAAAATAATGTTCTACCTGGTTTTAACATTTCACCAGTTGGCAGGTAGATGTGATCACTAACAAACGTATTATTAACCACATGAATAGCAAACTGAAATAGTCCAGTTGTAACTTTATATCAAATAACAAGTTTGCTGTATGGTTGATAGAGTTTCAAAGTATTGTAGTTTTATATATGTAGTTACACTCAGAGATACAGATCTACCAATAAATTTAAACACATTTTTTATATATGTTTTACTTAGAATAGTTTTTACTCACACAGTCTATAACAGAGCAAGAATCTCTGTCTACCTATTTTTAATAACAATTTAATGTTTTTATTTTTGTAAAAGATCGATTTGTTTTCTCAATAAACTATATTACTTTCAGAAATATTTAATCCCATCTAACGTCTTAAATAAGAGATTATGTTATATTAAGATCTAGATAAATTATATCATAGAATTAAAAGAAAATATAATACAATTCAATATGTTCCTATCAGAACTGATATGATATTCGGAAAGACGCAATACAATATATTTGAAGGTGTAGATAGACTCTAATCCCTAGATTTGTATCAGTTTATATATCAGGTAGAAATGATTAGCCTTATGCTTGATGGGAGACTATTATTTGCTTGGAAGTGCTCAATGTGAATATAAAAACAGTTGAACCAAGGAAGATAACCATCAATGGAATTATATTTCAAGGGACATAATTATGGTATTATTATGATTTATAAATCAATGATCAAACAAATAAAACTTAAAGATACTTAACACTAGGAGAGCACGAGAACGTGGCTACGTAACATAAAAATAATTAAACTATTAGAATCACTGAGCTCTGAGAGTGTATAAGAGGTATGGACTACATATGTGAGATTATCTCTTCGATTTTATAACATATGTTTCACTTTCAATGCTGTTTTTCTATTTTGTTATTTCAATGCAAAGGTTATAAGCCAAGGATTTTTTAAATTACTTTAATTATAATATTGTAATACTAATATCGTAATTATCCATGAGGGAACTTAAAAATTTTTTGTTTTTGTTTTATGAAATGTGATCATTAGACATACCGGTAGCAAAAAAATATGAGAACTCTAGCAAATGAAATCTACATTCCAGTTCCACTCAAAGATTACAAGTGAAATTTTCATTTCAGATAGTTCCTTTGTATTGAATAACTCCGTTATCAAGAGAACAAAGTGGTTCTTGGGTTTGTTTTTTGTGGTCTTTGTCTTTCATCTTCATTATGATGATAAAATGTTAAAATCGTGATCTAATGGGTGTTTTATTATCTTTAAAATCTTTTTAGCTTTCTGTGAATGTTTTTCTGAAATAGTTGCCCAAATTGAGTTTGTTTCTGCCTTGTATTGTTTACAATTTTCACTATAATATGTAAAGATATATTCAATGACATTATTTAGAAGACACTGAAATGATGCATTATTCCATCTCCCCAGGATGTCATTGTGACAAACCAATTCGTCAAGTGAGCTTATGAACAGTTTCCTGCCAATCCTTGGGGTCGAAAATGTAACGTTTGAATTATCATCTACAAGGAATAGGAATACTGGTCACTTCATCACCGGTCACTTCATTTTTTCTTTTATTTGATAAATGCTTTAAAAAAAACGATTACAGAAAATTCCCCCAGATCTCCCTTTCTTCCCACCCCCTTCCCTATTTTCCCAACTGGTCCAGACACGTGATAAGACCATAGCGTAGTGAGAAAGCTAAAAGAATGAACGAGTGCTAAACAAAAACAATTGGTACAAATATTTCTAATCAGCACAAATTTATTGTTGTTAGTCTAGATCTACTACAAACATAATGACAAGGCTGATCCAAACGAATTGATACAACTGTACTTCTTAAACGCTTTTTTAAAAGTATTTTTAAAATGATTTTCTCCTCCTATAAGCAAATAACTATATTACACTGGGGAAAAATGTTTGCATAATTTTCGCTTATTTTTTCTGCTGGCATAATCTATGATTATTTATTTATATTGCTTCGTTCATTCATTTCTCATAGTCGCCATAGGTCATGGGTCATAAGTCCATATAAACATAAATGATAT
Source organism: Biomphalaria pfeifferi (assembly GCA_030265305.1). NCBI lineage: Eukaryota > Metazoa > Mollusca > Gastropoda > Planorbidae > Biomphalaria > Biomphalaria pfeifferi. The sequence goes on along the minus strand of JASAOG010000105.1, from coordinate 2,091,340 downwards.
GGATAAATACAGACCAAATACTTGTTTCTTAACGACCAAATAATGCTTTCTTAATAACCTAATAATACTTTTTTCTAAATAACCTTCCACAAGAAAAATCTTATCTTATCTTATCTTATCTTATTGATTACAGACGTTACTTCAAAATAAAATATAAGACGTGTCAAATGGAAGCTAAAAGTTGTTAGCAATGAAAATAGTTACAGCTAAAGAAAGGAGCCTGACACCATCTGTTGTAGATCGCTAGCAACACTATTTATACCTTTCCGGCCCTGAATCAAACAAAATCTTCCACTCTTATTTTTTCTTACTAAAATTTCTTGTCATAATTGAAGACATTTGATCAATAAATCATCTACATAGAAACAAACAGAAGCAGCTGGAATAATTTGTCCGGCCGTTGGCCTAACCTTTAACCAGACTTTTTGAATATAACTTTCTTTGATGCAGACACAATGAATATTCAATAAATATTTCAAACTCTTTAGACTTTTTGTGACATTTCCTCAATGCCTATGCTGTTCTATGATTTGTTATTTGGCGCTAGTTTTGCCAGTGTTCACGCTATTCTGTTTTATGCAATGTTTTCAAGGAAACAGTACTCTGTGGTGAAACAATGAACAAGCTGCTACATCATTTCGATTGGCTGCAAAATGCACACTTCAGGAAACGATTTTTTGAATAAAATACAGTAGGAAGTCGTTTATCCGAACATCAGTTATCCGGAAGGTCAAATATCGGACTGAATTTCCATTTGATTGGATCAATGAAAATTATCTTATCTTCTATGAATTTTCTTTTAAATTGTTGGTGACATGGACCATTTAAAATATTCTGCACTTGAAAAGCTACTGTACATTCTTTTAAAATAGTAGAAGCATTTTTCTTTAATTGTACATGTATTTTGCACTACTAAGCCTATTTATCACACTACACCAAAGTAGATAAAGTAGACTGACTAACTACAACAAAATCTACATGAAATACACACAAATTTATTTAAAAAAGACTTTTAAAAAATAATTAAATATTAACAAATACAAAAAAAAAAAGAACGTAACTCACTCATTTTGATCAGCATTCAAAGCCAGGGGGAACAACTGTCTGTGCACAGCCTGGATATCGCTCACAGACCCAAACACACAAGGGCAAGTCACAACGTTGATACAATTAACAGAGTTATCCTTCTTTGATGTTAATAAAAAAAAATGAAGATGCGAATGAGAAGAAAAACATTTCAATAATTAGTTTGTCGACAAGAACTAAATATTTTAAACAGTTTTATTTTTGAATGTGAAAAAAAAATTAATTGAGATGTTTTTATTTAACTTCTTTGAAACCTCACAAAACTGTGAAAAATTTCGATTAATTTAGTATAAAAAATTATCTCGTATTGTATCCATACACCTCATATCTGTTGTAGTTGTATTGTTTTTAGATGTTTACCTATTTAAACAAGTTATCTATTAGAGCACTAGCCTCGTATATTCTTTAGACATTGTGAGAAGCATCATTGAGCACTATGGATCATATATCTGATATAACAAAAATGGCAGGGCCGGCCTTAGGTATTTAGAGGCCCTTCGAGAAGTGAATTTGGTGGCCCCAAAGCAAAAAAAAAAAAAAAAAATCTTGCAATTTGTTAAAACATCTGTATTTTTATTGAAACCAATCAAAATGTTTTCGATACGTTCTTTATTGCTAATTGAAGATGGCTTAGGCCTACATGTTTCCAAATGCATCGCTTGAACCTGCATCTTCCGTGATTTTTTCCTAAAAATTAGCCGATTCCATGACCAGTTCTTTTAAGGCCATCCGCTTTTCGTTTGTCTTTTTGGACGCTCCAGACTCAATTTAACGTCTCGACATTTTCCCCCAAAGGTCTTCTAACATTGGTAGTCTAACAAGTCAATCTAAACTTTCGTTAGTAAACCTCGAGTCATGGTCAAAACTTAGAGCTAGTCAAGCAGACAGAGCGATAGAGGTTTGCTTTGTTTGAGATTTGATCCGAGTTCCGATGTTTTTAAAAACGACTTGCTAGTCCTATGCCAATCGGAGGCCCTAGCTGATAGCTTGCCTATGCCTAAGCCCGGTCTTGACAATGAATAAGATATGTGTAGGTTATAAAACCCATACAATTATATAAGCACTCAATTATAAAACAATCTTTTCCATACATAGTCAACACGATTTTCTAAAATATTTTTATATGAATCCAAATAGTAGAAAAAATTGGAAGAAGATATCTATTTAAAAACAACAACCAATACCTAATGTTACAGACTAAGCTACGCCTGCCACCAAATACCCCTACCCGCTAAACCCCATTTCATGACATCACCTTATAACATTCAAACTTTCCCTCTTTGTATGCTGTGTTCGTTAGTCTAGAATTACCCTGGTGTAATGGAGTCTTATGTCACAATCGATTTTACCTTAACATGCGTCTAATTTATATCTGAATAAGAAAAGGTACTAGTTTTATTTTAAGTCAATGGAAGATTTGTTCTAGAATTTTTTTAAACTTTATAGTCAAATGAAGATTGTTGTAGATTGTTTTTTTTTTAAAGTTAAGTCAATGAACGATTGTTCTAGAAAAGTTATTGCTTTCAAGAAATTAATAATACGTAATTGACTGATTGGGTTTATCACGTGATAAAATTCAAATATCTAGTTTTATTTGAAGAATGAATCATTTGGAAATTATATTAAAACTAGATTACGTTAGAATATATTACATAAGCGATTCTCAACCTTTGATTCGCGGACATGTGGCCTCGCCTCTTAGATGTTTATCAAATGACACCGTTTTCATGTTTAAACGAAATCACACATTACTAAATTGAGAACCACTGCAGAAAAATTTGTAAGGGGCCAGACTTTGATTACGAAAATTGGAAAATAAGAAGACCATTTTCATGCCAGTGTTATCGGCGTTCAGGACTTGGGCCAGCCAGTCAGTCAGTGACGGCAAAAAGGCTTTTAATAAGAATGTCATGTACACCAGAAAGGGAGGGGGGCACTGTCATCACTTTGATTAATAATCGGGAAATAAATTATTGCAAGTAAAAAAATAATGTTGAAAAAAGACCAGAAAATAGTTCACTCTTCATGCTTTGTTTCCTGAAGAAGAAAATGACATCAAAGGACTAACCATTACCTCCTCCTTTTAAATCTGTACCACGCTTATGTCCCTTTGTGAGTGGCAGAATATTTGTGTCTAGGATCCCTTCTTTACTGACAGCTGAGCTGTGACGTAGTACTGACTAGAAGTTTGGTAGGGGATAAAGAAAGAACTACAACCTGATTTCTCTCACATTGTGACATTAAATCCTGGACTACAATTGCTTCTGTATATGTATTATTAATCTGCTAGTGGCTTATAGATGGGCGTGGTGGCTGGTAAAGCGTTTGGTTTCCGAACCGAGGAGTTCCGGGTTCAAATCTTGGTGAACACTGGGAGATTGATTTGATTTTTAGGACGCCTTTAAGTCCACCCAACTTTAATGGGTACCTGACATAAGTTGGGGGAAGTCAAGGTGATTGGTCGTTGTACTGGCCACATGACACCATCTGACATAGAAACAGATGAGCTTTACATCCTCTGCCATCTAGATAGGTTTCGCAAGGTCCGAAAGTGATACTTTTCTTTTTAAATTTTAATGGCTTACTAATACAACTATCAAGTGTATACCCAGCCTGTTAAATTAGTTACTTTGTCCCCACACAAAAAGGAACAAAGAAAAGAGTGAAGGCTAAAGACAATTTAAAAAAAAATCGCTTTAGTATAGCGCAACTTGAGATCAAATATTTTTTTCTCAGTTTAACGTCTTAGAGTCAGTCGAACGCAGTAAAAGTTCATCGAACGCTTTCTGAAAGGTTTGGCAACATTTAGCCCAGGACTGAAGGAAACAAACACCGCAGCGCCCCAGATCGGGTAATCGTCAATTGATAAAGGAAGTGGGTGCTAAATGTACACGGAATTCCTCTTACTGCACGAGAGTTTCTTGGACTGCAGTTGAAATTCAAAAAGGATGAGGAGGCGGGGTGGACAAGGTTCTATTGTAAACTAAAGCCAGAGAAATGAGTGGAGATGGGGGCTGTCGAAGCCCTAGTGGAGTTTCTAATGGCTTTAGTTATATTATACGGCGAGAGTTATGCAAATGAGACATTTTGTTTTGTTTGGGATGTGTTCTAGTAGATGTGGTCCACTAAGTGTGTAGCTCTAGTACAATGTGTTTAGCAAGCGTGAGATGGACATGGTGTACGTGGTGTGTCCACCACCCCTCTCCCTATATATGCACCTAAATATGTTTCTGCACATTAATCTCCCTATAGGATTAGTTGAACTCAGAATTTGTTGCGTCAGCAGCAAAAAGTGACAAGAGTGGTGGACAGACTGAACACTAGTAATGGTTTTAAAAATGTGCATTGATATCTGCATACGATGTGCACAATTATTTTTGTAATAAACAAGGCTACAAAGACAGTTTAAACTCAAAATAGGCCCCGAAGTAGTCCACTGAAGCAGGTAAAAAGGCAGGTTTCAATAGTTTCAACTTGAATATCAGAAGCTATGAACTACAAATTACCGACAACCACAACCCCATCTCCGCCAATACAAAAGAAGTGTACGTATTAAAAGTCTTGCAGATACTAATGTATTGCTAGACCGACTGACGACATGATACGGAGATTTATCCATGTTAATATTCATATTTATTCAGTGAACTGATAGTTATGAAGATTTGGTTCATTGTGAACTTGGCCTAATTGATGTTCTTGAATGATTGTCCAATTGATTTATTTGTTTTGTATAGAGCCAATTTCTCATCCAAGGCCTTAAGGAAGAAACCTGTCCCAATGGTTAAATGTGTAAGTAACTTGTATGTGGCTCATGCGCATCATAAATGTGTTTACAGTGCATGGTATCGGTATGGAAAGAGAAGACGAAAGTATTGAATCATTCTGTGACACAAGTGTCGAAAAACATTAGGGCATCTCTAATGTAGACCATGGTCCTTTACAGACTTTGTTACGTAGTGCAATGACCAAACTGTTATCAGTTGTAGGCGAATTGTAGTCTCTCTCTCTCTCTATGAAAATTAAACTCAGAAAACAATGTTGAAAAACTATTCCATTGAACAATGTATTGTAGTAACTCTAACGCAAGCACTCGACGATATGAGCTAACAATAGACGATGTATTTATTTACAGTTACAAGATACACAGTGAGACATGTACTTCAGCTATCAAGTCACAGGGAGTCTTAAGTTGCACCAGTCCTTTTCTACCTGAACATTAGTACAGACCACCGGCACACTTCCCAGTGTCGCTACAGGTCCACAATACAGTTCACTGGTAGCACGAAGGACAGCTCTTAGTCCCAGACAGCTCAGACTCCCATAACCTGCAGATCACATCAGCCGGACCTAATATAGTTGTTTCTCTTGTATCAATATGTCGTCTATTCCTTGTGTTGAACAGTGTGGTGGTGCGAACCAGGGTTGTACCAGTATAAACAAAGTTCCTAAAAGTGGGCACCGGTTAAGACGACACACATTTATAAAATAGTTTGGTAGCAAGAACTCAGTTTATAAAACAATAAGAATCATGAAATTCAAGTGAAACAAAACTTCAGACTCCACTTGCCTATCTAAACAATTATCATCATATCCCTGAGATACAGCCCATCTGGACTGAATAGGTACAGAAACTGCATCAGTGGCTCAGTGCGGTGTGGTGTAGATCTAGAAAGCATAAACTGCTTTTTATTTTCTTTTAGTGAATGTTTCATTTCACGAGCTAAGTCTAAGGGAAAGTTATTTCATTTCCACCTTGTGTGATCTCTTAAACAGTAAAAACTGTTAATTCCAAACAATTTTCAACCTCAAATAAAAATTGTTTTTTCTTTCTAATAAGGCTAACGTCTTTTTTCCCTTAAAAAACAAAACAAAACATTGTTTAAAGAGAACTCTTTATTTTCTAAAAAAATATATTTATTCTTATTATCGTGTTGTCAAGTTCAATTCAAAGATAGAGACCAGGCCCGAACACTTGTTTGGAGGAGACCAGACCTGATCACTTGTTTAAATGAAACTAGATCCGAGCACTTGTTTAGAGGAGACCAGACCTGATCACTTGTTTAGATGAAACTAGATCCGAACACTTGTTTGGAGGAGACCAGACCTGATCACTTGTTTGGAGGAGACCAGATCCGAACACTTGTTTAGAGGAGACCAGACCTGATCACTTGTTTAAATGAAACTAGATCCGAACACTTGTTTGGAGGAGACCAGACCTGATCACTTGTTTAGATGAGACTAGATCCGAACACTTGTTTGGAGGAGACCAGACCTGATCACTTGTTTGGAGGAGACCAGATCCGAACACTTGTTTGGAGGAGACCATACCTGATCACTTGTTTGGAGGAGACCAGACCTGATCACGTGTTTAGATGAGACCAGACCTGATCACTTGTTTGGAGGAGACCAGATCAGAACACTTGTTTGGAGGAGACCATACCTGATCACTTGTTTGGAGGAGACCAGACCTGATCACTTGTTTGGAGGAGACCAGATCCGAACACTTATTTGGAGGAGACCAGACCTGATCACTTGTTTGGAGGAGACCAGACCTGATCACTTGTTTGGAGGAGACCAGATCCGAACACTTGTTTGGAGGAGACCAGATCCGAACACTTGTTTGGAGGAGACCAGTTCCGAACACTTGTTTGGAGGAGACCAGACCTGATCACTTGGTATCTCTTATACAACTACGTCATAATTCTATTGGTGGGTATCAAAGATGCTACGAGCGACAGAGTTGTAACATGACTGGCAAATTATGTATTTTCGCTATTCAGACAAGAAGACTTTGAGATGTTTTCATGGAAGATACTTCTTTTAGCGTCCTCTTTTCCCGTGTTTCAATTTGCATATGTTATGATTTGTATTATATCAGACTTGACAGAAAAACATTCTATTTTGAGTTGGACAGCAAAGTTCTTTTTTTTTTTTTATTTCTAAAAATATATCTCTTGAGAGAAGAGTGCTACTCGTAATAGTCTGTAAAAAATAGGTTTTCAAAGCATTGCTTGTAGAAACAAATGTGTGTGTGTGTGTGTGTGTGTGTGAGATTGAGGACAACGTAAACGTATAGTCACAGTAAGGGAGGTAAATGGTGGCTGCTGGGATCAACTTGGATACTCCTATCGTAAGCTCCTCGACCAAGCAGCTAATTGGAAACAGTTTATAATTATAGTCCTATCAACTTGTTAAATTTTTCATGTATCTATTGAATTCTATTCTATCCTTCAGAACGTCAAGGTTTGATAATGAAACCTCAAAGCCGTGTGTGTGTTTGTCTGGTAAAACTGGCAGTTAGGTTTCAATCGTTTTTAAATCAACAAAGAGCAACAAATAATAGTTGGATCATAAGTCAATGATATAAAGGCTACAGTAGAGAATGTTGTGTTTGTTTGAAATAGTTTAAAACGGTACATGTGTTCATTATTACGTCTATGGTCTAATGATTATAATCGTGCTTTGTCAGGGGAAACTACTAATAAGAATCGTCACTTCAAAATATACAGCGATTAACTCCCCTCACTATAACTTTTGTAAGGTTTCAAAATTGACTTCGCAGAATTGACTTCGGAATAGTCGAAGTTAATACTATATTTCATCGATCCCATTGTTAAGACTAGGTATTGGGAGAGGAAATTTGTTAATAGTTTTAATATTATTCACCGACGTGCCAAAATACTCGAATCCAAGTAGCAAAAACAGATATCAATAATGACTTTCACAGTGCACCTAATTCCTTGCTATACCAACTTCATAAGAGTCGGGTTTTCTAGAATTGAAGTTAGTAAATATTGTTCAATACTACGTAACTACCAGGGCCGGACTTAGGTAATTGGAAGCCCTAGTTGAAGCGAATAGGGAGGCCCTAGGGTAGCCCCAAATGAAATAGAAACACGAAAAATTTAGACCCAAAAATACGCAATGAATTATAATCCGTCCTGTATCTATATCTAAATAAACTAATAAGTTAAATTCATATTGCGCCGACAGCACTATAGCAATTCATAGACGATTCATGATCACCAGGCTAAAAATAACTTTTCGACATTTCACCACAGGGAAGAAACAATGGTCTTTAATACATGTAGTTTATCAAGTGGATCTTAACAATAGCAATAAAGTCTTGAATCATAGTGTAGATTAAGAACTAGGTTAGTAGACATAGAGACATAGAGTTCTGCTATGCTTGAGAATCGATCCATGTTTCGCAGTTTTTTCTCTAAATAAAATTTCTTAGTCCTGTGCGAGGCCCCCACCAATCGGAGGCCCCAAGCGGCTGCCTAGTTTGCCTAAACCTAAGGTCGGACCTGTAACTTCATACTTCTATCAATTAAACCTAAACACGCAGACAACGATGTGTAGGGTAATGTGAGGCAAGAATTGAAATCTAACTTGATATATGTATTCGTTTAAGATTGACCTCCTTGTTCGGCTTTTGGCTATTCTTATTAAGTTTAGGCATTGTTACTCTAGCACGGAAAGTCATTGTATGCCATGCACACAAAAAAAAATCAAAAAAATCACCACATTTCTACTACAATAACGTTGTCAACAACAAATCAATGCCTACTTTATGTCGAAGTGATACATTCAACTCAACTTGTAGATTTTATTTGTCGTTGAAAACAAAAATTGAAAAAAAAGGTCAGCCTGAGGTAAATGTCCACGACATTGACATTACTAGCACGAAGTTCTTACAACTTAGCAAACCAATTTTAGTTGTAGGTGGGTCAACTTGAGCTCATACAGTAACGATTGAATTGTTGTTGTCTTTATTACGTGGTTGTAAGTTTTGACTTGTGGTTGTAAGTTTTGACTTGCAGTTGTAAGTTTTGACTTGCAGTTGTAAGTTTTGACTTGTGACTGTAAGTTTTGACTTGTGACTGTAAGTTTTGACTTGTGGTTGTAAGTTTTGACTTGTGACTGTAAGTTTTGACTTGTGGTTGTAAGTTTTGACTTGTGGTTGTAAGTTTTGACTTGTGGTTGTAAGTTTTGACTTGTGACTGTAAGTTTTGACTTGTGACTGTAAGTTTTGCCTTGTGCTTGTAAGTTTTGACTTGTGGTTGTAAGTTTTGACTTGTGACTGTAAGTTTTGACTTGTGCTTGTAAGTTTTGACTTGTGCTTGTAAGTTTTGACTTGTGCTTGTAAGTTTTGACTTGTGACTGTAAGTTTAGACTTGTGACTGTAAGTTTTGACTTGTGACTGTAAGTTTTGACTTGTGCTTGTAAGTTTAGACTTGTGACTGTAAGTTTTGACTTGTGACTGTAAGTTTTGACTTGTGACTGTAAGTTTAGACTTGTGCTTGTAAGTTTAGACTTGTGACTGTAAGTTTAGACTTGTGACTGTAAGTTTTGACTTGTGACTGTAAGTTTAGACTTGTGACTGTAAGTTTTGACTTGTGCTTGTAAGTTTAGACTTGTGACTGTGAGTTTTGACCTGTGACTGTAAGTTTAGACTTGTGACTGTAAGTTTTGACTTGTGACTGTAAGTTTAGACTTGTGACTGTAAGTTTTGACTTGTGCTTGTAAGTTTTGACTTGTGACTGTAAGTTTTGACTTGTGACTGTAAGTTTTGACTTGTGACTGTAAGTTTTGACTTGTGCTTGTAAGTTTTGACTTGTGACTGTAAGTTTTGACTTGTGACTGTAAGTTTTGACTTGTGACTGTAAGTTTAGACTTGTGACTGTAAGTTTTGACTTGTGACTGTAAGTTTTGACTTGTGCTTGTAATTTTAGACTTGTGACTGTAAGTTTAGATTTGTGACTGTAAGTTTTGACTTGTGCTTGTAAGTTTAGACTTGTGACTGTGAGTTTTGACTTGTGACTGTAAGTTTAGACTTGTGACTGTAAGTTTTGACTTGTGACTGTAAGTTTTGACTTGTGACTGTAAGTTTTGACGTGTGACTGTAAGTTTAGACTTGTGACTGTAAGTTTTGACTTGTGACTGTAAGTTTTGACTTGTGACTGTAAGTTTTAACTTGTGCTTGTAAGTTTTGACTTGTGACTGTAAGTTTTGACTTGTGACTGTAAGTTTTGACTTGTGCTTGTAAGTTTTGACTTGTGACTGTAAGTTTTGACTTGTGACTGTAAGTTTTGACTTGCGACTGTAAGTTTAGACTTGTGACTGTAAGTTTTGACTATAAAGAAAAGGGTGAGATTAAATTAGGAACTGAAAACAACAAAACAAGACTATCGCGGTTTATTGGTCATATTTCTCAACAATAATCTAGATTATTCTAGATAAAGAAATTGTGTATAAGCTTGAACTAGATTAGAAGTGTTGTTACATTCAAAGATTTAAGGCCTGACGCATTCAGCGGGTCGTTTGTTTAACAGTTGGCAGTTGAAACTTATGAAAAACAAAGGCTTACATACACGCAATGTGTCAGAATGGGGCCAAAAAATAAATAAAATCTTTTGTAACAAAAACATTAACTGCATGTATTTATTTGTTTAGACATTTATTGAAAGATGTAGAGACATTTTTTCGAGTTTTATCAAACAGCGTGTAATCCAAAGTACAACTTCTTCTTATACTCTATACGATTTCTTGATACCCCCCTAAAACATTTTCTTAATGTACTTTTTATGGATTTTCTCGCACAAACCGCTTAATTTTAGATTTAAAAATCTTTTATGAATGTTAAGCAACATATGCAAGCGTTGGACGCATCTCGTTAAATGAAAACGTCCACATCAATGCTAATTAGTTATATCATTACATGCATCCCTCAAACCACAAGGGCCTTGTTTTCCTTGACTTAAGGCCACCTACAACAAAGATATACGAAACTGGTCGATTGTAGATGATAAATTCCTGTTATTAAGATTGCAGATGATGTATGGTTGGTGTCGAAGAACAAGCGAAAAAAAAAAGAAAGCTCTTTCTGCAAACGAAATGGGGGGTCACGACTTAAAGACTTCAAACATTTCTAATAGTGATCGAGTTCAAACACCATAACAATGAAGGTCACTGAGAGGACACTCGTAGAAAGTTGTCACGTCTTTTGCTCAAACTACTTCGGAAGTTATTACATATGTATAGTATGTAAAGTATGTATAGTATGTATATATATATACCAATGATGTTTTGAGTTGTGAAAATTATGTTGGGTTTGAACATGTGATCATTATGATGACAGTCGGAAGAGTACCGCACAGATGGTTTGTGATTTTGGGCACATCGGCACAATTTAGGCCATGTCGTGCCTGCAGTCCCTCAAGGGCCACTCTCCACAGACGAATTGGTCTGGAAGAAGAAACGAGACCTATGTGCACAAGTCTTTTGTTGTCTAGGAACAGCCCGACAGGGGTCGCGGTGGTTGAGTGGTTAAGCGCTTGGCTACCTAACATGGGATCCTGCTATCAAATCTCGGTGAAAACTGGGATCTTTAATTTCGGGATTTTAAGTGCACCCCTGAGTCCTCCCAACTCTAATGGGCACCCCTGAGTCCAACCAACTCTAATGGGCACACCTGAGTCCACCCAGCTCTATTGGGCACCCCTGAGTCTTCCCAACTCTAATGGGCACCCCTGAGTCCACACAGCTCTAATGGGATCTTTAATTTCGGGATCTTTAGTGCACCCCTGAGTCCTCCCAACTCTAATGGGCACCCCTGAGTCCAGCCAACTCTAATGGGTACCCCTGAGTCCAGCCAACTCTAATGGGTACCCCTGAGTCCAGCCAACTCTAATGGGCACCCCTGAGTCAACCCAGCTCTAATGGGTACCCTGAGTCCAGCCAACTCTAATGGGCACCCCTGAGTCCACACAGCTCTAATGGGATCTTTAATTTCGGGATCTTTAGTGCACCCTTGAGTCCTCCCAACTCTAATGGGCACCCCTGAGTCCAGCCAACTCTAATGGGCACACCTGAGTCCACCCAGCTCTATTGGGCACCCCTGAGTCCTCCCAACTCTAATGGGAACACCAGAATCCACCCAGCTCTACTGGGCACCCCTGAGTCCACCCAGCTCTAATAGGTACCCCTGAGTCCAGCCAACTCTAATGGGCACCCCTGAGTCCACCCAACTCTAATGGGCACCCCTGAGTCCACCCAGCTCTAATGGGCACCCTTGAGTCCACCCAGCTCTAATAGGTACCCCTGAGACTACCCAGCTATAATGGGCACCCCTGAGTCCACCCAGCTCTAATGGGCACCCCAGAGTCCACCCAGCTCTAATGGGATCTTTAATTTCGGGATCTTTGGTGCACCCCTGAGTCCTCCCAACTCTAATGGGCACCCCTGAGTCCTCCCAGCTCTAATAGGTACCCCTGAGTCCACCCAGCTCTAATGGGTACCCCTGAGTCCACCCAGCTCTAATGGGCACCTCTGAGTCTACCCAGACAATAGTTCACATTTAAATGTCAAGTATTTCAATTTTTTTTCCTGTGCTTTCGACGAATGGATTTTTCTCTTTGATTACAACCCATTCCTCCATTCCAAACTATTTCAGCAGAGAGTGAATCGAAGGCTGAGATTTGAAAGTTTGCCTTTTTGAATCTATGGAACGATTTTAATGTATTTGTACAAAACAGGAGGTGTAAATGTTTCCAAAATGTTTGACGTGTTTCGGATGTTCCTTCAGAGTTGATGATAGTTTACTTCCTTGTCCAAACATCTCAAAGTGATGGCAGCGGGCAGGATATGAACCAGGGAGCATTGAGATGACAGAACAACAGTCCAGCACGCTCACGCACGACCAGGCAGCCATCCAGTGCATTGACACCGTGTGTGTGTGGGGGGGGGGACTGGAGTAATACCGTCTGTCACAGCCAGACATACTTAAGTGTAACTCTCCTGTTGTTGTATATTTCTTTACAATTTATTAATGTTTTTGCTTGAAGGTATAAATTTGGGAAAGTTAACATTTGCACCTATTTTAGTTCTCATTAGCTACTTATACAAACTACAAAATGTTTCTCTTATTTTTAATTGTAATGAGTATTTCTTTTCTAACAAAGCGTTTGTTGACTTCACTAGTTGCATATGGATTGTGACCTAACTGTGCAACAGAAACACTTTGTGTGTTTAATGATTTACTGTTAGCTAGTAGACATTAACTAGAAATAAATGTATTCAATTTTGACTAGTCGATAATTCTTATCTGTAAATGAAACATTATCAATATAATGCAATTACAGAGAAACAGTTAAGGGATGGGGGGGGGGGGGGGCAAGAGAACAAAAAAAAGAAAAAAGAGATGTCACTTGAATAACAGTTCTCGAACAGAATGAAGTGACTCTCTGCCTGTCAATGTAGGTCTCTGAAGCGATATCTCTAGTGTTAGAACGTGTAACTCTTTTTTTCTCATAACACCCAGCAGTGCTAGAAACATATATATATATATATATAACATAATGATAATCTATATTGTCCTTATGGACATTTGTCTTACAATTTGTGCATTACACCAAACAAAAAACTTTATAACTATAAGAAACTAAAGTGTACATTCAGACCAGACTCACTCATAATTTACTTGTGACAAAGTTTATATCAGATTGTTTCTATTTAATGATTTGATTGCCAGGGGAACAAAAGAGTGTTCGTGTCTGTTTGTCTTTGCTATCGGTGTCTTGTATCTCTTTTGTGATGGTAAAGTCACAAAATCCTGACACAAAGGGTGATTCTTTATTTCAAGGATCTTGTTAGCTTTTTTTTTTTGTAGATGTTTGTCTCAAACAACTGCCCAAATGGGTTTTTTGCCAATGATTTTACCAGCAGCATTTAGGATTCTATAAAGTTTATTTTTATTTGTAATGCTCAGATTGCCATACCAGGCAGTGATATTGAAACTTAGAATATAGCAGATGTGAGCGTGATAAAACATAGACATAACGTTCACTACACCATCACTAAAACAAGTATTCTCCTTCTTACCTACTAGCCTATATGTCTGTCAGTCTACCACCCCAGTCTACCACCCACTCGTGTCATTAAGAGTCGAGATTTCTTCCTTTCATGAACCTTTTCACCGTCAAAGACTTTTATGTCTTGGCCAGAATGAGGATATTCGTTCTTCACTAACTCTCGTCAAGAGACCCATCAACAAGGGGATCTTTTATGCAAACCCGTCTTTCGTGAAACACGGCTCCTTGATTGACGTCATAGGTTCCTCTTCCTATGTTAAGGTCTAAGGCCGAGCTCACAAGGGGACACTCTTTATACCTATAATGTACCATCGCGTTCCGTGGGGAAACCAGGAAACAGTATGACCCCGCTGAGGAACGCCGGTCTACCTCTTCGAAGTGTCCAAAAAGGCTCGAGATGTATCCATTTTATGAACCTTTGACCCGGTAAAGGATGTTATCCCGTGATAGGATGGAAATGTGTCTCTTCACCGACCTCCCTGTCATTAAGCTCCCAACAAATAGGTGATCATTAATTCACATCCGTCTTTCGTGACACGACTTATTGAGCCAACGTCATCCACCAGTCGACCTGTCCACCAGCTTACCTGTCCGCTAGCTTACCTGTCGACCAGCCTACCTGTCCACAAGCTTACCTGTCGAACGAAACTGAACTACCAAAAAAGGAAAAAGAAAATTCACGATTTATCAACCAACCTCTATAAATAAAATGTATGTAACCACACATCCAACTATTCTACTTCTTTCACTTAGTGTCTGCATATGTTCCTTTATTTCCATTAGAGGGCTATTGATTGTAACGTGTGCATAACCTACAATCTATTGACCTGTGTTTCATTGTCACAGACTTACCTCATTACATGAAGTCAGAGCCTATAGCGACACATGTTACAAACCAAGGTCACGTGATCACATTATTCTCGCTGTTGTTTCTTCAGTTTGTTTCTACTCAGATCTGTAAATAAAAAGATCAAAGGGAAATTGGACTTGTTATATTTGACGTGCACGCCCCAACAAGTTGATGTTAGACCCGAGAAAAAGTTTTATATTCTGATGTCTCATATGTATGATCTCTACCCTTTGTCATTCCTTTTTTTTATTTATTTTCTCTCTCTCTCTCTCTTTCTATTTTTCATGTTTGCTTTGTTAGAATTACATTTCATTTAGGATTACCAGAGGTCCGGTTATGTCCTATGTCCGGTAGGCGTTGGCTTAATATGTGAAATGCCTTTTAAACTAATGTGTATTGCAATTGTATTTTATCCATCAATCGAATACATTCTCTCATATCTTCTGGCTTGAATACACAACTCACTCAGAACAGAAAGACAACAAGTTTTCTCTTTTCGGAACCGATATTCTTGTATTCAAGGCTGTTTAAAAACGACCCTGTTACTCCTCCTCAAACTGTAACTTTTGCATTCCCAAGCAATATGTTTGCATTACAAGACCGTTTTCGCTGAACTGCAAACATTGCCCTTAAGTGAGAACTAGACTCTCCGTGGAATTCCATACATACGTTTAAGCGAATATTGAACTAACCTTCTAGGAAAAGTCACTTCGTCTGAGAAATGCGATATTTAGTGTAGCAGTGGTAGAGCCAATGTGTTGCCTATTTGGTCTTCAATGTCCTTTTTTTGTGTGTCTCAATTAGTTCTCCTATTTGCCCTCCACTTGAAGCTCCTGGTATCTGGTAAATCTTTTACAGCAAAGTATTGCACAACTGGAGTAACATACAAGAACAGTTCACAACAAGAGGAAGTTCTACATCGCCCAAATCACTGCAAGAGAAGTTCTACATCGCCCACATCACTGCAAGAGAAGTTTTACATCGCCCACATCACTGCAAGAGAAGTTTTACATCGCCCACATCACTGCAAGAGAAGTTCTACATCGCCCACATCACTGCAAGAGAAGTTTTACATCGCCCACATCACTGCAAGAGAAGTTTTACATCGCCCACATCACTGCAAGAGAAGTTTTACATCGCCCACATCACTGCAAGAGAAGTTCTACATCGCCCACATCACTGCAAGAGAAGTTCTACATCGCCCACATCACTGCAAGAGAAGTTCTATTTTCCGCTTTTATATTTTAATCAAGGAGACAGAGGAAGTCTGCTTTACTCTTTGGCAGACCCAGTGGGCCAGCGGTACTCATGCATAATGACAGAACAAAAAAAAATTTTTTAATATATGTATCGTAATATTTTAAATTAATAACGAATTAATTAATTCCTATTCTCCACAAAAGTAGCGCCTACTCCTTCCTTTTCTCACCCCCCCCTCCCAGATCCGCCTCTGTGTCCAATTCACTGGAAGTTTGCAGGCTAAAGCGGCAAACACTATAAAAACATCGAATACATAAGCCTATTTGATTGAATTGTAGACCCTGATTAAATCTAAATGTATTCAAAATGTAAATCAATTAAAGCTTTAGTTTACTGGACGACCGACGAGATGATGCAACGTATATAAAAGCTTTAAAAAAAATAATTGCTTTAGATTGGTGTAATAATTATGTTTTGGATCAGAATCCTAATGCGATCACACATGACCAATATTTCATTTCATGAAATGTGTTCCACTTTTCTGTGTTCAAGTTTTCAAAATAAACTGCACCTACGGGTGTGTTCGCAAAATCTGTGCAGTCTGGGAAACTTTTCTAGGTCAAAGTTCACAGTAGGGACACCTATATATACGTTGTAGCTGTGGCTACAAGTCCTCGATTAGTTACACACAACAGACACAACAGAGAAGTTGTAGTGGATAACTGCTTGACAATTCAGACATCAAGAATGAATGTCTCTCACTTAGAAGCAACTATTCGGAATATTTTGATCTAGGCCTATACTATTATATACTTTCAGGTTAGTGATACAATGTAGTAAACAACTATATAGAGTAACAGAGTTTATTTACAAGCATCTATATACAATTATCTAAATAGGACAGTTTAAACTGAAGTAGTGTAATGAATTTGATATGTTTGTGTGTGCATACCATGAGTCTACACATGCATTGAGTCTGTGTGTACGGTGTATATCTTTGTGGAATGCATTTTAGCCTGTTATGTAACTACTTTACTAATGCCGTTTAATGGTTGCAAGTTTAAATTTGTTTTTTGTTTTTTTACGGCCGTTTGAATAATCTTGAAAACAATTGTACTTATCAATTAGATCTATAACCTTTGACTAACTTTTATTTGTTAGGCAAAAAAGCAAAAAATTGCGAAACATGGGTCAAATCTCAGACATAGTAGAACTCTATAGCTCTATGTCTACTAGCCTAGCTCTAAGTCTAGTTTAAGGTTTATTGACGAATGTTAAGATCTACTTATTAGTCAACTTATGTTCGAAGACCATTTGTTTCTTCCTTTTGTTGAAATGTCGAAACGTTATTTCTAGTCTGGTGATCATGAATGGTCCATGAAGCACATTCGTGCTATCGGTGCTATATGAATTTGATTCATTTGTGGATTTAGAAATAGATTTGACAAAATACTGGAAGATTTTTAATTCGTTGGGTATTTTCGGTCTTTATTTTTTTTTTCTATTTCATTTGGGGCCACCCTATTTATTTCGCATAGGGCCTCCAATTACCCAAGGCCGACCCTGATTAAACAGACAAGTTCACTAGACTATGATATTCGCTCTAAACTGTCATGCAGGTGTTCGATACCCGCCGTTACTCTATTCTCTGCCGTCTTGTGGTTTGGGCTTGGATGTATTAATCTGTTTGTTTTGCATTACAAGTTTTGTATTTTCCATCAGAGACGGCAGTCCAGAGCGCATTTTAGATGATCGACAGCCATCCTCATTATTATAAAACTAGAGGTCAAGGTAATCTAAAAGTAGTTTTTTGGGGGGTATATTTATTGCAAAATGCACACTATATTGTTGAAGTATAGGCCTACACTGTATTGTCGGGAAATTTATATGTGATTTTACTATTCCATCTTCTGGAATGACTAGAAACATTTGGATACTCTGTAGGGAAAAAGGCATAGGTTTTAAGATCAAAATGCAATGTTTATCTTGGCGGAAGAAATAGCTAAAGTTGTCGGTTTTATTGAAATGATAGGTGAAGTTCTAGATATGATACAAAAATGAAAAGAGTCTGGCGACATAAGTCTCGTAAACATGGACATGTTTCTTTGCAAGGGGTATTTTGTGTGTGGAGTTCTCTCCCTTTATTATTAACATTTGATCTATTCGTGTCAATACCTTATACCCCCCTCCCCTTTTCTTTTCTTCCTACCCTACCACATGTGGTCTCGATGCGCTCTATAAAATATTTTGTATGATTGAAATCACTCTAAAAACTAGGTAATGCTAATGTGTTATGTTGTGTGGGGCTGTGTAAATATGTTCTGTTGTGGTGGGGCTGTGTAAATATGTTCGGTTGTATGTGGACTGTTTAAATATGTTCTGTTGTGGAAGGTTGTGTAAATATGTTCTGTTGTGTGTGAGCTGTGTAAATATGTTCTGTTATGTGTGGGCTGTGTAAATATGTTCTGTTGTGTGTGGGCTGTGTAACTATGTTCTGTTGTGTGTGAACTGTTTAAATAGGTTCTGTTATGTGTGGGTTGTGTAAATATGTTCCGTTGTGTGTGGGCTGTGTAAATATGTTCTGTTGTGTGGGGGCTATGTAAATATGTTCTGTCGTGTGTGGGCTGTGTAAATATGTTCTGTTGTGTATGGGCTATGTAAATATGCTCTGTTGTGTGGTTGTGTAAATATGTTCTGTCGTGTTTGGGAAAAGTTAATATGTTCTATTGTGTGTGGGGCTAAGTAAATATGTTATGTTGTGTGGGTGTGACAAGGTGGATTAAAAATTTGGCCGTTTTGGGTGTCTAGGGGGTTTTATAGATTGTGAACCCTCACTTGCACACAATTATATACATACAGGCATAGCGTTTAAAATGCAGTCAACAAATACTAAGTTTAGATGTAAAATTATGTTCAGGTTTATTATACAAGGAAAACAATAAAAAGGGTGTAATGCTGTACAGTAGCTAGGAGGACTAGTATATCATCATTAGATTTGAGAACCAAGTGGTCTGAGTGTCATTAGGCTTGTTGCTTAGCATTGTGTCCGGTGCTGCACTGATGAGACTAGTGTGGCTGGTGCTGACGCTGCCTGCTGGTGGGTTAGTGTAGTGGGTCCATGCGCCGGGTGCAGTCCAACGGTTCGTTGCTGCAGAGCTCAGTTGCGGCTACTGTCAGTCAAGCCAGTGACGGGTCTATGGCTAGTGTTGTTGATTGAACACTTGTGAAGAGTAAGTAGAGCTGGTATCTGCAGATCTGGTGCCAACAAATCTGGTATCAGCGTTAGGTTGATAGGTTTCCAAGTGGAGGTTGCCTATAAATAAAAGTTGCAACGACATGATGTATAATTTGGTTTAGCCATAATGATACCACTGGAGAGTAGATGTCTTTCCGTGTAGGACATCTTCAGAATGATGTAGAGAAACTATAAACTAGTTTCATGAATAGCAAAGGGAGTTAAATAAATGTTGTATCCCATCGGGGAAGATAATAATAATGGGAGATCCCATAGAGGGAAATAACAAAGAGCGATAAGGTAAGGTTCACCAATCACGGTGATAGCAATTATATACATTGCTTAGATAAATGAGATGAAAGGGAAGGGGAGATCAACGACTGAGACGCCCATGCTTTCACATAAGTAAACGCAGAGTAGACATGATTTACCAACGTAGTATATGTTGGCCAACATGGCCGGTAGAATAAAGTACATGAATACTGGGTAAAATGACATGCTTACAGAAATACTATGATAATTCCCTGCCAAGGAATTAATCAATAATAATATACAGAGGCTTGTGGTGAGCTATAATTCCATTGTAAAGCCTTGTTCGCTATTGATCATGTTTTTTTTTTTTTTGGGGGGGGGGGGGGGATTGATTTGCATTTCTTATGCTGTGATAGTCTTGTCTATGCGAACCACCTAATCAGCTTGTTCTTACTTTATCTCTGCCAGACCTTCAATGTCATAATCAGAGCGCAAGTTGGTATTTCATCTCCCCCCAATATAAATAGTTACAGGTTTGAAACGTTCCGATCTTCAACTAGATCTTTCTAGCACATCAAAGTTTAAACAACAAACTAATTTTATCCAGCTAAATGTGCAGACGAAGGGACGACAAGATACATGAAAATGGCACAATGTCACGTGAGTAAATAAGTGCTTAAGTCGGAAGTAGGTCTTGGATTAAAATCATATAACCAACGCTGTTTTACTAAGGCACGCCAATCAGCATTTGACTTCCTTGAATGTTCAAATAACATGCAGCTCTCAGGTTTTATATTATCCAATCAGAAAAAGTCTTTGTACACGTATACACAGAAAGAAGTAGAAGTAAATACCAATGCATGTCTTCGCTGCTAAACGTAAGTCCTTGGGTAAAACATGTTACGAACTAGTCTTTGCTTGTTGGTTCTCATTGGAGGTATATATTTTTATTTTTTTTAAAAGTTAATAAAAAAATGTAACCGGATCTCCGGCTAAGGTAAAATAAATACCGGATTTCAATGTAAACATTAAGAATAGTCATTAACGCCCGTGTTCGTTGTTCTACTGAAAAATTGTAAGCCTTTTACCTGTCTTAAAACTCATTTTTAGCGGCCCCCGAAAGGGAAATAGACGCTATTAGTTTTGTGTGTTCTGTCTGTCCGCCCGTCCATATTTCCCGTTTAGATCTCGTAAACTAGAAAAGATATTGAAAATCCCACATCATGATATTTTAGACCTTTCAAAGTTTTGATGCAACGGCTACTTTTTCTATTCTTATCTGCCTGTGTGGACCACTTCGGGGGCCGACTTTGAGTTTGTGTTTCCACACAAACTGTCTTTGTAACCTTGTTGATTAAGTCTTAAACATTTATCCTCTTATACATCTCGCCGCACACTAAATGCCACATAATACTACTCACCACATTTGTTACTTTATTAGTGGTTCTTTTTCTTTTTCAGTTTAAAGTCAATAGCTTTTTATTGTCTTCTTTGACAGTTCATTCTTTCTACAAAGCTTATCTCAACTTTGGGTGTCTGGCTAATAAACAATGCTCCCACATTCATTCTTGGATCAAGTTGAAACTTTGCACAATTATTCATTGGCGTAGACAATACATGAATCAATTAAAAAAAAAAAAAACTAACCAGTTAGGCAATCAATTACTTGTTATCAATTATTTTGTTTGATATCAAGAAGGAATATTAATCCTACAGTATTCACAGACATGGTTAATTACTTCGTGTTTTGTCCTCTTAAATAATTGTACACGTTATTTCACCCCTTCTCTGATCAAGTTGAAACTTTAAACAATTATTTATTGTACCTAAGTCAGGTCCTTGCCATCCCATTGTCCAGTATTGTCCTACAAAGGTCAGGTCCTTACATTGTCCTAGATGTTTATTTTTTTACCATTTTTGTTTCGTGCTTCCGCTACGGCACCTTGAAATACCATCTAGATCAGAACGATGTAAACATTGTAAGATCGAAGCTTTCAACCTGTTCTCATCTTATCTCTCATCTTATAAATAGGAGAACTAACTTTTTCCTTTTATTACACCAATCAATGTTTTAACATTAATTCAAAGTCAAAAAAAATATAAGAAACTTGGCGCCACACCTTCACATGTGGGTTAGTGAAACTAAAGAAGGAAATGTAACCAATAAATAAAGGAGAAGTCTCTACGTGCTGCATTGAATTAAAAAAAAAAATAAACAAAATTGTTACATGACGGTTAAATGTCTTATCCTGTATGAAAGCTGCGAACTCATCTAAAATTGCACAGTCGGCACAAGGTGACAGGGATCAGGTCGTCGTTGGCTTAAACTTAAAAGAATAATGTTCTGGAAAGAGAATTAAAAGCTTTTTATTTTCATGTCAGTGAATGACACTTTTTCAATTTTACACCAGTTCTGAATGAAGTAACACTTAAGTTAGAGTATACACCTCACGGGATCTAGGTGACACTGACCCCGGATGTAACAAACACAATACATCTTTTAAAATTAAAATGCTCTTCGATTTTTTCCCCCTTCAGATTGTCTTTCTTGTGCTGTATATCATTGTGTGCTTCTATTTGTTTCCTTTATGCATATTAATTCTAAAGGGAAGTTCGACGTTAAGGGTGAGTTAGTTGTAAAGTGTTTTAATATAGGACATTTGAGGACATAAATATCAGAACACCTGTCCAATTTTTCTTTCAGGGCATTGATTGATTTGATTGCGATTCAAAGAGAATGAGCTAAAATCATCACGCATATAGTAATTTCGAAAACAATGTAATGGACTGAATGAGTGAGTCACGTGTGAGTGATTTATCCTTGTTTGAATGGCTGCCACTTTCAAGTTGTATTTGTAGCAAAATCACTTGTTTCTTGACCCTCATAATGGCAACTGAGCAGAGAAGTGTTTTGTGTGTCCGACCTCATGGTGTGCGAGTTCTTCATAGGAGTTAAGACAAAGTTTTTGTTCC
This sequence comes from Biomphalaria pfeifferi, assembly GCA_030265305.1. Classification (NCBI taxonomy): domain Eukaryota; kingdom Metazoa; phylum Mollusca; class Gastropoda; family Planorbidae; genus Biomphalaria; species Biomphalaria pfeifferi. The sequence continues at coordinate 2,068,869 of JASAOG010000105.1, read as the reverse complement.
ACCGTAGCCAGTCAGTATCATTGACATGAAAGATCAAATAACATCTGCTATCAACCGTGGACCGGGACACCATGAAGCGTGTTTGGCAGACATGTTCTTAATGTTATTCGTACCGCCGATGATGGTCAAATTGAGCACTTGTAAAGCATGAAATACAAACTTGAATTTACATAGCTTACAACACTTGTGCCCAGTTAGGCATCATTTGTTTTTTCTTTTGAAATATATATCGCGATGGTTTTAGCGCATTCTTTTTGAATCCCCCTGTATTACAAATAACTAAAACTAGTCTAATAATACTTTTTTTTACTGCTGGTTGAGTGGCGATGTCGTCTGTAGTGTAGGCCTCACCTGGAAACATTCCATTTCATTTAGTTTTAAACGATAAAGCTTATTTATTGAAGTCAAAGTACCACTTATGTTCTTGTTGTGCTCCCGCAATAAGCTTCAAACTTTTGAATCTCTAGGACCCAGTTCACCAACAGAACTGTGACGAGAAGCTAATGTACCTTCTCTCTGATCACTTCAGCTGCTACAAATTCAGTACGTGGGAGAACGTTAAATAGAAAAACCAACGTAGATATATTATGTGTTAGTTTATAGTATGTGTTTCCAATGTTTTCACTACAGAAATACATAATTAGCCTTCACGTCAGGCATAAAATACTAACAGTATTAATTGTGAATTTTGATGAAGCAAATTGTCTTGGTTCTTTGTTAACGGTATGTTTTGCCCATTTTTTTTTTTGTGATAACAACAAAAAAAGATTGAATGCTGATTAGCTATTTAGACACGTTTTGAACAGAAGTCAATGTCGTAGTCAAGTTATACAGGGCGAATCAAATGTAAAACATGTGGCGCTTTTAGATTGAAGTAATTAAAACCTGGGCTCCATGAACTTTGATCAAAGACAGCTAACTCAGTGTCTATTCTTAGGAAGAGATTTATTACGTTTCATCTTGTTATTAGCCAGACACTGGCCACAAACTGAGCATTTACCGCAAACGAAGTTCAAGGCTTGAGCTAAGTTATAAAAATACATTTCCAGGTAGTGGGAACAGATGAGAAGGGGAGAAGTGTAGAAAGAGGAGAACAAGAGTTTCAATTGTTGTTGTACTGTGTACTTATATGAATGACAAAAGTTTCAATTGTTGTACTGTGTACTTATATGAATGACAAAAGTTTCAATTGTTGTACTGTGTACTTATATGAATGACAAAAGTTTCAATTGATGTACTGTGTACTTATATGAATGACAAAAGTTTCAATTGTTGTACTGTGTACTTATATGAATGACAAAAGTTTCAATTGTTGTACTGTGTACTTATATGAATGACAAAAGTTTCAATTGATGTACTGTGTACTTATATGAATGACAAAAGTTTCAATTGTTGTACTGTGTACTTATATGAATGACAAAAGTTTCAATTGTTGTACTGTGTACTTATATGAATGACAAAAGTTTCAATAGTTGTTGGACGTGTTGTTATATGTATGACATGTGTCAATTGCTGTTGTACCCTACGTGTAGTTGTATAAATGAATCAGTAAACGGCTTGATCCAGTCAAGTATTTGTTTTCTGGTTTTCGTGATAGTAAGTCTACTTTCAATAGCCGTGAGTCTGACTTTAATTTCTGGCCAGATCGAGATCTACCTGTTATCGCATATAGCCTTTTAGTAAAGCTGTTTTCAACCAATTGAAATGGTAGGACTGTAAGCCTTGTCATTGTTTGTGGCTGAGACGGATTTTGGGAGTCAGTTACGCAGATCGGGTCTCTAACAGGGAAATCCTATATAAGTTGCAAAAAGGAGGTAGGCCTATTGTCTTTTTGAAATGTATGTTAAATATTTTTCTTGTTAATATAGTGTTTTGAGTTCGTGCATTGATCATGTTGATGGGGTTACACTGCTGACATTTATGGATTCCTCGTCGAGCTGTTGACATTGATTTTTTTACTTACAATAATGATTATAATTATTAGTTTCAGACGTTTTAATAATTAAGCCTCGGCTAATCTTGTTAGAATGTCACAGGTCATGAATATAAGACATTTTTTTCAAATGTTTGTAAATAAGTCGATTTGTTTAAAAACTTAAAAGTTTCGCCACTTATTAGGCCTACTAGCTTTTTTTTTTTAAAGGTTTCTTTTTCTTTCAGAGTGAAGCCTCCTCAAATAGATCTGTTGTTACAATGTGCTGCCAACTCAAAGAACATCCTGGCCAGTAGACCTGTTGTTACAGCTTGCTGCCAACTCAAAGAACATCCTGGCCAGTAGACCTGTTATTACAACGTGCTCCCAACTCAAAGAACATCCTGGCCAGTAGCTGTGTTGGCGATTAGTTTCATAAAGACATCAAAGTGACAGCTTGAATAATTTGTAGATGATACAAAGTTCTAGAAATCTAATGATGGATTGATGTTCCGAATAGCAGCCTGCACTGGCTGCATTAGTTGGCAGCTTTGTACCATATCTTTTTCTTTTTGAACAAGCCACACTCCAACACAGTCAAAAATTGTGATACAAGATGGCAATGAACATTATTGGTGTCAAAGTGTTTGCTGGATTTATCTTCTTTTTCCTTGCTATGTTCTTTGGATGGGTTCCTTTTTGGTGCTTGAAACGATGCGTGACCAATGTACAAAGAGAAAGAAAGAGAGCTCCAGCCATGGACTACCTTCATTCTTTAGCATCTGGTGTCTTGATAGCAATGTCCTTTTTAAACCTGTTGCCAGAATGTCTTCTCAGCGTCAGGGAAGTGCTGGTTTCAAGACGTCAGGATGCCGTCAATCACAAAGGAAACAGTTCCACGAACAGTTCTGATCATCCCAATGATATGACCGACATTTTCCCAGTAGCCGAACTCTTGATTGCTGTGGGATTTATATTTATTTACATTACAGACACAATTCTAAAAGCTTGGAAACATACAAAGAAGGTCAAGAAGCTTGCAGATTCAGACGAAACTGTTCTCTTCCAAGTGCCAAAAACCTTTAAGTATAAAAACACGAAACCAAATAAATTTTCAAAACCAAAATTTTCTGAAGAAGTTGAAGATTATGTCAGCACTGCCAATGGAGGCAACAATAATTCCATGTCTGCTTCAGGATCAGATGAAGGTTTTCACATGGAGGCGGAATCTCAAAATGTGTCATTGATGTTGTCAGAAGAGAACCATCCTTTAGCGCAAAAGGACAAGGTCGATGCGCCCGAAACGTCCAAACAAGTCAGATCTTTAGCTCTGGTCACTGCTTTGGCCGTCCACGGATTTTTCGACGGCGTGATGCTTGGCCTCCAGACCTCAGAAAGAGTCATTCTGTCGCTTCTCTTCGCTCTTTCCCTTCACAAGACGTTTGTGGCCGTGAGCATGTCCTTGACCCTGCTCCACAACTACGACAAGAGCATCAAATCATCTCGAGTCTTTCTCTACGTGTTTATCTTCGCGGTCGTAGCCCCCGCTGGACTCTCCCTAAGCGCAGTTTTCGTGCACTCGGCATTCGACGTCTCGGGCCAAAGTGGTGATGCCAGTGTCATTCCTGGATGCATTCAGTCGTTCGCTGTTGGTACTTTCCTTTACGTGGCCTTCACTGAGACAACTAAGCGAGACAGAAACCGATCTTTGAACTCCGAGACTTATTGTCACATCTTTCTGTCGATTGGCTTTATTTTAATGGCCGTGCTAAGAGTTTTCTTGGGAAGTGAATAAGTTCTTTACTATTGGACATATGTTCTGTTCTTGTTGTTTTTATAACCTGTTATCATATCAGATTAATATTATTGAATTTTTTTTCACATTCCATCTTATAACTTTGACTATACCCTCTACAGTCTTATAGTGTCAAGAAAATTTGAGTTTGAAATTTTTAATTTTTTTTTTTTTCAACTTGGGACATAAAGAGAAATAGGTAGATGATTGGAGTTTCAAACTGATGTACAGAACAATATCTTTTTTTAAATTAAACATTTGATAATGTCAAAGTAGATGAAGGGCTGTTAAGGTGGAGTTGACCAATTTGACTAAACGTAAGTTTATTAACATAGGGACTACATGTATATAGTTAATCTGTGAGGGACTATAGAGTTAATGATGTTTGATGTACATTGTAGTTATAAAATGAGTGAGGGACTATGGAGTTTATGATGTTTGATGTAGTGAGTGAGGGACTATAAAGTTAACGATGTGTGGGAGAGTGTCTAGGGTCTTAGGTTTATAATGGCAATGTCTTCGATCCCGAAAATTAAGGGTGAGTGAAGTGTTTCACATGACGACGCAGACTCAGTTACGACCTGCATGTTTATTTCATATCTGATGCAGACAAAGCCGTTGTCTGACCGGTGGGGGGAGGGGGGGGTTCTGTTTAAAATTTCTTTTCGTCTTCTGTGCTTGTCTTCAACAAGACTTTTTTTTTATGTCTCAATTGTGTGTCCCACGGCCTTTGTGAGAGCTCTGCAACTGTCTCTTTTAGAGGCCATCTGCTGCCAGCTTCTTTCATCTACTATGCCAGTGAGGGCGAAATGGTGCCTGAGTTGATCTTTAAAGAGATTACGAGGTGCGGCACTTCTGTTACGCCGTCCACCATTAGGCTCGGCATGCTGTCCGACGGTCGTCCCCATGCGGGATTAGTATATAGGTCAAAATAAAAATAATGTATGACTGTCGTAGACTTTTCTGCTACAGATAATTTTTTTCTTCATGGTTGACTTGTCTTCCTCAGATTTGATTAAGTGCCTTGTGTGTTAGCTTTGGGTCTTGTGTGTTACCATGTGTTTGCTTTGATTACACTTTAAAGTTGTACGTGTATTTCATGTATTTCACGATAGCCTAGAAAATTGAAGTAAATGCATTTGGCCTATTTCACTTGTAGATATCTGTTCCCAAAGTTTATTGCATATACAATAATAACTAATAGATGGGACTGACTCATTATTTTCGTGCTTAATTAGTATGAGAAGGGAGAGGGGGTGGATGGAAGAAAATGAATGTTCAAATCAAATTAAATCTTTCAGTGTACACAAAGGCTCATAGGGGGTCTATTTTTGGGGAAGGCTAAAAATATTTCCCCAAGTTTGACTGAAACTTGAACGTGCCATGTGAGTTTGATGGGACAGTTACAAAATATGCCAAAACAATGCATTGGAGAGTAAAATCCTATTTTGTATTCTTTTCATATATTTTTTTTTTTTAAGATTTCAAAATGTGAACGAAATGAAAAGGTTTGAAAATAAAAACATCATGAAGTTCATTTCTTGCTCTACTTGAACCATTCGACACCATGGTAGTGAACTCTTGTAGTTAGGGCTGTTTTTTTTGTTTCTGTAAATTTGTTAAAACTGCCAAATGACCAAACTCTCTCTACTCATTATCACTTTACACACAACCTTTAGACACATCTTTCTCTTCATACTTCTTCAAGACTTCTGGCCAATGAGTAATAAATCTTCCGGAAGAAAATATTGTAACTGTATGCCTAATTTATAACATTATATTTGTGGACATGTGCTTGGTCCTTAACATTATAAAAGTGTAGATCCAAATTACTGTATATGTGAACCTAGGTTCTGATTCAAACGTCTACACAGATCTAAATTTAAATGTAAAAAACATGCTGCCCCTACACAAGTCTAAAACAAACAAAATAAAATTTTGTGTATAGCATTTAATAACTAGTTTTGCACATCAAAACTGAACACAAAACTTTTTTGCCTCAGATCAATCAATCAATAAAATGTTGGACAGATAACAACAATCTTTACATTAACATGTTGGTAGTTCAAAACTTGACATTCTGTGTTTGGGTTAATTTGAGACATTCACAACAAATCTAGACATCAAAATATCAACTCTATGGGTGGCATGCAGCCTTTGATAGACAAATGCAGGGACATAAAGATTTTTATGCTCTACTATCTAGTAGAATATATTATAGGATGTAGAATATATAGAGATAATCTATTATATGGATGAACTACTGAATAAAAAAGTAGCTCAAATATCTTTGATTTTACTTAGTTTAAAACATACAAAAATGAAACATTCATTTTGATAAAATAGTGTAGGTAAATACTTTGGCACCTGAAGTAACAGTTTCTTGTAAATGTTATGTCTATAAGTTTCTAACATCATCTGCAAAGTACCAATTGCAAATTTCAATTTACTTTAAATATCTATGAATATATTTACATGCTAGTACAATGTCACCATCACTTGATAGCATTTATTGTCTAAATATGTCTGCAAAATAATAATAAGAAGTTTCATTATGGCAATAAGACTGAGCCATGCAGTAACAGTCAAAAGAAGAATTGGATTTTTTGTGTAATATGCAACTATTCAATACTGAAATAAATGAAATATTTACTGGAATAACCACTTAGAGTGGTATCAAAAATGTTTTGTTTTTTTAAGCTGAAAAGATAACATAGGTGTACAGACTTTTTAACACTCCAGAATATATTTAGCAAAAAGGTCAAGACAATCAAGGCAAAGCCTCTACCTGTATTTCAGCACATGAACCAAACAGAAATCTAGAATAGAAGAAACTCATTTAAAATTTTGTTTTTTGTTTTACTTCATCAAGCCAGAAGTAAAAGTGGAACATGAGTGGAGCAGTTTTTGGTTTTGTTTTTTTTTGTATCTGCTTGAATTTGATATGCTTGTATTATTTATCTACATTAAAAAAAAATTTTTATTTTAAAGATGAACTACTGCTATTGGACATCTAGAGCAAGTTATAAAAGTAAAAAAAATGTCAGATTACATTTTGAGGTTACCAACAATTTCCAAACTTGGCCTATTTGCAATATACCCAGTACTCACTGCATTATCTATATTTCTATGTCCATTATTACAATAATAGAGAATTCAACTATTGATTTGTATTAATACAATTGCCTTAAAAGGATTCTTACTTTTCCAGAAAAAGATTTCTATATCCTGCAAGATTCTTCCAGTCATGCTATCTAAAATAATAATACCACTTAGCTGTTTTGCTCTAAAACAACTTTCTCAAATAAAATTCAAGATCCTGTCCAGAGCAGTCTTGAAACAATTAGATTGTATGGGATATATCACAACAGTGCTGGGACGGACTAAGCTGTGACATAAATAAATATTTACCTTGATAACATGGCATGGAGGAGAGAAATGTAGCTCTTCAAAAATAAAGATTCATAAAATATCACAGGGGCAGTAATTAGGACGACAAAAAAAATATCACACAAGCAGTTCTTAGATGTGTAAATATAAATAAATACTATACATCTATTTCTAGCTATTAAATAAGAACAGTAAGTCTAACAGAGATTACCCAACATATAATACTTTGGTGTCAATGACACTGTTAATTTTAACATGTACATGCAATTATTATATCTCAGTTACGATAAATTATAAAATAATATCATTATACACACATTATATTATAAGTGACATAAGACAGTAAAAATAAACAATGTCTTTCAACTGATGATTTGAAAGGATTTCATAACTATGAGCAAGAGGGAAAAAAAATCAAGTTTTCTGATGTAATAAAATGAATAAAAAACTATTGAAGAAACAACAAAAAAAAACAGGAAGTTGATAATAATGCAAATTGGGGAAAATTTTGCAAAACAAAGGAACTTTAAAGAATTGCCTACAGAAAACTGTGGACCTGTAGGGAATAAAAAGATGAATTGACAGACTTGTAGAATATCAATACAAAAAATTTAAACTGCAGAAAAATGAATACACCAATAAAAAATAATCCTTAATAAAAAAGATGTATGCATCAATAATTCAGATCAAATAAAATAAAAGTTTTTGTCAACATACAAAACTAACATGTACAATATTTATGCTCATCAAAAAATATAATCTGGGAAAAGACTAGAGATCAGTCAAAGATCTACAAAATTCTTGAGACTGAGTTCAATGGGGGATTCAGTGTATTAAAGTTGTCTTGTCAGTGTTCATAAACAGCTCGAAGTACATCCACTGGTTTCTTCTCCTCCTCTTCCAGATGGGCTCCTTCCTGCATCTCATAACGATTCATCAGCAGATTTCTAAAGGCAAACTGACTCAATCCTAAGTCACTTGTCAGTAGCGCTACCCAATCAAATGTGAACTCCATAATAGCTTTCTGAAATGTGTTAACAAGAAATATTTTAAATACATGCAATATGAATCTAAATGACAATAGCAATGAGATCTCTTGGTGTCATTAGATTATTTACTAATATTTTAAATATTCTTTAGTTTTTAATGTCAAGGCTGGCCTGGTGGTAAGCTTATTTGAGATCTGAGTAAAATGGGTTTCCAGGCTACTAAAAATAAATGGACACTGTAACACTGTAAATATTTTAAATACATGCAATATGAATCTCAATGACAATAGCAATGAGATCTCTTGGTGTCATTAGATTATTTACTAATATTTTAAATATTCTTTAGTTTTTAATGTCAAGGCTGGCCTGGTGATAAGCTTATTTGAGATCTGAGTAAAATGGGTTTCCAGGCTACTAAAAATAAATGGACACTGTAACACGACCTGGGGAAGTAAAGGATGGAAGTTTAAGAGATGGGTAAAGTAGTAGCCATTGGTCTTAGTAGTTGTTAAGCTATACTTTATTTTCCAACTATACAGATATAAGACATAAAATAAAAAGAGGACTTATAGAATTTGAGGGCTAGAAAATTGTGTAGCTGTTGAGTAGCGTTGTAAGGGGGAATGGCACATGTATTCCAACAGTAGCGTAGCACAGGTATCAGGGATGTGCTTTTTGAATTCAAGCACAGCCATTTCATTGGAATATACAATTGCCAAACTGATGGGCCTAACAAGTATTTGTGCATACCTTATGATAGGGGGTTGTGGGCCCTTCATTTGTAGAATGAAAGATACAAAAAAAGGACACTGAATTGGGGAGCTAGAAAATTGTTTTGGTTGTGGAGAAACGTTGCAATGTGAGCATTTTTATCGAGAGGTTTAAGGCAAATTAAACATATACCAACTATTTAAACAGTAGCAAAGCATGGGTATCAGCTAGTATAGTAATGATAATAAGGCAATGACAAGAGAAAAATGTCAAAAAAAAAAATATTCTCTAACATTTCCCAAATGCCTAAGTCTGCAGAAGTTAACACTAATAAAATTAAAAAGTCACCATACAAATTAACCTGATTAAAACTGGATGATCCAAGACTATCCATCTCCTTGACAGGGTCAAAGGTTGAAGTTTTCTGATGTTCTGTCAAATCTAATTTAAAGCTGTTCTTTTTCTGTCTACTTTCTGTAGCAGTAACCAGAGGAGGAGAAATGTCCATCTGTTCCAGTAGCCAGGGACCATTGTTTCTGACCAAGTTACAAAGTGTCTTCAACTTTTGAAAACCTAATCAGGAAATCAGTACACAAACATTCTTCATTATTTGTTCCTATTGAAGATAAATCTCAATGTTCATCCTGAGACTATTCAGCTAAACCAGCATTTCTCAACCCATGTGAGACAAGGGGGACATTGAAAGTACATTATTACCAATATTACAAAATGTGTTACTTAAACACAGCAATCAAGTACATAACATAATCTCTCACAATGAAGCAACAGTCTTTTCCAACCTGTTGAATGGGTTTGCCTCAGTTATAGCTCCAGACAGCTAGTACAACTGACGGTTACAGACATATATATCAAACTTAGTTAACAAGAAAAACATAGAAAATACTTTTAAAAAAACAAAGCTTATATTAAGTGTAATTGTATCAATTAGTTTGGTAGTTTGAATCAGTCATGTAATTGTTGTATAATCGACCTAGGCATAATAATCTGTGTGATTATAAACATTTTTTCCAATTGTTTTTGTTCAGCTTTTAGCCTTTCTCAATGCACTATGATCCTATCACTTCTCTGCAGTTGTAAAAAGGGAAGGGGAGGAGAGAATGGGGTATCTTGGTGAATGTAAATATGATTGTTTTTTAAATGCATAAAAAAAATGTTCACTCAGGGCTCAAGAGATTTCAAGAAGATTAATTCAGCTTATACCACATCTGTCAAGTATGATTTCTTTCCCTTATTAAAGATACCAAATAAAATAATTAATTACCAATAGTTAATTAACTAATTAGTTAACTTTTTAAACTGATTCTTGTGTTGTCAAATAAAAGAAATAGTTGTGCAAAATTTCAGCTTAATCCAAGATTGGGTGTGTGAGAACTAATGTGTACAAACTTTTTTTAGCAACTTGCTTTAAAAAAGAATACCAAGCAGAATGTGGCCTCTGAATGAGACAGCTGGAGATTTCTTACACAAGGCCACAGATACACAACTGAGACCAAACTATATTATATATGCTGCAAATGAAAGAGGGAGATGGTGAAAAGAGAACCAACCACTGTCAATCAACAGTTACGACTGTGCTGGACAAAACCATGTGAAATACTGCACTCCTTATTAATCTTGGGACTCGAAGAATAGCCTTATTATTATGAATAATTTACTTGTTTTTAAGGAAATTTGTCATGATAAAAAAAAGTTGAGACTGAAAATAATCAGAAATTTCTCCTTTTTTTTTTTCAAGTAACACTTCAGCAAGAAGCTGTTCAAATCTTGACTTTCATTTATATTCACATTCAAAAACTATGGTGACAGAAACACTTTATACTTTATTACAACAGCAACAGCTTCAAATTGCTTTACCTTTTGGTGTGTTCATTATAGTTGCAGCCATCACAGAAAACATGTGATCTTGAAATATTATTGTAGTCGAGTCACTTATGTCTGTACTGGTATGGCTGTGAAATCTAAAGGTTCATATAAAATGCATTGCTTGAAAAACTTTATTAGCAAATTGGAAATGTTCAAATAAATATTAAAAATATATTATAAAAAAGTGTTTAAAAGTTAAATTTAAAAACAATTGTCTTGCACTAGTTGAACAAAAAAAATTTTTTTTAAACTAAAACATTCAGTTTAAACTAGAACAAAAAAATCTATGCCTTTCTTCATGAATTTAATTTTAACTTAGAATTCTTCTTTTAATAATAAAATGTTGAGATTTCATCCAATAAGGATTGATAAGAAAATGTTATATTTATTTTTTAAAAATCTAATTTTAAAAAGATGAGTTTTAATTTTCAGTTTTTTAGTTTTAAATGTTTGTCAATGGGACATTATAAAAATGTTATTTCAAAACTCCCCTTCCATCAATATGCTATTCCACATTACTTAATAATAATTAATGTTTATCTTAAAGCATTTGTTTGGCACAAGTGAGCTTAGGACTTAGGATGCATGCAGTTTCTTTTTGCCTTGTGAAGTTTCTTTCCCCCCACATCCCAACCTGAAGCATTACATATAGTGTTAAGGAAACAGTAAATAAAATTATGACTGTAAAAGAAACTGTATCAAGTTTTAATAAGGTCAAAAGCTAATAAATAACTTAAAGGGAAACTATGATGGTTTTGACAATTTTTCATATAATATGTGTTTCAAATTACAGATAAGGAATATATAATTCTTTTTATTTTATTTTTAATAATAACTTAGTAATTAATATTTTTCTGACACAATTTTTTTATAATTTTTCATCAGAGTGTCCCTTTACATAGGCATGCAACAAACTTACTCATCAGCGATGTAAGATCTAATACTTTGTATTTTTATCTGAAGCCAATCTTTGTGAACTTTGATAAATCTGGCAGCAAAGTGTGGAGTGAGGGGACCTGGGTGGACAAACAAAACTTGGAATAGTGTTAGGAAAAATAGTGATCAAAATATAACCAAATAAAATTTTCAGAAAGACAAAAAGATAAGGGCACATTTCTTATTCTGTATGATAGGACAAATTCGTACAAGTGCTCCTTCTTCCCTAGTGCCATTAGAGAATGAAATAGGTTGCCTGAGTCAGCGAGGAAAACCAATGATTTGGCAGAGTTTAAATCATGGATTAACCTGCATGATTAGATTGACACATGAAATGCATAGGACATAATTACCTTCTTTTAATTAAATACAGAATAAAATAGGTTGCCTGAGTCAGCCAGGAAAACCAATGATTTGGCAGAGTTTAAATCACTGATTAACCTGCATGATTAGATTGACACATGAAATGCGTAGGACGTAATTACCTTCTTTTAAGTAACGTCTGTAATCTATATAATTAGAGATGAAGATAAGTGATCTCAAGCGAGGTTAAATATTCATGGAATAGATGATGGACAGTGAAGATTTAAAAAGAAAGACTTGGTTTGAAGTATGACAGAATAACAGGCTGCTATTTGAGACCAGATGAATCCTGCCAAGAATTCTTATGCTCATATTAAATATCAAGAGACAAACAAAGGGATATAACTCAAGATATGCATATGTCCTAATTTAATGCTGTTTTGTTAGAATAGAATACATTTCTATATTTGACAAAGAATACAACATATAGAAAAATATGTCTTACCTTTGCCATAGACCAGAACATGAAACAATGTATCAGACAAAGTATACATATAGCTCCTGGCATCACTGGAGATCACAGAGCCCATTTTGTCCAGTCCTGCAGCCAAGTGACCTAAGCGTATCCACAGAGCCCAAGCAATGATCTGTGTAAACAAAAGAATAAAGTGTCTGCAAATGGTCAAAGAAATAATAAAAAAGAAAAAAAAATATCTGATTTTTTATTTTTAATATCATTGAAGGACAAACAAAAATTAAGTAAATTTCCTTATCATATTACAAAATTGCTTGAAAGAGCACTAATTTCAAAAGAATTGCTTAAAAAAGGACTTTCATTCAGAGCATAAAAATAGATTTCAGAAGCCTATTAGCCTCGACAGGTTGGGGAAAGAACTGCAATGATGTTTTTATGATCACTGCAGCTTGTTCAAATGTGAGATCAGAAAAAAAAAGAACCAGAATGAAAGCAATTGGAAGAACAAACAATATCTCATCTTTATATCTTATCTTAATGGAACTTTCCTAAGATAGCCCTAGCATTGTAAAACAACTATAAAAAAATCTTTAAGGAACTTGACAACAGATAGATATATCTTTAAGAAACAAAAGCTTGACCTGAATATAAAAAAAAACTAAAGATTGATGGTATAAGGTAGGGGGAGAATGATGTGATGTGTTGTTTTCCCTGATTGAATATGACAGGGAAATACTGGAATATAGGCAATAAGGGATAATTTGAATATTGAATATTTGGTGGGAAGCGTGGTCGGGAGGCTAAGTATGCTTGAACTTAGCTTGGCTACCTATAATGGGGGCTTGAGGTTTGACACCCGACTCGGGCAGAGTTGTGTTTACTGAGCGCCTAAAGGCAGCACGGAAAAACCTTCTCCTATATACCTTCTACCCCCCAACTGAGATTGGACCAAAGCGCTCTGAGCATGCTATAAGCATGAAAGTATCACTATATAAAAGCCTTAATTTATTTATTTATTAAATCAACTAATACACAATATATCAGAGTACAAATGTGTAAATAAAAACAGTAAAATAATAACAGTTATAAACATGTTAGAAGTACAAAACTGACTAACTGATCAACTGATTCACTTTGTTTGTTTGTATTTAAAATTTCTTTTCTAATCACTTCAAGTCCTTATTGCATATTTTTGATTGGTCAACATTTGATTTGGTTTCTCTTGAAAACTTTGCTAACTCTTGACACTTACATGGAATGCCACGCAATTGTAACTGGTCTTGATCCCTTGTTCTTTACAATTTTGGTCAATGGCATTAAATAAACAACAAACAGCAGCAGGAAGCACCACCACACATTTTTCTATTTCTGTGATGACCAGCTGGACACAGTGAGTAAGAACTTCTCTGGTATCTAGGTACAAAATAAATAGTTTTTTTTTTAAACTTTTACATTTTCCTACTAATGAGAATAAAAAATAGCTCTACTAATTCAATAGTTTGGGAAATAGAAATACTAAAGAATGCAAAGATTATTTTTCTTTGATTTTATAGACATTGTATAACTAACCTGGTGGTTTAGGATGATCCCTGAGAGAATAATTTGGAGGACAACCACATGGAAGGTCAGCTACATAAGAGATGACTGGCCTGATATATTTCTCTGATGTTTTCACACGGTTGACATAACGTAGCATTGGTTCTATTGTTCTGTGAACAGTCACAGAAATGTTTTTATACAAAAATATTGTTCCAATGATTGAAAAGTAATTAATCTTCATAAATGTTTTTTTTTTCTTTCTCAAGGTGTTTAATTTAGCAATTAAATTAACCTGCAAAAGCATAACTAATTTCAAAAAGCTAAACAATACACTATTTCAAAAGATTTTTTGTTTCCCAAAAATAATAAAGGCAGATAAAACAATACTAATGTCAGTATTATGAAGATGTGTGTAGGGATAATATTATTATTTTTTTGTTGTGACTTGTGTTTGTCCCATGATTTTGCCACTTTGTGCAATGCTAAGTTGAAGAGACATTCATTGTTAAGTCAGACTTTAGTAAGGAAGGTAATATTGTGTAGAGATTATGTTCAAGTACTATTAGTGTGGTGGAGAAATAATAGACAGGGGTTCCTTGGCTAGATGAAAAAAGTTAATGTAAATTTAAAGATACCTGTTACACTGATAAGTCGCTGTATTTACTCAGGTTTTATATGATAACTAACATCTATTTTAATTTAGAAAATTTGATTTATTCAACTGTTCTGGAAGGATGGTGTATTTTTTTAAATAAAATCAATAATCAGAGAAGGGAGAGATTTTTATTGCAAATAAATGATTTTATTCTAGTTAAATAATGATGGCTGCCTGGTCGTCGACAATGGTTTCAGGTTTCTATACTGTATATTGTGGGAGGTTTGGTCTAGGGTGTAGATTAGCTTTAACTATAAATGAACATCCAAACATGTAAAACATTTTACAAAAAACAACAACAACATGGAGCTGTAGTTTATATAAAAATCCAACATTTTGACAAATCTTACCAGAGACCACGTAGTAGTATACCACCTGAACCATACAAGGTTTCTGACAAGAATGAGACTTACAAATGGAGTATTGCTTACACAAGAGCAGGCAAAATCATTAGTTAAACTTTGTAGAGAGTTTTATTGAAATGTTTGGTTCTAAGACTGCATGTAAAAAAAATTATGATTAAAGTTTGTTTTTTTGAGACTTTAGGTCACTGTTGAGTTAATAATACATTATGTGTTACTTATCAGCTAGTTTAGTTACCTCAGATTCTGCCCCAATTTAACCAATATATACTACACTATATTACTAAAAAAAAAATGTAGTGTTTGCTAACTAGATTGTTTTACTTTACAAGTTTCTGTCATTTAGAACTACAGATTATTAAGTCCTAATCCAAACCTCCTCAGGGATGGCAGTAGGCAGGATTCAAACTCAGGGCCTTCAAGGAGAGAGCCCTAAGCACATTTCACACAACAAGGCAGCCATCTTAAATTTCATGAGCATAATGAATAAAACTGTAATTGTGTTAACACCAGGTAGAATTTTGAATGGGAGATTATGTGCTTTATAATAATTTAAAGTTTTTAAGAAAAAGGCTTTCAGCAGTGGACATTCAGCCAAACTTACTCATCCTTAAATTAAAAAAAAAAAATGGCACAAAAAAGTATTGCCAATATAATGCAAAACTAAAGAAAAAGTTAATGATGAAATCAACCCAAAACGATGCTTACAATCTTACATTCCTGATTTAAGCTTCATTTTGAGGGGTATTGTCACAAAACTAGTAGCATGCTTAAAATACATTTAGTTCATATATTAAAACGTGAGCTCACCTATCTATAAAAGGATCCAGAATTTGAAAAACAGATATCAACCATTCAGGAATCTAATGACAAAAAGAAGAAGAAAATGCTACATGTTGAAAAACATACCTATAGCATGGATTGGTATTAACCACTAATCTCAACTATTGTGCAGCAATATATAGTAGGAGGCTAATGAGTTCAATGCTTACTGTCATTCTTGGAGTCACTTGTGGATTCTTTATATTAAACATTTCCCAAATGGCACATCTGTTGAATAGTTAGAACTAGCTAGTATTCATGATAAAATGGACCAATAAGATAATCTTATCTAGATATACAATATAAAACTACTCTAGATAAAAATAAACAAGGTAACAAAGACAGTTAGTGTGAAAACACAAACTCTAAATTGGCCCCCGAAGTTGTCCACCCAGGCAGGTTTCAATATTTTCAGAAAGAACATCAGGATGAAATTCTATCAAAGACAAATGACAGAGAAGAATGGAGAAAAAAGGTTGACAGATCTTGTGTGGTGCCCCAGCAGACCAAAGGAAAGGTGAAAGTGAATGTGAAGTTTGATGTGAACCTGGCCTAACTGATGTCTTATAATGAACATTTAATTGATCTAGATCTAATTGTTTTGTAAAGTGTCAATCTCTTATTCAAATTCTGAAGAAAAAAAAATTTCTGTAAAAATTTTAAAATTATGTCCAACTTATATGTATACTAAATAGATTTTTTCTCTTAAAAAAAAAGAAAACTTTTTTTTTGTAAATGTAGTAGTTAGTATGACAGAGCTTACATAACTTAGCAATACAAATGTAATAAAAAAATATTTTTGACAAAAAATGTAAAACCATTTGCATAAATATGTTAAAAATATGGTAAATGGATATCTCCCCTTCTAAAGAGCCTCCAGTGTTTGTTACTATTAATAGTGAATAGTTGTAAAAGTGGTGTATTTTTGTGAAAAAACTGCTTGCATAATTGATTTAAAAAATTAGATTTTTTGTTTTCAGAAAAGAAAAAAGTAGTCGCTGCATCAGAACTTTGAATGATCTAAAATATTATTATTATCTTTTCTAGATTACGAGATCTAAATGGGACGGACGAATGGACAGACATTCCACACAAAACTAATAACATCTTTTCCCCTTTCGAGGACTGCTAAAATTATAAGTCAAGACGTACAGACCTGTCAATGGTGGCCACTACACATTTGGCCAGAGCATTGGGGAAGTAAGTTATATGGGTTATGACATGAACTAATGCATCAGAAACTTGCTGAACATCAGATGGATTCTCAGAGTCGATTGTCACACTAGTCAGATCCAAACTGAGGGACATGGGGCTGGAGTCCAGAGGAGAACTGGAGTCAGTGGAACTATGACTAGAATGCAGGTCAATTAGAATTGCAGGGGAGATTTCTGTACTTATGCTGGTGGCCAGTGGAGCTTTGGTTCTAAATGAGAAACATTTTGATACATAAGTAAAATCTAAAACAGCCAAAGTTATTTGCAACATTTCAGTAGAATACATTTCAGCATTAAATTACATTTCAGTAGAATATATTTCAGCATTGAATTTCAGCTTGTCTTTAATATTTAGTTTATTGATACTTTAACTTTAAAAAAATTTGTTTTTGTTTTACATTTCCAACTAAGCCTTAACAATTATCTGAATAGTGACAATTCTAGAGGAAGAGAGAAAACAGTGTCTTTTTTAGAAAGAGAAATCATGTGAAACATTAGGAGACTTTTTAACTGAAATAGTATCCTAATTGCAGAATTTGATAACACATCTGGTGGCTAATAAGATCTAGTTAGTGCTTATCCCCTAACCTGAATACCAGAAACAGATAATTCGAATTGGTAAGTCATTATAACTTTTAGTTTTGGGGAAAAACCTTGTCACTAATGTACCTGTACAACTCAGTTACCTGAGTGTGTTAGCCAACTGTGAGGTCTGTGTACCTTCTAACATACAGCTTCGTGTTAGCAGTAGTACACACAAATTTTGTTCCTTCATTAGCAGAGCCTTGAATTGAAAAGAACATTGTTTGAATAGGATTTGATGAAACTAAAGTGTAGTTTGATGTAAACAAAAAAAAAAGTAACAGACATCGCATGGAGCAACTCACTTGAGTTAACAGTGCCCAATCTGTCTGGGGTTGGTTTAGAAACAGACTCAAGTGTAGATACAGTGCTGATGCTGTCTGCATGTCATCATAGCTACATCACATATATGGCACATATCAGAAAAATATTTTTATAGATGTCAAACTAATTTAAAAATGATACTAAAATAACTCATCAACAAATTAGTATGAATTTTTTTTTCTATGTTACAAATTTTTTGCTACATTCAAAACTAATGTTTAAAACAGAAACTGGACTTACTGTTTGGTTCCTGAATGTATTAATGCTGGCCATACCCAATGCAGCCACTGTGTGTTATGACCACCTTCTGAGTTATCTCCACTTCCTTGACTTTCTAACTTGCGATGAAAACCTCTCTTGAAAACTCTAAAAAATGTACATGTACAGTTTGAAGTAAAGTACCCATTTCAGACCTTGTTATCTATGGGACAGACAATGCAAAGGTTATCTGTATGTGGCCCACAATTAATGAGGATGTCATGTGGCCAACACAATAACCAACTGCCTTACTTGCCAAGAGCTTTACCACTCAGCCACTGCACCTCCCAGTTTTATATATATGACATTACTTTTGTTTGTGAGAGGAAGTTGATTTTGCTATTGTAATGTATATTATAGAGCAAAATTTTTTTCATAATTGAGAAGAAATTAGTTTTTTTTATGCTCTATTTAATTTAGATGTTTTTAAAAAAGAAAACAATTCTAAATTAAAAAGTTGTAGAAAGTTTTACTCTTCAAGTTAAATAGCAATTTGAATTAGCCATTGATATTTCTGATTGATAAAGGCAAAGAAATCTTAAATAGTGCTTGGTAGAAAGTAGTTTGTAGTGGGAATTTTTTGTTCATCTTTAACATGAGAGGATGGCCCTAAAATGTATGGGGTCATGATTCTGATGTAGATGTCTAGCAGGTGGGAAAGATGTTGGGACAGTTGGAGAGACTTGCTCAGAACTGAGACGCCTGGAGAAAAGCTGGTTGACTTGGTGACCAATGCCTCAGATGGGACCATGGGCAGAGATATCTTTGTGAATACAAAAGTGAAGCATAGTGCTAAAATAAATGATATATACATGTTACTTATATAACTTGAGCACTATGAGACAATACCTTGACTGAGATAAACTTGATGAGCAAAATATGGTGAAAAAACAACTACCCTTTATTTAATTCACCAGTTTTTCTTTCATTAAAAATATTGTCTTCTTGTGCTGCATTTATATTAATAACAACTATTCAATATATATGTTATGGAAATTCAAGAATGATTTATAGATATGCCATTGTAATTGAGCTATGACCATGAAGTCAATGTCTACAACAGACAAGTCTGTTACCTGTACAGTGTTTCAATGGGAGAAGCAACAACAGCCAGAACAGCCAATAAGTTGGAGCACAGATTGTGGATGCTGTAATGTGGATGTTGATTGTGACCTGCATCCAGGTACTGTGAGAGAGAGTAGCTAGACTTGAGTAAATGATCAGCCACACATAACAGAACAGCTGTGATGTCATATCTGAAATTAAACATTAACTTTTTCAATGCATTTTCTAAGCATGGAGTTAGAAAGGAAACATTTTCCAAAAACATTTTAAAATTTTTGAAGGTTTGAGCTAATCCAAACATCTTATTGGCTTACTAGAAGACAAGCTCCTAAATTTGTTCAAAAACACAAAAAAAATAGAACAGCTAAGAAAGGTCAAACTATCCTTCCAGGTGTTGCTGATTTGTTTATGAGAGACTTTGCAAATCCAGTATTTGCCTTTTTTTTTAAAAAATAATGTTGCAGATTTTTTGTATTTTATAAAGTCACACAAAAACCTAACTGCCTGATGTAAACCAATGTAACCAACAAGAAAGAAATTGCCACTTTAAATAAGCAAAAAGATGACTTTTTTCAGAATAAATTAAAGAAAACAAAACAAATGATAGATTGCAAAACCTGAACTGTTTAGTTCTACGTCGACTGGGTTTCACTCTAGAATATCTCTGAGTCAGTAGGAGCAGTGAGTCCTGAAGTATGGAACCAAAAAGGCTCTGTGCCAGTCTAGGTGGAAGAATGTCCCACATATCATGCTGCAAACCTCGCACGTGGTAGTTCCACATCTGGATGGTGAAGGAACATCGTTCGTCCTGAGCACAAAGAAAATAACTTTTCACTTTCTTAAAAATAATACATTTTTAGTATACTAAAATGTGAATGATCTTTAAGTACACAACAGTGATAAAATCAACAGTCTAAAAGTGAGACTAAATTTAGGCCTTGTCAGTTCTTTTTTTGTGACTGAATGCACCGGTACTGTGTGCGGAACCTTTTTCAATGTGGGGAAAAAATTATTATTTTTCTTGTATTTTAACATTTATTATTAATTTATTAGTAGTTATAAATTAGGCAATCCATCACTTTTTTTTTTTTTTTTTTACAAAAAAACACTGGGCCTTGTTGAGCTGAATGTGTTATGACTGATAAGCTCTAACAGTCTAAAAGAGCACAAAGGACTGAAGTTAAATATTATTGTGGTAGCATAAGTTGAACCAACCTCATAAAAATCTTTGATTTCACTCCAGTTTCCACTTTCAGCATCAGCCAGCACAGCTATAGAGATGAACTGGTGATGTAGCTGCAATAAGTGTTTACCCAGGCCATCAACTAGGTCAGTATACTGCTTCAGTAAACTGGACATGAATTTTTTACTGCAATGAAAAAGAACCAAAATACATTTTAGAAAGTTATAAACAAAACATTGTAATTAATCATTTCATGTGACTTAACCCTTTTTTTTTATCAATATTTTAAAAGTATCATAAAGTGAGTTTTCATATTGCAATAATTAATGAATTAATAAATTAAAGATAAAGATAAATGTTTAATCAGCATGCCTTTGTGTAACATTATGCAAAATATAGTTACTTGAGTACAAGAAATGTTCTGATTTTAAGGGACATTAATGACCAAACTCTTTAACTTACCCATTGTCTTCAGCAGAAAGGACATTTTCTAAATAGTTTAAATAATTTTTTATGTGCACAGCATTGGACATAATGATTAGCAACTGTTTTAATTGGCCTTTATGAGGCAAGTCTTTGCTTAACTGTAGAAAAAAAAAACATAAAGGGGTAACAGATAGTAAGATTCTAGGTAAATAGACAAACATATATTTCAATTTTCATTTTTAATTTTGTATAATGAATAAGACCATCAAAAAAAAATAATATAAAATTGTAGTCTATAGAATGCACTTTTTGAAATAATGTTTTAGAAACCAACTTACTGAAACACAATGAAGGTTAAAATTTTTGACAGCAATGCCGATAGAATCAATAAATGCCATTTTAACAGGAATCAAACATCCTTCTATGCCAGCTCTTGCCAGTGGAAGCAGTTCATTAACAGCTTGGATAAAGTCTTGTGTACCCTGGCAGAAAAACAAACATTATGATATACTTTATATGATATACTTTATGCTTCATTACAATTCACCAATAGGATTTTCAACTACACAATCACCAACCACGTTGCTGTTAAAAATTATCAATGTGAAATAATAAAAAGTATTAACAATCACAAAGTAACTTACTTTTGAGACAATCCTTGGATGATCTGTCCCATCATTCAACTGGACAAAGTCCACTTCGGCCATTTCTAAACAGTGTTCTGTGACCCATTGGGAAGTCTCATGTGCCAGAGATGATGACATTGTCAGGTCCAACTTAGTCTCAATGGCAGTAGCCAGACTAGGGGCTATCTTCTTGAAGATCAGTCTCCAGTCCCATCTACATTTGTCCTCAGATCTATTTCTTTCCACAACTGAACAAGACAAGAAGCAATATTTCATATGAATACTGAAGTGAGAGTGGTGCTGTCAGTAGCCCATTGAAAAGTGTGAAGTTACTCATTGAATGTTTCTAACTTCTTAAACACTTTGTACGTTTTTTTTTGTTGTTTTTTTTGAAAGATGAAGTTCAAGACTCTCATGGGTTACAGGTGGATAGACATGGGTAAAAGAAGGTTCGTCATACATAAGGTTCTCTCAATAAACTAAAATATGGTAAATAAATGTTGGTGAAAACTTTTCAGTTGGCATTGGAGTACATTGAAGTTTCATTGTAAACATATACAGATTTGGATCATTATTCCCCCCTGGAGTCTTGAGAAAGTCTTTTCATTGCAAACATATACAGATTTGGATCATTATTCCCCCGGAGTCTTGAGAAAGTCTTTTCATTGCAAACATATACATATTTATGATCATTATTCCCCCTGGAGTCTTGAGAAAGTCTTTTCATTGCAAATATAAAAGCAAAATGAAATGCATGATGGGAAAATGATTAACTGTCCAGGAAATCATGACTTTCTTGTTAATTTTCATTTTAAAAGAGGTAACATAACTTTATAATTAAAACTTAATTAGTCTGAGGACACAGTTTCAGTCATGACCAAAGTGGGGGAGGGGGGGTCAAATCCTCTTATTAAAACCTCTGCAGTTATTCATTTATGTTTCTGTCCAAGTCCAAGTATTGGCTAACCTTGAGACTACTAGTAGAAAAGTGAGCCATTCCAATCTGGCAGGTTTTGTACTGATGTTATCAAAGAAGGTATTTTCACCTACTCGACTCTATGGTTGCAAAAAGTAGAGGATGATAAATGATAGAATTCAAATCAATGTAACCAAATAACAAAGCTTTAAAGTTATTGATCATTTACCTTTTGGAGGTGGTGGATTGTCTGTAGGAGGCAAATGTAGGACAGGGCTGGAAGATTCATTGGCTGTGTCTGTACTGCTGAAACTGCTTCCTAAGTTTAATGAGTGACGTTTCAGTTCTGGACTGGAACTTGGTTTTAAAACACCTGTTAGTAACAGTGCATATTAATTAAAAGCTAGTAAGGTTTGCATATTATACACTGTTGTAATGGATTGAAATTTTAACTAATGTATTTTGTCCACAATATTATTTTTTAAATCCTAATTAGCACACAACCTTTTGTGATTTGTTCTTCTCTTACATGCTGGTTTACTTCAAACTGATACACTTTGTATAGAGCAGAACATTATTAAATAGTCAACAGCTATTCATTTTTTTTTAAGTAGCTAAATACAAAAAATGAAGTTCTGACCATGTTAACAAGGATAAAGAATTTAAAAAGGCAAAATATATAAACAATAAGATTAAAGATAAAAGAAAGCTTGATACCTCTAAGACTTGATTTTTTTTTCACTTTCTTAGCTGTTGGTAAACCTGTGACCTCCCAAGAAGTCATCTTGGTCAGAGTATCCAGGAAATCCTCCAGCTTCATCAAGGACATCGCAATGTGTTTCAGTGCAGTCATGCAGTCCTTGGGGAATGTCATGCTGCCTTGTTTCTGTAGACACAATGGTAAGGTATTAGTAATACAATTGTTTTACTTTTACTTAAAGTGTCAATATTGGCCTTGATGATCAAAGTGCTTATATTCTACCAAATTCAATGATTTATGATACTTTTTGCAGAAGGAATATTTCATTCTTTATGTTGGCTACTAGACATCCCTATCTTACATCATTTGTATCCACATAGATTGCAAGGCCTCATAGGCAGTATTGGGACTATGAAAATCAACTGCCAGATCAGAATGAAATAAATCCTCCAGGATAAATGTGAATGAGCAGTAAGACTTAAAACTACAATTGTTTAAATAAAAAACAATAAAACTGTTAATACACAAGACACCATAACAGTTTGGCCAAGCATTTTTGTTTTAAATCTATTACTTTATACTAGATAAATGGACAAGTAATTCAGTTTCTATAATCACCTGTAATTTTGGACCAGCACTTTTGTCTTTATCTAGTTTGTAGCTAGATGCTAAGAACATTGTGTCTAGACTTTGAGAAAAACTTGGCGTCTTGGAAGCCCAGGGTTCATTCAGGGGTACAGCTGTTAGGTGAGCAAATCAAAAATGTATATTTCGTAAAATAACACTGACAAAAAAAATAAAAAAATCATAAGTTCAAAGCCAAGAATGTGACTTAAATGTATGTCCTACCACCCAAACTTCCTCGCTGTCCAGTCTTAGGCTGTGGGGACTTGCTGCCTGCTGCATCAATCTTTGCAAGACCATGATCACTTTTAGAAGATTTGACCACTTTTTTGTTAAAGTCTCTGATGTCATCAGCTATCTCTTCTACCAGCACTGACATTTCATCTGAGTACTTCTCCAGGTACAAGTCATGTAGAATTCTATACATACCTGGTAAATGATGAAAGAAAATCTAAGATTTATACTTAATAATTCCATTGAGACTGTTAACTAGTCATCTACTTGAGTAATATACTTTTTAAGAAATACTTATACATTTGTCACAAGTGGGACTTCTTTTAAGTATATATTCTAGAAAAAAATAGAAAGGCAACAAAAAGTAATAATAAATTCTTGTGATGTCACAATGGGCTCTCTAGAAATTGAGGATATGCATAACTTGTATATGAAAAAAATGCTATGATTAGGGTTGAGATTAAATATATAGGAAAATTATTATTTTGAAGAACAAAGGACCATTGATTAGCAAAACAATTCTATAGTCAAACAGAAAAAAAACAACTACATGAGTAATTTGACTAACCTCCAATTTTTTTGAAAACACCAGTACACAGAACAGAAAAGTCTTCCTCAATCATTTCAATGATTTTGTCCGCTACCATCATACAGTTACAACAAAACTCTTTGTAGTTCACATTCTCTGAATCATTGTCAGGCAGCAAGGAATGAAACAAGATTTCTAACTGTTGGCTTCTCACATTTCTGTAGGTCACCCAAGCATCCTCATCACTAGCAAGGGTCCTGAGCCCACCAACCAGCTCAAGTCTTCTCTCTATGACAGCCCAGGAGCTTCTCAGGTTCTGACCAAGTGGTGGTATTTGAAGCAGTTCGGTGATAATGTGCTTTTGTATACTTTTGGTAAGTTTGAACCATTTATTTTCAATCAACTGCAAGTAATAAGAAACAACTAAAACTAATTCAAAAATACTCTAAGTTAATAAAGTTAACTTAAATTTTTTCTTAATGTCAAAATATTAGATGCCATGTATAATTGGAGAAAGATGAGGTTTGCAAATAAAAAAAAGGTATTTTACTGCTCTGAACTACTACAACAAACACATTCCCATGTCTTTCAATTTTTGAACCTATGGCTTCATGTCAATGTTCACTTGAATTAAGTTGAACAATAAAAATATATATTTATTTACTCAACTGTAACGACCAGGCGCAATCCAAATGTTTCTTTAAAGAAAGTAATTGAGGAGCAAAATTCAACTAAAATAAAAAGAAAACTATTTCACCTGGTCACCCATATCCAACTGAACATTTAGTGAACTGGAGGACTGACTGATGATACTGTTTGGGGAACACCGGAACGGCAGGAGAAGTCCTTCTTCAGATGCTAATCCTAACATTTCTTGCAATATAGATTCTTCACTGCCAGGGTTTTTCTCCAAAGAATCACACTTACACAAAAAAAATATATAAAAATATATAATCTATAGATATGTTACAGCACAACCAAGATGATAAAAGAAAATTGAATTGTATATGCATATTGGAATTTATTTGTATCCTTGTCTGTTATGCCAATGACATGCCATTTAATTAGATATTTACATTGTTACTTGTGTCCCTATCATTTGTGATAGACAATAAAAAGATGATGAACATTTTACATAATTAACAAAGCACTAAAGTAAATAGCAAGCTTATAAATAAAAACAGTAAATAAAAGTGGTAAATACTTTAGAGAACAAGCTTTCAACTCACCAGAGCTACAATAATTGCTACAGCCTCATCTGCCACTGGATCATAGCAAGTGTCTTTTTCAAGAGTATGGCTATTGCACATGTAACCGAGAGCATCTTTTGGTGTTGAGAAAGTCTGACTACTTGGAAGATTATTAGCAGATGTAAGGATTGATTGCAAACAAATGTCAAGTCTGAAATTTGAAGTAAATAACAACAAAACATATTAATAATATTGTTTTCTCTTATTTTGCACTTACAAACAAACATTTACCCAATAGCTTCTATTTCTCATTAGGAAAAATCCTTCCCATACCCTAAGTTTGAGGGGCAACTCTGAATAAAAAAAAAATACTAAAAAATAAACATGAAAAAATAATACAATTTAAGATCCAATACTAATAAAAAAAAACAAATAACTCTGAAAAATATAATGATATGTCTAGTTAAAAAAAAATACTTTTAATACCTTTAGAACATAAATGAGCTTCAAAAATACTCATTTGGGGCTATGGGCCTATTCTTTTTAAAAATTCTTTAAGCAATAAAGAATATTTTGGATTTTACTAAAAATAGAATCAGTAATCTCCAAAACAATTTGTAATCATGTCCACAATGAGACTAGAAGAAATCTTTTATTTAAAAAGCTTAGAGCAAGGCTATTGCAAAGGGCATTTTAACAACGTTCTACAATGGTTTAGGACTGACTGCAGAAGAAGCTTATGGGTTTATATCATTATCTTAAGAAACTTTAAAACCCAATGAAATGAAAGGAAACCAAAGCCCTTTAAAAAAAATAAAATGTTAATAGAAGAATAATGCCTCGTCTTTTCTCTAATTTTTTAAATACCTACATACACCGTAGATATATCTCTCTATATTTTTAAAAATATATATATTAATTATAGAGCTAGAGCTAGTCTAGATTTAGAATCTAGAATTAGTAGTCTAGATAGATAGATATATGTTGGCTTCATTCAGTGGTAGAACAACTATAATTCAACTCGTGGAACACTTTTTCATGTGACTGTGGAGCCCTGTTTGGAGAGACATGCCCGTCCATATATATATATATATATAGCAGGTTTAGGTGGCTTTGGCTTTGTTGGTAGAGGAGCCAGTCATTTTTCATATGGCCCGCTTTTCTTCTTTTCACTGTCCAGTTTTTTGGTCATCATCTTTCTCCACATAGTGGGGTCTAGGGCCATGTCTTCCCAATGGTCAGTATCAATATTCACTGTTTTGAGGCCCCATTTTATTACATCCACGCAATGGAGGTTTTTCGTGAGCCAGGCGCAAGTGCCCACAAAGACTTTTGGGATGCTATTGTCCTCCATCTGGTGAACATGTCTGAGTCAGTGCAGGCGGCGCTGTCTGAGGACTGTAAAGATGCTGGGAAGACCCGTTTGTGCAAGGATGTCAGTATTACACACTCTCTCTTGCCATGTGATTTTCAAGATCCTTTGGAGGCAGTGCAAGTGGAATGAATTTAGTTTTCTCTCTTGCTTTGCGTATGTAGTCCATGACTCACTGCCATACTCAGAATGCATGCTATGTAGACCTCCATTTAGGTCACTGTAGTGAGCTTCTGTTTTTCCCAAACTCTTGGTCTGAGTCTATAGAAGATTGATGCAGCCATCCTTATGTTGTTTTTTTTTAACTCCTCTTCTAGAGACAAGGTCATCTTGAATTATCCAAAGTAGCAGAAATCATTTATGGCATCTAGCTTGTTATTGCCAATGAGGATGAAGGGTAGCGCTGTAGTAGTTGCTCTCATAATATTTGTTTTCTTTGTGCTAATGGTTAGGCCATACTCTTTATAGGCCTGAGAGAAGCGGAACATTAGTGACTTAAGCTCCTCTTGTGAGTGTGCTACTACCACTGCATAGGTCGCGGATACAGTATCTCTTATAATATATAAATCATTGAGTATATTCAAAACAGACTGTTATGTAGTCTAGAATATTAGTAGATCTTGAATCAGATAATAAATAACTGATTATGAGAAGAATTAATATAAGAATTTAATTTAATAAAGAAAGATCCACACTGAGTCACTGATCACAGCCACAGATGTAGTATAATATATATTTATTGATCTATCTAGAATCTAGATCTAATCTATACTTAAATGTCTTAATATAGTTATATTATAATAATTTATATACATTACTTTTTTTTTTACATATAATCATATAGATTATAGTGATATACAGTATATACTAACTACTATAACTTATAATTATTATTTTACTAATTATTACTTTAAGTCAAATTAAGTTAAATACTTATTTTGACTTATACTACTTATAGATTTCTAGATCTAGTAACCTCCTAGAAATCTAGATTTATTAACTTAATTAGATCTATAATTATAACTATAATTCATATGATTAAGTAATAAGTAGATCCAATCTAGAATTGGTAGAATCTACTTAAGTACTTATCTAGATCTATAAATTAGTATAGTTATAATAGTTTATAATATTATAATTAGGTAATACAAAAAAAAAACTTAGTCTAGCTAGTAGATCTAGATATATTTATTATATTGATCAAGTCACATTCTAGTGTAGTCTAGATTTAATCTATATAGTTATATAGATCTAGACTTAGATCTATACTTTTCATTTATTTATATACTAATATATAGATCTATAAATCTAATTATCTATCATCTACTCGACTCAGAACTCTGTCTCAACTCAATACTTGACAACACTGACTGTCGTGTATTGGAATCCAGCTGGCTATCAATGTCGGCTAGAAGACTTTGCAATGATACAGAGCTGGGCACAATGCCTTCATGGAATAAGGCAGCAATAGGGGGGAAATAGTCCGTCGGTCCGTTTTCTTGAGTGTACTGAGACATTATTTTTTTGGAACCCCCTTTTGAAACTAAAAAACAGGAGACAATATTTTTAGTCCTCCATTTTGTTTATACCTTGACTACAATCACCTCCCTTTGTTGAACATTTAAAAAAATACAGATATCCTGATGTACTAAATCTGTTAGCATAAATTACTTTGTGTTCATCAAAGGGAAAAAAAGAACGCCTGGAAGCTGCTGAACTTATAGAAAAATTAGAGACGTTCTGCTTAAAAAATTGTCAGCGTGTCGTAAATGTTTGAAAGCAAGAAGCTAGATGTACATAAAGCAGAAAGTCAACTGAAGAACATCTAGATTGAAGTAACAAAACCAACCACTGCTCTGATTGCATTGAATGTCTTTGGTAAATGTACCAATACATTCAAATGACTCAAAAGTTTCCTCCCAATTTACATTCGTCTAATTGGGGTGGGGGGGCTCACCAAGATATTCCTGAACCCGGGCCCACGGATAGGTCTACCTTGCTACGCCGCTGATTAGTATTCTTTATAAATTATACAATATTTGAACAAAAGTAATCGGATGAAATATATATACTAAATCTACTAGCTAGTTCTAAGTCCAAAAATCTAGTTCTAGTGTTTTATTTTTAAGAAAAAAAGTTGTTTTTAAATCGAAATATTCTACAAATCTAAGCACTTTTGTCGGGAACGTGGCCAGTGATCAGAAAGAGGAGGCACACAAAACCAGCGATAGAAAACATCTCAAAAGGGACGGGCCCATTAAAGAAAGATACTAATTCAGGCCAAAGACAATAAGGAATGGAGAGATGTGATGGTCAACAAAAATTGTGTGGTACCACAACGGTGTAGAATGTAGATGACTGACAAGTGAAAGTTAAGGTGTAACTCTTGCCAGCAAATGCTTATTCTTTTATTTTTATTAGTTATCTCCCATTCAGTGTCATTGCAGGCATCAGTCTACGGTTTAAACTTTTAATTCACAGTTATATTTAAATAGTTAATGTCAGTTAATATTAAATAATTAATGTCAGTTAACCCTTACTTATATTTTACTTGGACAGCCTACATGTTTACTTACATAATAATAAAAAAAAGGTGCATTGAAGAGACTACAAGCTATTATAGAAACAAAGTATAGCTGCTATTTAGTCAATAGCATGTCAAGTTGTTGATGATGTATATTGCAGAAAATAATCCTATTGATTCCAACTAATTCTTAGTTACACACAAACATTACTACAAATATTTAGCCTTTATCGGCTATAATGAACTCCTTCTACTGACACAGCACTCTGTTGTTGTAAACACACACACAAAAAAAGGCACGCTCATTCTTCTATTGTTTTACTGGGTTCATATTTTAATGAGATATGGGAAGTCGTCGACAGTGAGACACTTAACACAAATCACAAGGATAATAGGTGACTGAGTGTTAAAGCATTTGGCTTCCAAACTGGAGGGTCCTGGGTTCGAATCTTGGCCATGACTGGTATTTTTAATTTTGGGTGCCTCTGAGTCCGCCCAGCTCTAATGGGTACTTAACATTAGTTGGGGAAATGTTGGTTCTTATGCTGACCAATGAAGCTCTCGTTAACAGCGGGCCACAAAATAAATAACCTTTACATCCTTTATGGTCTGAAAGGGAAACTACTTTTTTGTTTTACTTACAAGAATAATAAAGATACTACGACAATGCAAGTTCTAGGATAATAAAGATAATTCAACAATGTAGTTCTAGGATAATAAAGATATTACAACAATTTAAGTTCTAAACATGTAAAGGGAGCGTGGTGGTTCAGTGGTAAAGCGATTAGTCCATCCAACTCTAATTGGTACCTGACTTTAATAGGGGAAAGTAAAAGCGATTGGTTGTGCTGGCCATAGGACACTCTCATTAACTGTCGGCCATAGACACAGCCGACCTTTATATTATGTGACCTATAGATTGTAGGTCTGAAAGGGGAACTTTATTATTAGTATTATATTATTGTATTTCTGAAACATAGTTAAACATATGATCTGAGTTCATGTCGAGCGAGCTCTATGTTATATATAGGCCTATATATTGGCCTCCTTCAGTCGTAGAACGACTATGGTTCATCTCGAACACTTTATCATTTGGCTGTGGATCCCTATTTTGGTAAGACATTCCCGTCCACATATATTGCAGGTCAAGGCGGCTTTCGCTTTGGTGGTAGAGGAGCTGGCCATTTTCCGTGTGGCAGCTTTTCTTCAAGAGCAGAGGCCCATGTTTTCTCGCTGTCCATAGCTTTCTTGGTCACCGTCTCCCTCCAGCTAGTGCGGTCTAAGGCTATGTCTTCCCGATGGTCAGTATCAATGTTACTGATTTTAAATCTCATTTTATCTCATCCACGTAACAGAAGTGGGGGGGGGGGGGGGCGACCAGTTGTTCTTGAGTCCGACGCAAGTTGCCTGTCTAGGGCATATTCATTGGTCTCCTTCAGTCTTAGAACGACTATGGTTCATCTCGCACAAGTGAGATGAAAGCCTGGGCATTGTTTATGGTCGGAACGTTGTCGCCCACATAGCAGTTCTCCCCTCTTTGCGCAGCTGATGCGACCAAACGGAATATCCGATGCAGATTGGGATCAGTAGCGCCGCAGGCTGTAGCACGGTGTGCCACAATCTCCCTAGACATTCATGTTAATCAATGACTTAAACTCTGACAGTCGTTGGTTTTCCTGGCTCATTCGGGAACCAATGCCATGTTTAATAGCACTATGGAAGAAAAGAGTATTTGAAGAAATTTGTCCTAGCATTCGGAACAAGAAATGCGCTTTATCTTTGTGTCTTTCTAGTTATTTTTATTAGATTTTGTTTTTGTATTTGAAAATTTTATCATGGAGGTTCTCTAAATTTACTGATTCTACTAAAGGTGGTGGTACTTAGATCTATGTTAATTAATCATCTGTCCAAGTAGATATCGACATATCGCTTAATTCAATATTCGAGTAAATAACTTTTTAAAATTGATAATATAAAGATCTGTCTCCGTTCTTCCTTCTTACACTTCATGGTATCAGTTAAATTACTGATAATAGATATTTATAGCACCTGCGTTCTGTCATCTACCTGGTCTTAAGTGTTGGTTAAAGTAGTTAGGTAACTAATGAAGCAGGAGGCTAAGAACGGTAATCTCTTTCTTATTGGTACCGTGCTAACCGCGGTAACGGGACTTTAACGACGCGCAAGACTATTAGGAAGATAGAAACAAGAGTTATTTGGCTTGCCCTGATTCTCTCCTCAAATATTATATTCATTATTCTTTACTTTGTCTTTTCATTATATGTATTTATATTAAATAGCACGAATTATATACATATTCAGCGGTGGCTGAGTCGTAAAGGGCTTGGAGGTACAGGGTTCGAATTCTGGTGAATACTGGGATTTTTAATTTCGAAATATTTAGGGCGCCTCTGAGTTCACCCAGCCCTGATGAGTACCTGACGATAGTTGGGGAAAAGTAAAATGGATTGGTAGTTATGCTGGAGACATGACACCCTCGCTAACCGTGAGCCACAGAAACAGATGATCTTTACATCCTCTGCCCTATAGATCGCAAGATCGAGAAAGAGAGAGAGAGAGAGAGAAAGAGAGAGAGGAGAGTTAATGAAGTGTGCCATATGTTCAAGGACTGAAAGAGATATTATTACTCTCTCACCTCTCTCTCTCTCTCTCGCGCGCGCGCACACTAACTCTTTCTCTGTCTCTCTCTGTCTCATCTGTTTTGAGGGTCGACTAGGCTGACTTGTGTCCAGCCTAACGACCAATTGTTGTTAAACATTCTCCAACTAACATTAGGTACCCATAACAGTCTGGTCTCAGGGGCTTCCTCACAAATCCGAAGTGTAAAATATCAGCCAGGTCTAGTAGCCAGAAACTAAGAGCTTTGCAATCCAAATATGTTCACACATGATTCAAGTTCTAATTATCTCCTCATTCAAATATTATTATTCCATGAACAGGTGTGTACAAAGTATGAGATAAGATAACGGAACACCTATTTTTGTTGGAACATAACTCTCAATGGGAAGTTAATTGGTTATAGAGTATTCATTTACATTCCAAACTCCAGCCGATCTAGTCCTAGATGAACTTTAAATTAAAAGAGAAATTACACCAACATACAAGAAAAACATGAAAAATACTTTAATAAAAAAAAAAGCTTTTACGAAGTGTAATTTATCAATTGGTTTGGATCAGTCATGTAATTAAATTTGTAGGCTAATAGATCTAGACCAAGAACAATAAAATGTGTGATTAGAAATATTTTTAGCGGCCCCTCGAAAGGGGAAAAGTTGCTATTAGTTATGTGACATCATGATATTTTAGATCATTTAAAGTTCTGATGCAACGGCTACTTTTTTTCTTTTCCAAAAGTAAACCATCTAATTTTTTAAAATTATATATGCAAACAGATTTTTCAAAAAATTACACCACTTTTCAATGAAAAACTTAGGGTAGGTAACTTATTTTTTAAAGGTCATGGACTTCTTCATTAATAACTCAATCTTCATTCATTGATTCGCGCATTGGTACAAAAAAATTGCATCTAAGGTCACTATGGTAAAAGTGTCAATGGTTCATTATAGAATATGTTTTCCATTTATTAACTAACTCATTGAATAGAATACTGATTCAAATGTTGTTTTAAAAAAGAATTTTGATACGAACTTCGTTTTAGTTATAAGTTTAAAAAATAACAAACTACTTTTATAGCGCGCAGTTTTGACATACACTCATTATAGGGGCCTACACTTGACAGTCTAAATAAGACTAAATAGAACCTAGATCTAGATATATTAAAAAAAGGAGAAAAATCTGACCCAGGAAACTACAGACCAGTATCACTTACCAGCATCACATGTAAAATCCTAGAACACATAATATGTAGCAACATCATAAACCACTTAGACAAACAAATTAATTTTAGGAAATATAGGTCATGTGAAACACAACTTATAGGACTAATTGATGATTTTTCTAAAGGTTTAGATAATAGTGAACAAATAGATGCTATCTTACTAGATTTTTCAAAGGCTTTTGACAAAGTTCACCACCATAGTTTGCTTAAAAAATTAAAATATTTTGGCATTAATGGTCCACTGCATCAGTGGATTAAAGATTTTCTGATAAGGAGAGAACAAACTGTAATAATAAATGGCTCTAAATCAACACCGATAACAGTAA
This sequence comes from Biomphalaria pfeifferi, assembly GCA_030265305.1. Lineage (NCBI taxonomy): Eukaryota > Metazoa > Mollusca > Gastropoda > Planorbidae > Biomphalaria > Biomphalaria pfeifferi. Next base: position 2,035,144 of record JASAOG010000105.1, on the reverse strand, counting down.
ACTCAGGTGTAACTCAAGGAACAGTCTTGGGTCCACTACTATTTTTAATTTACATAAATGATTTACCAAATTGCATTACTTCAGGAACAGACGATTGCATAATATATAGAACAATAAAAACAACACAAGACACAGATATTTTACAAAGAGAATTAGATGAATTACAGAAATGGGAATCAAATTGGAGCATGTCTTTCCACCCAGAAAAATGTCAGTTGTTAAGAGTAACAAAAAAACTAAAACAAATTAATTCCACTTATCTTATTCATGGCAAACCAGTAACACAGACTAAAAACGCAAAATACCTAGGTGTTATAATAAATGAAAAACTGTCATGGAATCCACATATTGATGAAACTGTAAAAAAAATCAAACAAAGCATTAGGATTTATTAAAAGAAATTTCTATAAATCAAATAAGAACATAAAACTAAAATGTTATTTAACCTTGGTTAGGCCAATAATAGAATATGCATCCTCCGTTTGGGACCCCTCAACTCAAGAAAACATTAAGAAACTTGAACAGACACAAAATAGAGCAGTGAGATTCATAACAAATAAATATTCACATTTGACTAGAGTAACACCTATAGTAAAATCACTAAATTTAGAAAGCCTTCAGGACAGAAGACGCAAAAGTAAAGTAGCAATTATACATAAAACACTGAACCATAATCTTCAAATACAAAAACAAAATTTAATAAAATACTCTAAAAGACACAAAGATAAAGGCACATTCCTCGTCCCATATGCTAGGACACATTTGTACAAATACTCCTTTTCCCCTAGTGCTATTAGAGCATGGAATGGGTTGCCTGAGCTAGCCAGGAACACCAGTGACTTGGCAGAATTTAAGTCATTGGTTAATATGCCTGACGCGTAGGACGTAATCAACTTCTTTTTTGAAGTAACGTCTGTATTATATAAGATAAGAAGATATTTATAATAAATGTATCAATAATTTGAACAAAATTTTAATTATTAAGGCAATAACTTATCTTCTGACAGCTTAGGGGTGCAGATTTATTTATTATGTAAACAATAGTATCACATAAAGAAATGAATCGGATACGAACAGCATCGTACACCATTACATTATAAATGGCATTACCCGCTAACAAAAGGCCAACTATTCATGATCATAACATTGACCCAAGTCTAGTAATTTTAAGATAAAGCGTGTTAATTCATACGAGTTCTAGTCTAGATATAGTAGATTCTATATCAAGATTCTAAATCTAGATCTAGAATTAGATCTGCACTTAGATCTAGATTAGACTTAGATCTATTTCTAGATCTAGACTTAGATCTAGTTCTAGACCTAGGCCTTGAATCTAGATTTAGATCTAAAACTAGGTCTAGATCTAGCTAGATCTATCTAGTTTGTGTGACAAATGACAATGGAGATATTAATTTTTATTTTGCGAGCGAAATGTCTGGTCCACGTAGACATACTCCAAGTCTTTCAAGTCATTTCTAGTTAGCTCACTACCTAACTAAAATAGGTCAAGAATTATATTTTTTTTCGTGTTGCCAATTTATCTAATTTTGTAAGAAGAATAAATCTTTTTTAGTTTCTCTTTATTACATCTAACATGTCATTAATTTTGAATGTATGGATAAGGTTAATTATTATTATTGTAAAAAATATAAGTGTACGCTAAATGAATATATGGAGATGCTGTGGCTGAGTGGTAAAGCAATTGGAACCAGAAGTCTCGTGTTAGAATCCTAGTGAAGACTCTAGGTAGACCACTTCGGGGGCCGATCTTCAGTTTGTGTTTCCACACAAACTGTCTTTGTAACCTTATTACTAATTGTTTTTGTTTAGTGCTATTTCATGCTTTTAGCTTTCTCAATACGCTAGGATCCTATCATTTTTCAGGACCAGTTGGGAAAATGGGGGGGGGGGGGGGGGGAGAGAAAGAAAGGGATATCTGGGTGAATTTTATCCGTTATCGCTTTTTAAAAACATTTATTTAAAAAAAATGGTTAACGAACTGATTTCGAACTCATGTCTCAAGCCTCCTCAAGCCGACATACTAATCACTCTGCTAGTAAGGTGCTTAAGAAAATAGATGGTTGTATAGTTATCAATTGTTTGTTTCAAACTTACTGTAAATCGGCGACCTATAGAGGGGACTAATTCAGCTTATACCACCATTTATGTCAAGTGCAATTTCTTTCCCTTGTTCGAGAAACCAATCAAAATATGAGATAATTGCTTTTCACTTTTAAATACAGCAGAATCCTGTTTCTAAACTCTGCCGCTAGTAGATTAAAAGTATTATTTATTTTGGATTGTAATGTTAGTCTTTCAATAAAGCGCGGTTGACATTATTTTATCAATATCAGAGTCGCTCCTATCTTTGTATTTTATTGTTTTTTCCCTTCATATTAAAATAACTTATAGGCTATTATCAAATATTAACTAACATAAATTTGAAGCTGCAGGTATTAGATCTATCATACACATCTGAAGTTTCAGCATTACAGTTTCAGTTGAGGTTGGGGAAATTATACAACTATTCTGATTTCGCAACCGGCTACCAAACACTTATATCTTTATTATAATTATTTTTTTTTCTATAGCTTTGCTACAAATATAAAGAAAAAAATGATTGCAACAAATGTAGGCCTAGGCCTAAATGTATTGTCTTGTTTAAATCGCACAATTTAAGCCATGTAGTGCCACATAAGTCCATGGTAATTAGATTTATATCTAGCGGTAATTATTTCAATATTATTAAATGAAGAAAATGTTTATTACTTATGTAGAGATATCATTTTCAACTAGAGTGACCTAAAAACCCTTGCTATAAGTTACAAGAGAGAGAGAGAGAGAGAGAGAGATATTTTAAAATGTTTGAAAATTAATTCTGGAGAAAACAATCCAACATATTTTTTTCTCCACACAAATGATGCAAACATATTTGATGACCCAGAACCTGTCATCAATCTTAAAGCTTGTCTTATATGCTTTGTTCATTTAAGTGATGGCACCCAATGCAAACTCTAGATTGACAATTCTTTTCTTTTGTTTCACGCAATAACTTATTTCTCTGCCTGAACTAAAACGACTATAAATTAACTTGTTTTTTTTGTGGATAAAGGAGACAGACACACACAAAGAAATAGACACAACTACAAACACACACACACACACATGAACTTCTTAAGCTGGTAAACTAGTCATGTTGTCCACAGTTCATTACACTCGCTGCTCGACCCACATCTCAATTTCTTCCCCATTACAAACGTATAAATAGAAGCTAGGTATTTTAAAAAAAATAGTTTTTTAAATGGCTGTGGGTCTGTGGTTATAGCATACAAGGCACTTCGAAAATAACTATCTTATTATTTGCGCTTCTTTTTTTCATTAAGCCCCTAAGCGTAACCACCACCTCCCCATCTCTACGTTCATCTTTTGTACGTCTTATTTGCTACCGACGTGGTGTCTCAGGGGCGGTATAAGAAGCGTGTGTGTACTTTCCATAGATGATAGACTAAGAAGTGGTGGCGTCGTTTACAAGGTGTGAATAAATCCCAAACGCCACAGAAGAGTGTTTGCCCAGACCGAACAATTAAAAGCAGCTGCTGGTTGTTAAAGAGGCATATCCTCGCAGGAAGTTCAAGGATTCTCTAAAGGAGGAGATGGAAATTAGCAGAAACACACAATCAGGGAACACCAAACAGGGAACGTTGTACACGGAACACAAAAAGGGGGTACACAACAGGGAACGCAAGAAAACTTCTGAGCGTTTAAAGAATTTTTTCTTAATCTCTCTCGTATCTTTTGAGAAATAAGTATAGTAGAAAAACTCGGCAGTGGCATAAGAATATATTTTTTTCTTTACGAAGATAATATTATTTTGTTTAACTTTTAAGTTATAGAATTACGTGAATCTATTTTGAGAGATTACTAAGATTTTTTTTCCCAAACTAAAAATTATCTGCGAATAATATGGTAATATTATCATGAAAGTATGTGCATATATCAGCTCTGTTAGACATTCACTTGGCTTTGATAAAAACGCGAAGTTGTTTCTTTTTTACCTTTTTTTTTTACTGTCGCTGTATTAGTCGCCCGAGCTTGCATTACATTAAATAAATTGGACTCACAACATAAACTCGAAGATCATTGAAAAAGCTCTAAGAAAACATTTAGTTTGTCAATACATCGACACAGATCGAAATCTAATTTATTATAGGTCAAACTTTCCAGTTGGCAATAAATTGTAATGTCGTAATTCCTGGTGCGAATGGCACACTTCAAATTGTTTAAATGCATAAAGAAGGAAAACATTCAGGGCCGGCCCTAACAATTGCGAAGCCTATGCGAAACGGATTGCGCGGGGCCCAATCTGGGCAGAGATAAGTATAATGTCAAAATGTGTATTAGAAAATACATTCATCTTTGCAATAAGCAGACAATGACGTTTTTTTTAAAACGCGCGTAGGATTAGCAACCCAAAATTGACAATATTTGTTCATTTTTCAATAGCTTTTTATTCGTTTTTTTTTAGTTTATTTGTTTTTGCAAGCAACTGATTTAAGCCTAATCACGTGACTACAGATGTCGTCACTTCCTCTGGATTCAAGTCTCAATGTTACGTCTACGTGTCTGTGTTGCTTTATTTCTATTTCTGTTGTTCCTAACTTGTCCTGTGCCTGAGATTTCAATCCTAGACCCTACTGAGCCTACTTAGGTGTACGATATTGATAGAAAACAGTCGTTTAAATTTGTTGGAACTGGAAGATAAGTAATGACAACGTCTGCAAGTTGGACAGGAAAGGAACTTATACCCCAAACATCCACCGCTCAAAGTTCTACACTCTCATCCATTCCACCAAACCATCAAGTACTCTTACTTCAAACTTAATAAACCTTTGGTCCAGGCAGCTTAAAGAGCTAGTTCTGACCCTCCCACCCTGAGCGAAGTTATGGAAAAAGTCATAAAAATATCCACTTCTTCACTTATTAACTTTCATCTACATTTCACCGACCCCCCACCACTCCCGTCCCTTCTCTTTCTTTATTATATTCAAAAAAAGACTTTCACGTTTTTTTTATGCTTATTATTTTTGAAGAAAGTTTCCACAAAAAAAGTCTGTCGTTACCATCAATCACCCACAATTTCAACTGTCTCGTTTAGAGCTAATTTGGTTGCAATGATACTCCTGCCTTGGGGGGAGGGCAACGTCTCAGTCTTGGTCTCGATAATCGTTTAGCGTTTAATAGCTATTGCAAAAACATATGCGAGTAGTTTCCCTTGTCAGTTAGCTCACCTTTGCTTCTCTCCCTTTTGCGCATCTCGCGTTCTGACTTTCTGGGCCAGTAAATAAAATACAGCGTCCCTCCTTTTGACATAAGAGTATTGAGGGAAAGGAGGATGAGGAGAGAGGAGGTGAAGTGAGATGAGGAATGCACTGAGAGGAGGGAGGCAGTGGGTTGTCATAAAGACTTACTGGAATGGAACATCTTACTATTTTTTTAACGCGGATGTGATCTCCAGGTTGGGCTCATCACTCAGTGGATGCAGACTTCAAGAGCATTCTGAAGGAGTTGATTATGACGACATCCTAACAGACAGATTCGTTTCAATGGCGTGCACGCCGTCCTTCTTCCTCTCCCTCCCCCAGTCCCTCCTACCCTTTACCTGGTGGCAAATATTTCTTCTGGGAGGTAAGAACTTCAGGCAGGGCTCTTTTGGTGGAAGCGCGGATATAGAAACAGTGTTTATGCAAGCGACTTTGGTTCGATTCTCAATTTTATTACATTAAATTTTATCCGAGTCTCTTTAGGTCATTTCAAAATAAAAGAATCTTGGGTATTCAATTCAAATGTTGTTGTTTTTTTAACTTTCTCATTAAATACCATCTTTTCAGTGTCTATTTTGGAAAACATGATAATCTTGATGTCTCATTACAAATAATATTACATGTATTATTTTTTACAAATGTAAAAATCTGATGTTTCTTTTCAAACTTTGATATTTTAAAATCTTTTATGACATCATTTTCGAGATAGTCACTCTGTACATATCAACTAATTGGAATGGCCACGTTGAACTCTTAACTGGCATAAACTTTCTTAGCTCATAAACTACTCGTTAATAAAGTCACAATGTTTCCATTTCTTAATGATGTAGCATTTTTAGTAGGCCTACACATTTTAGTTGGCAACAGTAACTTCTAGATACAGTGTCTTTGATACTTGACTTATTTGCCTTACTTGATTTATTTGACATTTGACTTATTTGGCATTTGACTTACTTGACATTTTACTTACTTGACTTATTTGACTTACGTTGTCGCTAGTTCAAAATCACTGCAAGTTTTTATCTTTGTTAATTTAAAAAAAAATGTTTTTTAGCGTTGTAACCAATGACAGCAATGAAACAAGAAGTCGATGTATCCTAAAAGTTTAGCCTTAAATTGGGTAAATAACAGTTTTTAGCGATAAAGGCAAATATACTGCTCACTGCTAGAACATAAAGAGCATGGTCATGCTAGTAACAGGTGACGATTGAGTAGCATTTAGTGGCTTAAATCGGGATCATAAATAATGTTTTCGTAACCTGCATATACATCACAAATGAAACAGTTTCAAGTTTTATATTTTTAAAAAGTTTCAATATTCCCACGAAGTTGAGATCATCCTTGCCTCACCCTGACATCCTCTTCACCCCCAAAGCACCTCTCTATGTGCGCCATCAATAATAAAGCTGCTTTGAAGTTTATCTAATGGAAAGTACATGCTGGTCCGAACAGTGGTGTTAAATATAAGAAGGGGAACAGTGGGGTATACACTTAGTCCAATGTTGGGATCCACCCGCCCCTTGTTTTGATTGGACGATGTGAGCAGACGTATGATACGGCACTGCCAACCGATTCACCTGACAGATAAGTCTTTCCTTTCTGTTTTTTTTTTTTCTCTTCGTTCTTGTTTAGAGTGGTTAGAGAGGCGGCTGGAAACTATAAGAGAAAACTGTTTTGTCGGGGTTGAGGAGTGGTGCGCCCCCTCCCGCCGCAGCGGGGGAACCGAGGGTCGCTGATAGTGACAGGCAGATTTTGAAGATTTTGTTAATAGGAAGGAATCCTTTTTAGAAAAACATATTTATCTAAAGGAATAAAGATATTTGTGAGAGATGTACGTAGAGGGAAACGATGTGTTCGTACTCAAAGGAATACGTGTGTGTGTGTGGATATGAAAGATATGAAGGTATATGTTTTAGGTGCAAGAGAAAGTGGAGAGTTGTATTCAAAGAGACTTTTATTGAGCTCGGTGGGAGGCAACACAAAAAAATGTTGGGCATTCCAACGAGTATTTCCATAAAATGCAATTTTTCTCCCATAGTTTAACTTAATGTTTTTATCATTATTATTATTATTATTGTGTTTATTGACCATATAGAGATATTGTTTATAATGAATAATTCAACAATTGTATGCTTTTTCGTTTTCATTTTTTGTACCTTATAATTTTTAATTAGTAATCTGCAAGTTCAATTCCTGACTTATTTTCTATACTATTTATTAAACAGCAACAACAACAAGAACTAAATGTTGAATTATTGTATGTTATTGGTTATAACGTCTTTAGATTTTAAAAAAAATGTTCAGCATTCAGAAGCTGATATAAAGTTTGCGGTGGTGGCCCCCAGAAGTTCAACTCTCGATTTTTACTTGACCTGAGTAAAAGAAAATCAAGACCATGACCTACCTAAAAGACTACACCCTTGTTAATCTCTAGCATCAACAGTTAAGCTTAAATTTATCAATTTTTATGGACTGGTCAAATGAGAACTTAACTTTTCTTTACACAGACTTCCAAGTATTTTATCGACACATTAAAATGTCTTCAACAAAAATATTCTATTGTATAATCATCATAAAAATATGGTAACAAAACCGGTAATGAATAAGATGCTAAGTTGAAAACTTCAACCTTTGACCTTTAAACAATAACTCTTAGCAAAGGATCCAGAAATAAAGAATTGAACAACAACTTCGTCAGGGAGTTTTGAACTGAGACAGTCAACTATTGTTGCCATCTAGTCTACAGTCTAATCAGCCTGGAGGTTACGCTAACAGCAGAAGTTTGTTTCAGGAAACAGTCGACTGCTTGTTGGCGCTCAAACAACGAGATGGAATTATTGAAAGCTGTCGTGGTGGGAGTTCTAAGTCTGGAAAGCGCGTTTTGAAATGTCTTGAGTGGTTAACGCAACTTAAACGTTCACTATTTGTTCTTGCAGAGTTTGTCTATTATAAAGTGTTTGCCACTGTAAAGATGCGTCTGTCTGGATATCACAATAGTATTACGAGACCAATAAAGAAAAAAAAATCGTGTTTCTAGTTGTCATATAATGCACCACACCCCATACCTGGCCTTGTGTTCCATGGGGCAGATCACGTAGAGCTCATCTATTTTTATGGCCTATTGTTAACAGGATGTCATGTGACCAGCACAACAACCAACCATCTAAAATGTCTCCAAAAGGTTGTCAGGTACGCAGAGAGGTGGGTGGATTCATGGACGTCCGTCACATCCCGAAAAGATCTTAAGCTCAAAATTGCCTCGTTTCGGAAACCAAGCGCTTTACTCCTAGGCCACGAAGTGATTGATAGAATAGAAATCGACCACATAAGGTTCTTGTTTAGGTTTGATATTCTGATCACGTAATCGAATACATATTTTTCAAACAATGGACACTGGAATTTGGGTGGACACGGCTCTTAAAAACTGCTCTAATGATTTTTCAGGAAATTTGACAGTTGATGTTTTTATGAAAAAAAAAACACTATCCAATAAATCTATTTTGACCGTTATAATTCCTACACACATCCACACACCAGTGGCGTAGCTAGAATGGGGAGGGGTTCTGAATTTGAAAATACTCCAGGCCCCACATTTCTGGGGGGGGGGGGGGGACAAATGAATGTCCGAAATGTGTTTTTTACATTAAATATTACGTCGAATGTCAAAATGCAGGGGCCCCTACCAAATTCCTAGTTACGCCACTGCCACACACTATCTTGAACTATTCAAACACACACACTATCTTGAAATATTCACACACACAAACTATCTTGAACTTTTAACACACACATAAACTATCTAGAACTATTCAAAGACACAAACACACACACTATCTTGAAATATTCACACACACAAACTATTGAAAGCTATATTTAAAGCAGTGACATTTACGATTTTAACACACACACACTTAAACCATAAAGACAGAGGAGAGAGGGAGAGTGATAACGACATTGATGATGATGACGATGATACTACTGACAAAGCTGTGTTTCCGTTCTCTGTATGTCACGTCCAATTCAATTACACCTGATTAATGACAACCTCAGCACTGACACATATACACACAAGATATGCTGCCTACTACAGCGCCCTCTGCCATCAAAAAATCACATAAATGGCTGAATATCTACTCGGAATAACATTCTTATCACTCGCACATAAAATATATAAAAAATATGTTTTTAAAACGTTAGGCACAAAACATGCCTTCACCTTCCCGCCAACCTCTTCAATAAAAATAAATTACCAGCCATTTTCACGTAGTCACGTGAGTATGTCTGTATATTAGTGTGTGTGTGAGGGTGTCTATGCTGTAATCCTTGCTACGTTCAACTCTGTTATTGTTCAGCTGTATCAAACTTATCACAGTATCACCGCAACATTTTTGGATAAGCTCTGATTCCAGATACATTTATCATAGAAAGAAATGGGGGCAAAAAAAAAAGAGAGGGGAGGAGGAGTCGATGAAGATGAAGAAGTTGATGAAAAAAAAAGCAACTGCTCCTCTTAGGGGAGATAACACGTTCTTTTCACATCATCTTCAAAAGAAAGACTTCAAGTGGATGAGGAGGTCATGCCGTTTACAGACTCTCATAAAGATACGACGCTGGCAACAAGCTCTGCACCAAATCGCCAGGACACACACACACACACACCGTTTCACTTAAGTCATAGGGAAAAAATAATGGCACTTATATTTAAAAACAAAAAAAAAAACTCTCTCGGACTCCACGTCACATGAAAAAAAAAAAGCTACATTTAGTTTTGTCCCCTAAGTGACGTCACTTCTTGTCAATTCCTCGAGGCCAATGAAGAGGGCTGGCGTCGAGCAAATTTTCTCTCACTGTTAACAACATTTTCGAGCTGAAGATTGCAGTGGGTTTCCTCCGATAGAAGACGGTTTTTGGGGCCCCGAAGGAGCGAGCAATGAAGATTAGCCTATCACATGCAAGCCCAGTGTGGAATCGTCTTCAAAGGAACTTTTTAAAATTAAAAATATAGATGCTGTCTTCTTGATGGTAGTTGCTAGCTTATAGATATGTCTATTTTTTTGTGTTACTTGTTTCTGTTAGTGAATTAAGATAAGCCAGTCGCGTACCATTTGTGAGTCTCTCTCTCTCTCTCTCTCTTCTGTCTGTCTATCTCCTTGACTTTAAAGATTTCAATAAATGGCTTTATCTGGCTTTATGACCTCTAAAAAGAAACCTGGAGACTTTGATGGACCATTTACGTCAGAACTACATCCAAGGAAATGACTCAAACACAAATTGATCTCAGTCCTTTCTCTAGCCTCCATTTTCTTTTTCGTTTGGTCAAATTCTGATTTTATTTTTTACATTTTTCAGTAACGTTATAAATTATAATGAGTGCTTAAAATTATATCTATTTTTAATTTAAAGATATCTGTGAAGATGTGATACTCTTTTGGCCGTCTACATTACCTGTTTAGATGGTCCAACCAAAAGCAAAACAATTGCAAAACAAAACAAATTTACTTACTCACTTAAGATTTAAACTGAATTTTTAAAAAAATGTTTTACAAATCGGGTATTTAAATTGTATATTCAATAGAATACATTTTGAAAAAATTCTAGGCTAAGAATGCGTTTCTATTTATGATTTTAAAAAAAAATCCTTCGCATTAACATTCCCCCTATTCCTTAGTCTGTTAAACAATTGGGGATCCACACATAATCTGTCGACCGTCTTTTTTCATTCCTCTGACTTTAGCCTTGCATGAAATCTCATTCAATGACAGGTCTGTCCATTATTTTATTTTGTCTTCCTATCGCTTTCTCTGTCTCCTCTATTCTTCTTTTTCTTGATACTGTTCCCTGTAGGAAGGTCTTCACGAGCTCCGATAATCTTTTGATATGGCCATCAAGTTTCAGTTTGCGTTTTTTTTTTTTTTTTGTTGACAATGATTGGCATGGCATTGTGAGGCCCAAGTTCCTTTGAGAGCCTGTTTCGTTTGTGATGCGGTCTTTGTAGGTGATACCTAGAATCCTTCTATAGTATCTCATTTCCATAATTAGGAACCTCCTATTTAGTTTTTCAGTTAATAATAATAATAATGATACTGTTTATTATCCATAAGGATATTTGTCTTACAATTTTTGGAAGACACAAAAAAAAACAACAAAAAAACAACAAAAAAACAACAAACAACATTATATCTATAGAAAACATAAATATACATTCACACTGGATTCACATACAAGTGACATGTAAAATGTTTATATCTTTTAGTTGAACTGTGTTTAATGATTGAATAGACACGGGAGCAAAGGAGTTTTTGTTGTCGGTGTCTCATTTGGTGAATCAATGCAAGACTGTGGCTATGACCAAGGAGCGCATCAGTCTGATTTTAGTGTCGATGGCTATGACTTTGTTTTTCCAGATTGTTTGGGTCAGCAAGTGCTGCTGTGGACTGTGCAATTCTGGACAGTACTTCAGGTTTAGTTCCTTCTTATCTTATCTTATATAATACAGACGTTACTACAAAAAAAAAAAAGGAGATGATTAAGTCCTACGCGTTTAGTCATACATATTAACCAATGACCCAAATTCTGCTAAGTCACTGGTTTTCCTGGCTAGCTCACGCAACCCATTCCTTCACTTGAAAATAGTTTACGTTTAAAATAAAGATATAAATAAATAAATGTTTCAATTTTCTTCTCAATGCTTCCTAGAATTTCGGACAATTTTGTATTTCAATGTTAAATATTATGATTGCGATTTTTAAAAATTTGTTATTGTGCTGTTTCTGTGATTTATAGATCTTTTGGTTAAGAAAAACGACACTTTCAAGTGTATATCACTCTTGCTAGGCGACTTGGGTGGCTGCCGGGTCGTGTGGTATGCGTTCTGCACTGTCGTCTCGGCGGTCCCTGGTTTGAACTATTTCCACCCCGCCCCGCCTCCCTGAGGCAGAATTGGGCTAGGACGTCTTCAGGTCTGAAGGAAGAAGTGAAACATGTAACATGTAAGTATTTCTTCAAGTTTTTATAGGTATTCCATACAAGTATATGTAAGTATTTCATACAAGTATATGTAAGTATTTCATACAAGTATATGTAAGTATTTCATACAAGTATATGTAAGTATTTCATACAAGTATGTGTAGGTATTTCATACAAGTATATGTAAGTATTTCATACAAGTTTATGTAAGTATTTCGTACAAGTATATGTAAGTATTTCATACAAATAGATGTAAGTATTTCCTACAAGCTTATACTCCAACGGCCTGTAGCATTTTTTTTTTTTACATTCCTTTTTTACTGTTTCTCTTATTATCCTGCAAATTCTTCGTCGGTATAACATGTGCAGAACACGAAACAAGAACACGGATCTCGAAAACAGCTCTAACAATTTTCCTGGAAAACTTTCTGTTTATGTATATCTTTTGGAAAAGAATTACTAAGTAATTGTCCAGATAGGGAAATTTATAGTTTGACCGTTAGGATTTGTTTTGCACACAATAATCAATGTTCAACTTTTATTCATATAAATACATTAAAAAAAAAAAAAGACAAAAGATCACTGTAATATTCACACAGATACGCACTTCTGTTTAAGACACGTGATCATAGGATCATAGAGTATTGAGAAAGCTAAAAGCATGAAATAGCGCTAAACAAAAACAATTGCTAAAACTATTTCTAATCGCACAGATTTATTGTTGTTGGTCTAGATCTATTTCAAGTTTAGTTACATGAATGACCAGGGCCGCCGCGAGGGTTGTGGCCTCCTGCGTGAAAAATTAAAAAATGCCGCCCCTTCCACCCTTTTTTAATTTTTTTAAGACTGAGCTGAATACTGTACCAAAACCGCCCTTTGATTTAAGTCCATTTTTGTTGACCATTCCTTTTTTTTATATTAGCACCCTTGTCGTATCCGCATGCCCTATAAGATGTTTGATTTTCAACTTATCATTTTTGTTTTACAATGAAAAGGAAAAGAAACTTTAAGTCTTAATTATAACAATTTTTCAGCTTTCATTTTTCATAAATAATAATTTAACACTATGTATAGAATCAAAATTTAAGTCATGAAATTTAACTTAAACGAGACAGTTCTTGCCTTTTTAACTTCAGAAATTCTTTTCCCTGGCGTCTACAATGCCTTTTTCTCGTAGTAAGAAGAGATAGTATATAAAAGGCCAATACTGATGTGCATTCTTTGAGAACGCATTATTCATTCTAATAAAAAAAAAGTTGATGGCTATATCAAGTCTAATAATAAAGAGGCAGCTCTGGCCAATAATATTGTACGAGGGACATTTTAGGTAGGCCTACTTATTGCGCACGGACTTCTGTAATGGGCGTGATCTTTTTTTTAAATATATCCTTCGTGTTAAGCAAGACGTCTCTGTCGCAAACTTTTTTTTTCACACAAAAGTCGTCAACCCATATTGGTGCATACACCTCTCGCAAAAAAAAATAAAAATAGCCTACATTTGACAAGGTCTTATTAGAGAAGATGAAACAACGTCTCCTACTAATAATATTTTAATTTGTTAAGACTTTGGTGATAATGTCATTTTACTAATATTTAGATAAATTACACTGAAGATAAAATATTTTTTGCCTTCCCTTGTTGTCGGTTGATCGTTGGTTTGACGCTGAGAACAACTAGTACAACTGAACCAATGTAGGCGTTGTATATTTTTAATAAATAAACTTTAAATAACATAAACAAACTTCTTATATGAAATAAAACTCAATATATCTATTATTACAATATTCACATATTTAACTTGAGATGAGAATAGATCTAATAGTAGGCCTAATGAAATAAACTGATACTTTTTAAACCAAATCTAGCTCATAGGAAAACAACGTCTTTACTCTTTCATGTCTCGAGATTGTCGTGTCACATTTGCATTACGCTAATTTCATTATCTTCAATGAATAACCACTAATCAATCCCTTAATCTCTTCTTATTGTGGCTTAGGAAACACACATTCTATAAAAAAAAACTTTAGTCAGGTTGTTGCTTCCCCCCCCCCCCCCTCCGTTAGAGGAACTCGCCTTCCAGGGGGTGGGGATCCAAACTGGAAACGCTGCATCAAAAATACAGATGATCAATAATGCACAACAGAATAATAGTAATAATAATCCAATACGAAAAAATTGCACATAATCTAATAAAAACAGATACCGTCTTTAACTAACTTTACTACGCAACAAACATAATTTAAAATGTATTTTAAAGTAGAACACAAATTGGTGACAAGTGAACTGAATGTAGATTGACATGTAGATTGACATGTAGATTGACATTTAGATTAAAATGTAGACTGACATGTAGGCTGACATGTAGACTGACATGTAGATTGACATGTAGATTGACATGTAGATTGACATGTAGACTGACATGGAGATTGACATGTAGATTGACATGTAGATTGACATGTAGATTGACATGTAGACTGACATGTAGATTGACATGTAGACTGACATGTAGATTGACATGTAGATTGACATGTAGATTGACATGTAGACTGACATGTAGACTGACATGTAGACTGACATGTAGATTGACATGTAGATTGACATGTAGATTGACATGTAGACTGACATGTATACTGACATGTAGATTGACATGGAGATTGACATGTAGATTGACATGTAGATTGACATGTATATTGACATGGAGATTGACATGTAGATTGACATGTAGATTGACATGTAGATTGACATGTATATTGACATGGAGATTAACATGGAGATTGACATGTAGATTGACATGGAGACTGACATGTAGATTGACATGTAGATTGACATGGAGATTAACAAGGAGATTGACATAGAGATTGACTTGTAGACTGACATGTAGATTGACATGGAGACTGACATGTAGATTGACATGGAGATTGACATGGAGATTAACAAGGAGATTGACATAGAGATTGACTTGTAGACTGACATGTAGATTGACATAGAGACAGACATGTAGATTGACATGGAGATTGACATGGAGATTAACAAGGAGATTGACATAGAGATTGACTTGTAGACTGACATGTAGATTGACATGGAGACTGACATGTAGATTGACATGTAGATTGACATGTAGATTGACATGGAGATTGACATGGAGATTGACATGTAGATTGACATGTAGATTGACATGTAGATTGACATGTAGATTGACATTTAGATTAAAATGTAGACTGACATGTAGGCTGACATGTAGACTGACATGTAGATTGACATGTAGATTGACATGTAGATTGACATGTAGACTGACATGTATACTGACATGTAGATTGACATGGAGATTGACATGTAGATTGACATGTAGATTGACATGGAGATTAACATGGAGATTGACATGTAGATTGACATGTAGACTGACATGTAGATTGACATGTAGACTGACATGTAGATTGACATGTAGATTGACATGTAGATTGACATGTAGACTGACATGTAGACTGACATGTAGACTGACATGTAGATTGACATGTAGATTGACATGTAGATTGACATGTAGACTGACATGTATACTGACATGTAGATTGACATGGAGATTGACATGTAGATTGACATGTAGATTGACATGTATATTGACATGGAGATTGACATGGAGATTGACATGTAGATTGACATGTAGATTGACATGTAGATTGACATGTATATTGACATGGAGATTAACATGGAGATTGACATGTAGATTGACATGGAGACTGACATGTAGATTGACATGTAGATTGACATGGAGATTAACAAGGAGATTGACATAGAGATTGACTTGTAGACTGACATGTAGATTGACATGGAGACTGACATGTAGATTGACATGGAGATTGACATGGAGATTAACAAGGAGATTGACATAGAGATTGACTTGTAGACTGACATGTAGATTGACATAGAGACAGACATGTAGATTGACATGGAGATTGACATGGAGATTAACAAGGAGATTGACATAGAGATTGACTTGTAGACTGACATGTAGATTGACATGGAGACTGACATGTAGATTGACATGTAGATTGACATGTAGATTGACATGGAGATTGACATGGAGATTGACATGTAGATTGACATGTAGATTGACATGTAGATTGACATGTATATTGACATGGAGATTAACATGGAGATTGACATGTAGATTGACATGAAGACTGACATGTAGATTGACATGTAGATTGACATGGAGATTAACAAGGAGATTGACATAGAGATTGACTTGTAGACTGACATGTAGATTGACATGGAGACTGACATGTAGATTGACATGTAGATTGACATGGAGATTGACATGGAGATTAACAAGGAGATTGACATAGAGATTGACTTGTAGACTGACATGTAGATTGACATAGAGACAGACATGTAGATTGACATGGAGATTGACATGGAGATTAACAAGGAGATTGACATAGAGATTGACTTGTAGACTGACATGTAGATTGACATAGAGACAGACATGTAGATTGACATGGAGATTGACATGGAGATTAACAAGGAGATTGACATAGAGATTGACTTGTAGACTGACATGTAGATTGACATGGAGACTGACATGGAGATTGACATGTAGATTGACATGTAGACTGACATGTATACTGACATGTAGATTGACATGTAGATTGACATGGAGATTAACAAGGAGATTGACATAGAGATTGACTTGTAGACTGACATGTAGATTGACATGGAGACTGACATGTAGATTGACATGTAGATTGACATGGAGATTGACATGGAGATTAACAAGGAGATTGACATAGAGATTGACTTGTAGACTGACATGTAGATTGACATAGAGACAGACATGTAGATTGACATGGAGATTGACATGGAGATTAACAAGGAGATTGACATAGAGATTGACTTGTAGACTGACATGTAGATTGACATAGAGACAGACATGTAGATTGACATGGAGATTGACATGGAGATTAACAAGGAGATTGACATAGAGATTGACTTGTAGACTGACATGTAGATTGACATGGAGACTGACATGGAGATTGACATGTAGATTGACATGTAGACTGACATGTATACTGACATGTAGATTGACATGTAGATTGACATGTAAATTGACTTGTAGATTGACATGTAGATTTTATAAACGGCCAAAAATACTCTACTCTTTAAATAATTTTCATTATTAAACCAAAAATGTAAAAAAAAAAAAAAAAAAAAGGAACCTTGAAATAATGATTTGGTCGCCCCCATACACTCGGCCGCCTGCGTGCAGTGCACACATTGGACAATAGGTAGCGGCGGCCCCGTGAACGACCCAAACTAAATGATACAACTACGCGTTATATAAGCTATGTTATTTTTAAAACGGAATTATGTAAATTTGGATGTTTTTTAAGAATAATATGTTTTATTTTCATTATTTACTGTTTGTATTCAACGACTAATGCATATTGGCATCTTATTTTGTACACGTATTTTTAAGGCAACAAGCGTGATTTCTGACATCGTTACCTCAGTGCGCGGGAAAGTTTTCCCTAAAATTGGATAATATATACTTATATAAAATAAAACGTCTATGTTTTTATGAACAGATTTTATCTTATCCTTAGTAACTTCCCCTTCCCCTCTATTTGTTTTAATCTCATCCAGAAAAAATTGTCTAGGTTAGTTTTTTTTTTCCTCTTCAAAACTTGATTGAACTGAATCTCCGCTTTAAATATTTGTGTTTATTTCTTGATTTGGGCTGAGGACGAGAGAAGGAACTATTAAGTGATTCGAACCCAGGAACCTTTAAGATAACAACTTGGAAAACTTTTAATCTGATATGATTCTTGTCTTTGTAGAAGTCGTCCACTGGTTGGGCGCCATTAAATGTGTGTTCAGTGCGATGCTTCGACGTTTTATTATATACGAGCGCCACCCAACCAGAAATAATATTCTTGTAAAGATTAGGCAACATATCAGTGGAATCTAATTACGAAACATTCATGTTGGTCCCACCAGCCAAGTAGCTAAGTGCTGACTGCTATTAATGTCATCATTCTAATACCTTTGATATAAGTTTATTCTTTTTTTCGTAACGCTGAAGATATGTTTTCTTTTTAACATATAGCTTTTAATATTTCGAGGTTGATGTTTTATTTAATAACTCTAGACTATTACATTTAGACTATTAAAAAGTTGAGGTTATCAAAAACGTTTTAGCTTACAAAATGTAGACTATGCTGATTTTAAACAATTAACATAAGAAAAGTTGTTTTTTAAAGACCATTTATCGTTTATGAAGCTAATGACTTATAGTAAGAGCGATCAATGTGCTCTTAATAATTTATGAATGATAGATTTAAAAAGAAAAAACATTTTTACCCAGCCCTAATTTCCCCCCCCCCCCCACTCGGACAGTTACGACTGTGTGCAAAATGTTTCTGACCATCTATTTATTTATTTAACCAAGGTACTATACTAAAGGATCAGTAACTTTTATTTATTTTTTTACAAAGTCTTGAAGATTTAGAATGTCTAAAACTTCAGCCAGACCAAATTTTTAAATGAGATAATAATTTGAACAATCATAACGCGCTAATATAATATAATATAATATAATATAATATAATATATAATTAACCAAATTAAGTAATTGTATCGTATAGTTAGTTGTTATTGATAAAGATTTTTAACGCTATATAGGCCTACCTGTTTTGTACAATGTAAGATGGTTGTAAACAATACAGATCATGACTGATAGCCAAATATTTGCTTGTACACAATTAAGCAATACACTTTAGGGAGGTGTACAGGCTTAAAGACATGGTAGTCTAATAACTACACGGACATTTCCGCCCAACTCTAAATAACAGCTCATAGCCCACAGCCCATCTCTAAATAACAGCTCATCGCCCACAGCCCAACTCTAACTAACAGCTCATCGCCCACAGCCCAACTCTAAACTACAGCTCATCGCCCACAGCCCAACTCTAAACAACAGCTCATCGCCCACAGCCCAACTCTAAACAACAGCTCATCGCCCACAGCCCAACTCTAAACAACAGCTCATCGCCCACAGCCCAACTCTAAACAACAGCTCATCGCCCACAGCCCAACTCTAAACAACAGCTCATCGCCCACAGCCCAGCTCTAAACAACAGCTCATCGCCCACAGCCCAACTCTAAACAACAGCTTATCGCCCACAGCCCAACTCTAAATAACAGATCATCGCCCACAGCCCAACTCTAAACAACAGCTCATCGCCCACAGCCCAACTATCATTGATCAAAGATGAACCGGAATCTCAGCATGGACTCTAAAGCAGCGAACATCAATGCACATCAGTGCTCTAATTGTTCCAGACTTTTGAAAGGAAATGGTACATGCGCGATCCCAAGTGGTCCTAATAGATGGAAACGATGTTGTTGTTTTTTTTCAAAGCAGACTTCAAAATCCTTTATTTGTTTCTTGGGTCTCTCCCCTACTCCTATCTCCCCATCCTTTTTTCCTCCCCGAGTTTCCTCCATTCAAGCGCGCGTTTGCCCCACAATTGAAATTTATTTTATCATCTCTTGTCAAAATCCCTCCCTATCCTCCTCTATTTCTGTAATTTATGTAGCAGCCTCTTGGTCTTCCTGGCTAGGCATTAAAAAGAACATGTTTTCAATATTTGGTTGCACTTGTCGCCAAAGCCCTGGCATCAAAAGACGTATTATCATTGCCAAATTGGATCCACGCGGAGACCTCTTTTAGATTCTCGTCTACTTTTTTACTGTTGTCGTTTTAAGACCTACCCTAATGGCGGATGGGTTTGGAGGGCTCGCCGGGAGCTCAGAATTCTTATCTCGAGACAGAGAAGTATTTCTATTCTCGGTGTTGAGAAGGAGCTGTTACACTAGACCCACATTTTTCATAGTTAGAAACAGTTTGTAGTTGGCAGGAGGATAATTTAGGTGAGAAAAAAAGAACAACAAGGGAATCTATGAATATTAGATTGTGCTGCGTTAAGAGGCGGGATGGGGTTAGTTAAGGCTACACATTTAAAAAAGATAAAACACACGTTAGACTAAACATCTATCGCCAATATAGCCATTTTATATGCTGGCTTATGTTTAATGTTAATTTCACACTAGTCTCTAGATTAGTCTTGATAAAACTTCATCTGTTCGAGTTGAGTGCCTTTTAACTTCCGAGTTTCTGGTCAGAATCGATCTCCTAGTAATTTCGATACCTTCGAATTAAAATTTTACTATAAGAACGTTAACGTTTTGAGAATCGAAGGTAGGGGAGGGGTAGCGCCAAACACTATTGGTAGGGGAGGGGTAGCGCCAAACACTATTGGTAGGGGAGGGGTAGCGCCATACACTATTGGTAGGGGAGGGTAGCGCCATACACTATTGGTAGGGGAGGGGTAGCGCCATACACTATTGGTAGGGGAGGGGTAGCGCCATACACTATTGGTAGGGGAGGGGTAGCGCCATACACTATTGGTAGGGGAGGGGTAGCGCAATACACTATTGGTAGGGGAGGGGTAGCGCCATACACTATTGGTAGGGGAGGGGTAGCGCCATACACTATTGGTAGGCGAGGGGTAGCGCCATACACTATTGGTAGTCGAGGGGTAGCGCCATACACTATTGGTAGGCGAGGGGTAGCGCCATACACTATTGGTAGTCGAGGGGTAGCGCCATACACTGTTGGTAGGGGAGTTGTAGCGCCATACACTATTGGTAGCGGAGGGGTAGCGCCATACACTGTTGGTAGGCGAAGAGTAGCGCCATACACTATTGGTAGGGGAGGGGTAGAGCCATACACTAATGGTAGGGGAGGGGTAGCGCCATACACTATTGGTAGGGGAGGGGTAGCGCCATACACTTTTGGTAGGGGAGGAGTAGCGCCAAACACTATTGGTTGGGGAGGGGTAGCGCCATACACTATTGGTAGTGTATAGCTGTTTAAGTACCGGTACCTGAAGTTACATTTCGCTTCGAATTTACAAAGTTTTACGTAGATTTGAAGCTTATATTTCGATGAAATGCAAAGATATTGTAAATATGTAGACCAACACCCTTGATAATAGTAATAATAAGGACCAAACACCAGAGGCCAATCTACCCGTTGACTCGTGCCCCACACAATGGAGAGGTGCTATCAGGAGCGGATCAAGAATCCAAAAGGATAAAATAAACGGGAAAAATTGAGAATTGAAGATCAACATGATCAAATCGTACTTCAGGATCAATAAGTGTGATAGCAGACGTCAACCAGGCTATAACAAATTACTTTTTCATGTATTCATTACATATCGAGGCCTCGCGCATTCTTAAGATCAACAAGATGATTCTTGCATCCTGTCAATGGGTGGTACTGCTGTAGTCCTACCAAAATAGAAAAGTCTTCAGTTGACATTGTTTCGGAGACTACAATGACTTTGGGTTCCATCTGTTGAATCTCAATCATGACTAGAGAGTGACTAGCGGTATATGTTATTTTATATAAGAATAATAATGGAAAGTATTCTAGTATTTCAAGGTACATGTATATTAAAAGATATATCACAATTTGGCAGCCACTGATAGAAGGTTTCATGCAGTACCCCCTTCCCCAAGCCATGAAAGTCTTGGTCAATAGTTGAATAAGCTACTGCTTCAGAACGTTATAGAGAGTTCACTATATAGTACATATCATGTCACTACACTATATTATTGATATTTATCGAAAACTATCATTACATACTTTATTCAATATCTGCTTGAAAAATGAATAAACAGTGACTAAGGTAACAGCTGTATCAGCCAATAGCTTTAGGGAAGTGAAACAAGAAAACAAAATGCTTATTTATGTAAAGACATTTTTCATCGGCTTTGATCCAGCAAGTCTCTTCTTATCATCAGAGTGCGAACACATTGCATGCTAATAGCAACGATTAGAAATAAAAGGTGACATCATAGTTTTTACAGGATGGGTTCGAGAGGTCATAGTTGAGTCTTCAAATTCATTAGTAGGGGGCAACTGCCCCCACTGACCCAAATAAGATCTAAGGACAACTTATTTAGGCATGCTAGTGTGTTCTATGGGAATAGTCGAATCTTCAATTAACCGGAGTGCTTACATACAAAGAGGTAACAACAGCATGGTGATAAAGATCACTATAAACAGGTAGAGGTTATTAAACGGGAGGTAATGCGCACCAAATAACACCTCTAAAGTTAGCTATTCAAACAGAAATAAGACAATAATTCACAGTAAGGGCAAGTGTATCAGTTTAAGCCTAGATTGTTTCAATGACATTATACATAGTTTTAAAATTATCTGTCCCTTTCCATATGTCTTGTAGTGTTTGAATTCAAAGGCTTCTAACAATCATTTAGTCAGACCAAGTTATTAGATCTATCATCTCTAGCCAAATTTAAATTATTTCTTTTTTACTTTACAAAATATATAGCAGTCAAACTAAAGTTTTTCCACAGTCAAACTAGATTTTTTTTTTCCACAGTCAAACTAGATTTTTTTTTTCCACAGTCAAACTAGATTTTTTTTTTCCACAGTCAAACTAGATTTTTTCCACAGACAAACTAGAGTTTTTCCTGTTTGGCCAGCGAGTAAGTAATCCTTTTCCAAATGATATACATCAACTGTCAAATTTCTAGGAAAATCGTTAGAGCTGTTTTCAAGATCAGTGTCCAGGTTTTGCCCACCCAGAAGCTTCTAGGTTTTAGGAAGTTCCCACGAAGTTACGAGTTGAATAGAGGTATTTAAAAAAAACAACTTTTGTGAAATGTATTTATGTGATATTCTTCTTTTTTTTAATTAGAAAATGGAATTTAAAAAATTGCTTGTCTTCTTTACAATTTTTTTTTACCTGTTTACACTAGCATGACATCAGCGCCCCCGTAATTTAGATGCCTCCCCCTCCATCTTTTCTTTTTGAAACAACGTGAAATCATCATTACAAAAACACAAAGTGAGTTTTTGTATTTTGGGCCGGCCAACTTACAAGACAACACGAATTATTTGGAATTCACTTCTCAAATTATATGTACTTGCTAGGTAGCTCCATTACAGGCTGTGCGGGAAAGAATATAAGGGAGACAAATGAGCACAGCTGTACAGCTCTCGCTCATTAATTCTCTCCCCTTTCTTGAACTTGACACTCTCATTGGAAAAAGATCAATGACTAGA
Source organism: Biomphalaria pfeifferi (assembly GCA_030265305.1). NCBI lineage: Eukaryota > Metazoa > Mollusca > Gastropoda > Planorbidae > Biomphalaria > Biomphalaria pfeifferi. Next base: position 2,011,699 of record JASAOG010000105.1, on the reverse strand, counting down.
ACACAGGTAATCATCAGAGGTGAACGCAGGACAACCCTATCTCCTGATGATCTTATTAGAGTTACACAATAAAGTCAATAAAACTAAAGTGAGAGAAGCGATTACAGTCATAGTTCCACAGTTCAGAAACTTGCTGTTATGTAAATGGGCGATGAAGGTCTTAAATCCACTTAGCTAGTAATTTTGTTTTCAGAAAGTGACAGCTGTTTCTAGTATGACCATAGATAGAATACAAAGTCATGTGACGTATGTGTGTGTAATTCAGTTTGGGTAAGTTTGTAAAGGGGTCAAGTGTGCTGGACAAACCAGTGTTTGTTTATTTCTCATATAGAATAGGAACTTACTGACAGTAATCTCTTATTTAAAATATGATATGAAGAGGGAATACTCTTCTTCCTGCTGGTATAGCTTCCAACACTAGTGTATATTCTCCGCCGGTGATATGTGTCTTGGCCGTTGTTTGTCTATATGCCGTAGTCAGTGTATATTCGTTGGTCGTAAATGGGCACTGTTCTCCACCGTAGTCACAATTCACTAGTGTTGCCCACATCAGTGCTAATAATCGTACAAATTTTCATCAATATTGAATGTTAAAGGTTATTGTTGAGAACTTTGACCAGCCAGAATAATGAACATGTACTTCAGCAGCCACTGACATGATTTTTTTTTTATTGACAATAAATTCCTAACACATCCAAATACAGTGGGTAATCCTGACGTTTTCACATTGGTGAATGTAGAGAATAGGCCTTCATAATAATTATAATGGTATAAATCTAGATTTAAATGTTAAGCCAGTTGATTAATTCAGCAATAATGGTTTTAGTTAAGTTTCAACTAAAGGTTTAAGTTTACCAGTGAGTTTAGCACGTAGCTTTAAAGGTCTAGATGACGCTCACTCTCTCAATCTTAATAGATCTAGAGATCTAGAAATTTTGTTACACTTTGTAGTAATAGTAATACCTCAGTAGATAGGAATTAGATACCGATATAACGCAGGTCTTGCCTTTTCCGTTGGCGCCACTTGTTACGACACAAAACTCTTCAAAATAATAAGATACTATCAGGTTTTACTCTAGAAATACTTTAATATTATAATAAGTTACGTAAACATGAACATTTCATCTCTCTTCCTGTCAATTTCTCCCGGCTTCCCCTTTTTAACATCCCTTCCATTCATTACACAAATTCGCACCATTATTCATGCACACCATGCTGCACTACGACCGTAACAGGTATAGTTATCTATTGTTTCTATAGTCTCGTCCTATTTTTCAGGCTATGTTCACTAAGACTCTGACAAAGATCTTTAAAGAGGACTAATTCAGCTTATACCACCATTTCATTCAACTACAATTTTTATCCTTTGTTCGAGATACCTAACAAAATGATGTATTACCAATAGTTAATTAACTAATAGATTTTTTTTTTTATTGATTCTTATGTTGTCAGGTGAAATTAATAATTGTGCACAATTTCAGCTTGATCCGGGTGTGGGAGAAATAACGTATACAAACTTTTTATCAGAAAGACAGATAGACAGACAGAGTGAGTTGATATAAGCTTTGTAAATGATTATTCAACTTAAGTAAAAGAATGACAAATTCAAAGTAAATAACGGAATGACCAATTTAAAATAAATATACCATACTGATGTGGAAACGTCAAAATGACCAAGTCAAAATAAGTAAGTTAATGATAAACTCAAGTTGGTTCCAAGAAGGACCACTCTTACTTACATCTATGCACTCCCTCGCTACATTGTCTCCTTCAATATTTGGAGCCTCTTTTCAACTTGTGTCTGCTGCCCTCAGATCCTCCATGAAGATGCGACGCCATGTTATATAAGGGCGCCCCTATTTACGCTACTTTCGTTTCATCCTCTATCTTAGGGCGCGAGATATTCTGTTGAAGAACATGCCCCCTGCAAACCTCATGCGACGCTTGGTCACCTCACTAAGTGGTCGAGTCAGTAAAAAGTATATTCATTTTCAACAAACAGTATTGGTGACAGACTGGACAGTGTTTTATTGCATCAGGCTTGACAAAATGTGCAGATTGCAAATGAGTTTGCGTGGTCACGTGAACTACAGTACTCATCCTTAATCTTCGGAATTGAAGACAATGCCTTATGATTACTAACTAACGTAAAGTAGGGGTGGGTGTTCATGTGGTAAAGCGCAAGGCTTTCAGACCGATGGGACTGGAGTTTGAAACGGTGTATAATTAAATATTTATGACGTCACTGAGTCTACACAATTCGGATACCTGACTTTAGTTGGGACAAAAAAAGCGGTTAATATTGCAGCGCTATATGACACCCTCGTTTACCTTACAAGTAGACCAGTATTGACCTAATGACTGATTAAACTGAGTGAGGTGTTTACTAGTATGATACATATGAGAAGGTCTAATTACTCTTAGAAGGATTTTAGTAAGCTTTTTATATAAAGATGAAGCTAGTCGGCATTGCTTAACAATGAGCTAGGAATGTTCCTTTACGAAAAGTGAATGAAAATGAAAATCTAATGATTCTGAACAACAGAAAAGACTTTAATATTAGTATTAATTATTAATATAAAAGTTTAATTAATAGCTGATGATTTTATTTCATGGCAGGGATGTCTGGATTTTTTAATTTTTTTTTTGTAAATGTTAAATTGAAAACAGAAAGCCCGTTAATCAATCGTATCAAACTTTCTGAGTTTGGTCAAAAAGTAATGAAGAAAACTTATTTTGTATACAATAGTCATACTTCATATGTGGGTTAGGGTAGGGAAAGGGGGGGAGAGATTTGAGTTAAAACATTGACCACTACCCACCCCCCACCTGCTCCAGGCGCTCTTATTCTAGTTTGGTAAAAAGCTAAAAGAAATATTAAATCATTTAATTTGTTAGACAGAAGTACGACGCCTGGAATCACCAATGGTTACACAGCTAGCATAGTGGGTACAGTCCTCATGTATAGCTCAGTATTACTAGTTTATCTCTAGTACAAACTGTGGGCTATGTATCACTGAATGTAATCAAGCGCACTCGCCATTACCAGTTTGCGCCAAAATTGACTCCAAAAGTTTGCCGTGTCTTGCTGACAGACGTCCGAGGCCCGCCACAGCCCCGTAGAGACTCGGACGTCCAGAAAAGTTATTGTCCATTAATATTTCATTAAAATATCATTGTCCGGAGTGCCGGTCTCACGGAGAGGCTCCGAGGTGTTAGGCCCCATCTGTGGGAGAGATGATCGATTGGAAGATGAGAAACACAAAGGGAGGGAAGGAGGGGTATTAGGATGCTGACGTCTGCTGTGCTATATGGTGCATTCTTAATTTCATTTCGACAGTTCTGAGAGTTAGATTCAAAAATTATATCATGAAATATTACCAGCGATTTCACACCAGTGTCAAGATCAGTAGAAGGAACATTTTCTTTCAGTTTCCAATCATTTTTTAAAAGACATTTTTATAGTCCATAGAGTGGGCACTTTGTAGTTAGTGTTAGCTACAGAGTTTAGAGGCTGAACTGGTTGAAACCTAAGCGAGAGGATATTTCCGATGACTCTAATCGTTATGGCCTGCTTACTAGGTCATTGAGATAGAAGGACAGTGACAAAACTTTAATTAAAGAATGTGGCGCTCTTTAGAACTCAGAGAGCGCCTAGATACGTAGCAAAACACTACACAAAAGATCATGCCTTCGATAACTTCGTTTACATTATAGAAAGTTTAGTATTATAAATATTTTTTTAATTATAAGTAAGTTTTGTATTGCTGACTGGTGACTGTTCTTACACTGCTGGGAGGGGAAGCGCAGACAGCCCTCCTTGCCCTGGGTGCCTTGCACTTTCGGTACGCCTCTGACTGACAATTTTATTTTTTGTTAAATTTTTGTGCACGAAATAAGAGAACAAGTAACACTTTCAATATATAACAGCTACAGAACTGTTTGGTTTGTTGTTGTTGTTGTTGAAGTTACCAAACATATGGGATACATACCAAACAGAGACTGTGATGAGTATAAAGGAAAAAAAATTGAATGCGAAAATCCAAACATATAAGAAACAGAGTGAGTTAATAGAAGTGTTGTAAGAAATTCGACCCCGCCCCCCCCCCCCCCCAAAAAAAATATCTGACTTCTCCTATACTCTTGTTCCGATCTCACTCTTTGCCGTTTGAGGTCTAGCAATGGTTGCGCTAATTTCCATCCATAGGGGGTATGCGTGGTGTGCGCGTCAAAATTTGCAGACTTGTGTGTAAACAAATATTTTTTATTACACTTTCGATTCTTATAGCTTCGAGTTTCTTACACAGATGAGTAAATAGTGTAAGGGGAGATAATAAGAACAAGCGCACTATAATAGTGTTGTTTTAAAAAGCTTATAAAAAGGGAAGAACTGCACAATTACTACCATTTATCTCAAATGTTGCAAATTTTATTTCCCTTTTCTATATAAAACAAAATATTTAATTACCGCTAATTAATTAACTTAATATTGTTTTTTTAAATTGATTTATGTATTGTCTTCGACAGTGAATAATGGACCTCATTCACCATTCGTAAACAAACAACATTTAGCCACGTGATTCTTTATCTGCTCTATATAAATTCGGGCGGCGCGGTGTCGGAGCGGTAAAGCGCTTGACTTCCGAACCGGGGGTCCCGGGTTCGAATCCTGGTGAAGACTGGAATTTTTAATTTCGGGATCTTTTGGCGCCTCTGAGTCCACCCAGCTCTAATGGGCACCTGACATAAGTAGGGGAAAAGTAAAGGCGGTTGGTCGTTGTACTATCCACATGACACCCTCGTAAACCGAAGGCCACAGAAACAGATGACCTTTACATCATCTGCCCTATAGATCGCACGGTCTGAAATGGGAACTTTTTTTCTATACAAATTACATAATACACAATGGCTATCACGTGACAGTTTTTTTTTTTCGTTGTTTTATCAAAATTATCACGTGGCTAATTGTTGCTTGTTTACGATTGGTGAATGAGGTCCATAGTGCGAAGTTTCAACTTGATCCGAGCATGGGAAGTGAAAACATCAACGTGTACAAAATCTATACGAGACAAAAGCTTTGAAAACAAGATAGGAGACATTCGTATTTAGTTCCCGCTTCAACATTTTCAGCTTGAGAGACTTTCTTCTATCAGGGACCATTCAGTCAAGTCAGTTTCAAGCTGTATGTTACGTTCACTTGTATGATTCGTTTATTAAATGTATGAGTGCTTGAAGCATAGTGTTTGTTCAATGTTCTCATCATTTCTACTTCAAGGATTAAAATATTTTATTTCGTAAAAACGAATAATGTCCTTTCTCCACCTAAACTAGACTATAATTGGATATTTAGTCATTAGACTGAATAGCAATGAAGAGTACTCAATGTTACAGTCGATTATAATGACAAGCAAAAACATTGTTTAAGTGTTCGAGGTCTAGACACAAAACTTACGGAGAACAGTCCGAAGCAGATCAACATTACATTAAGGGAGCAACAGATCTTTAATATTTTTTTTACACACACACACATCTAATCGTCCGTTAATGTCCCCTGTTGAGCTGACCATTCGCAAGAGCAAGTCTACCATAAAGTGTGACAATATTGTGGACGACACCTCTACACGTCTCTGTGTAATTGATAACTGAACAGACTGGGGACTACCTTAACGAAATCTACCAGGGGGGTGCCCAAGGGTCGATAAATCTTGCCAAGACGACGATCACACATTATTTACTTCCCTTGAATGCTCTGTCCTCCCATACGCTGAGAGAGCTAATATTTTAGAATCGGAAATCCCAACTGTCAAAGCTTGTCGCGTAATGCCCAAAGAGAACGCATTAGCTCTGGTCCTACTCGGGGAACAATGGACCGAAAAAAGTGGCACTGTTCACAAATCGAATTTGATGGAGATCTCACGGTCCGGTGTCTCTCCCCACTCCCCCCGCCATTAGCTGTTGGTTCCCAACCATCCTCTTCCACACAGAAGCACAGCAGTGGTCATTATCATCGCGAACAAGAATGTGGCCTGTTCATCATTTTCGAGTCTCCCTCCCTCCTCATTAATGTTCCTCCAATAGGTTTCCAGTTTCCATTCTATTCTTAGTGATGACACCGAGTTCTGGCATTATTCATCCTAGCCGGCGTTGGAGTAGGGAAGTGGACATTTTGAAATATCAAAACATAAATAATGAATATTGTCTTTTCCCGTGACATCATCTGGGGTCGTTACACAAATACCTAGCTCTGGAAGTGCATATATTGCTGGTTATATAAATTGTGCGTTTCGGAAGACATACAAGCATGAATGACGCAAAACTCAATAAATCTTAATTGAGTTCCCCTGAAACAGATGTAGGTCTGACCTCCTGATCGCACCTGAGCATTAGCACGGCTAGTGGTGTCAGACGAACACCCATGATTTTATACTAAAATTTATATCAAAGTAAAAGACAGTATTGGTTTTACCAAGAGGTCATAACAGTTGTCAAGCGGTTAGATCTACTTGTGTCTAGCAAGTAGACATCTGCTATATAGTGAAGGTATAGCCAGAGAAGTATTGAAATAATATCATTTGTTTACATATTGTCGTAGGCTTCCTGGTCGTTTAGTGAGCACTCGGACTGTCAGCACAACAGTCTCAAGTTCGAACCCTGCCCGCTGCCATCCTCTGGGGACGAAAGAATCTTCATTTCTGAAGGAGCCGCTGGTATATATAGAATCAAATCCTATTGTAAACATTTGTTCTAAATATCTGTGGAGTTGGCTCAGGCTGTACAATTAAATCTTGATCTGTTTTTGGTTCTTTTACTTACATTTGTCAAATTTTGTTATTTCATCACGTTTTTGACATTGTGTCTTCCAGTCCAAAGGCTCAGACAGAGTGCAGAGTGTTTGACGTGGTTGTTGCAGATCTATAGGTTGAACTAGAACAATAAAAAGAGCAAAAGAAACACATTTGTACAAACATAGGACACAAACTGAAATCAAATAAAATATTTAAAGTAAAAAGTTAATTTTTGTTTTTTTTGCTCAAGTCGGGTACGAACTCGAACTACAAAACCGTTAGCTTCATGTACCATCGACGTTAGCCACCCAGCCAAAGATACAATACATTTTCATTATATAGACATCTAGAAATTGATTTAGATCCATCTGAAGGCATAGTCCAGAGCTCTTAAAATCTTATCTACTTCTAGATCTAGAATCTAGATTAGATTTACGTAAAAATAAATGCAAAGTTTAGACAAACTATCAATAAACCGAAAGCAACATGAAGTTTAATAACCAACTCAGTTATCAACATAAAAGAATGGACGGGCCTGCCATTGAAAGAGGTTCTAAACAAGGCGAAAAACAGGGAGGAATGGAGAAAGACGGTTGACGAATCTTGCTTGGTGCCCCAATGGTCCAACAGACTAACGGGTTAGGTAAAGGTAAAGGTAAAAATATAGTAATAATATAATATAATAATATAATATAATATAACTCTAATAGGTACCTGGGGAAAGTAAAGCGGTTGGTCGTTGTGCTGGCTACATGAAACCCTTGTTAACGGTCAGCCATAGAAACAGATAACCTTTACATCATCTGCCGCATTGTCTAAAAGGGGTATTTTACTAATTTAGTTATTTAAAAAAGAGAGAGAGTTGGTAGGTCGTTGCGCTCTGATCGTCAATCAAGGCACCCTGAACGATTCTTACAATTCTTCATTTGGTTTTATTTTCATTTGTCTTTGAAATGTGCAGTTTGCAAGGTTGAAAAGAGTCGACCAACACTAAATATTAAAGCAAACTTATCAAAAAGTGCGGGTCCGGGTCCTAAACTTAAGAATGTTTACAGCACACAAAGTGTGACAAAACAAAAAGTTTTTTTTTTTCATAAAGTTGTTCAACGAAACAATCCGAGCTCGATTTAAGCAATTATTTCCTAATGAGCTGAGTAGTTTGAGATTACAAGTACATTACACTCGGCGTCGGCCTGAGAGAAGACACCTTCAGGAAAAAAAAAAACGCCAAAGGTAATTGACCCAGCAAATCAATCAAACCGGGCGATAGATGACCTGCGCGCCCTCGTCCATTTACACCTCTGGTGTCTCAGAAGGGAGGTCCATCTTTGCTGATCACATCCACCAGCGGCTGCTGGGTAGACGAGGACTTAGAGCGAGATTTGGAAGATGGTGAGGAAAACCCAACGGTGTTAAATATAGAACACGGACGTCGGGGAAGCTCAATCGTAAACGATGATGTTATAGCGCAATCTATAACGAACTGACCAGTGGCGCCCCCCACTCTTCCCGTCTCCATTAGCTACCCGTCTCCGCCATCGTTCGATTGGATTCTAAGGACACTGGTCTTCTGGACCTGTCAAGTGACCCCCCCCCCCCTCCGTTTCCCCCGTCCCCTCCCATTTGCCGGGTGGATAGTGATGAGTTGTCCCAGTGGGGCGTGAGTGGGGATTTCATTCTTCTATACTTATTGTCTGCTATCTCTGTCATTGATCTGGCCCCATCTTCATAAGTCCTTTGAGCTAGTCCCTAGTGATCTGACAACTTGACTTAAGATTACAATCTATAAAACTGAAGAAATTTTTAAGGCTTTTTTTTTTTGGGTTGTTTTCGAATGTCCATATCTTAGCTTTATTGCCACACAAGGTGACCACATGACCTAGTCGTCAAGGTATAACTGTACAATAAAATTGTTTTCTTTGTTTATTTCATTATGTCTTTACCTTAGATTTGAGTAACAACAAAAAATACAATGACGCAAGTTTGAAACATTGAAGAATTTAGATTTTTGTTAACCCTTACACTTATGAAGTTGGTGACTCTCATAAAGTCAACTGTTAGAAACATCTGGGATTTAGTATAGAACGCTATTTGGAGGAGATAGACATGGTTCTCAACTCTGTCACGATTTGAAGCTTGTTGCTTTGTGAACTTGTCTATTTCATTAGATGCTTTGTTGGTCTGTCCATCTTGGCAGAGAGAGAGAGAGAGCGAGTGAGAGAGAGAGAGAGCGGAAGATAGAGAGAGAAACAGAAATATCTCCACAAAAATATTGTGTTAAGAACAACGAAAAGAACTGAGAAACAAATAAAGACTAGACAAGATTAAAAGAAAGGAAGAGACAAGTCAAAAGTATTGATAGAGAGAAGGGAAGAAGTTGAAAAAAAAAGACGGCCTCTTACAAGTTGTCTTTGGAGTTCGTTGCATCTCTTGCTTTCTCAAATGTTCCATCAAACCTTGGAAGAAGCGCTGTTATCTCTTCTATTACTTTAGCAAATTAAAGTGCAAAAGAAAAAATCACGTTTATATTTTAAACAGTAGAGTTAATTTTCTTAAATCTACATCGCATTGCTAAGTAATATAGGCTCTAGATCACTTGACAAAGTGACAGGGTTTGTAGAATCACTGGTATTATAACTAAACAAAATAGTTCCTTGTAAAGCCGGTCACAAGATAGTTTCTACCTTGTTATCCTTGTATTTGTACCTTGTTATCATGACAGATTTTATATCGAACATTTCATTGTATTCTGCAGTAGACATTTTTACAATATAGTCCCATGTGTATCTATGGGCCAAGTCTATGGCTTATACAAGGTTCAAATCACAGGCTTGGGTTTTTTGCTCTCACGGTATTTTTCTTTTGTATTATTATTTTTTTAAATGATTATTTTTTGATTCAGTGGGAAAGAAGCGGTGGGATTAGTTCCAGTCTATGGAAGAGATTTGACGGTTAGTTAAATGGTGTTTACTTTATTCAAACTCTGAGGCGCAAGACTTAATGCTGCGATGGAAATCTTCTGGTAAAAAAACAGCTTAAGCTCCATTTTCTATTATTATTCTGTGGAGAATATTTATTACTAACTGGGCGTTATGTTTGTAAGATCTGTTCGGGTCCCTAAAATGTTTGGTGGCTAGACTTAAGGTACGTTTGGGAAACACATTAAAAACATCGGACAGAAAGCTATTTGGCACCGGGTGCAATCTTGACGATCAGGGCTAATTGTTCATGGTTCCGATAGATCGGGTGAGATACATCCCCGCTACCTGATTGAAAGCAAGTTATGTTCTAGGGATTAGCCCAGATAAGAATCTTCCAAGTTCTGTGAGAAGGCAGTCTCAGTTTAGCATTATATTGAAGAAACATAGTGCTATAGAAACTCTCGGAATAAACAGTCGATTCACAGACCAAGGGTTCTCGAAATGTTCGCTGCGTCGCTGGCAAGAAATAGAAAGAATAAAAATAAAAAAACTAAACTACTTTAGGTTTTTGTTTACACATCAAACTGTCACTTTTCCTACAGTTGTATTGATGGCAAGTGGTTTCATCGAGTTTCGCATTGTTAAGTTGATAAAATATTCTGTAGGTAAGTATCGTTTGAAATAATATGGAATTGGAACTTGGAAGTTGGATACGGAGATAAGGATTTTAAGAAACTCTCTAGTCATTGCCTCGGCAGATCAACTCTAATCATTGCCTCGGCAGATCAACTCTAATTATTGCCTCGGCAGATCAACTCTAATCATTGCCTCGGCAGATCAACTCTAGTCATTGCCTCGGCAGATCAACTCTAGTCATTGCCTCGGCAGATCAACTCTAAGCATTGCCTCGGCAGATCAACTCTAGTCATTGCCTCGGCAGATCAACTCTAATCATTGCCTCGGCAGATCAACTCTAGTCATTGCCTAGGCCGATCAACTCTAATCATTGCCTCGGCAGATCAAATCTAATTATTGCCTCGGCAGATCAACTCTAGTCATTGCCTCGGCAGATCAACTCTAGTCATTGCCTCGGCAGATCAACTCTAAGCATTGCCTCGGCAGATCAACTCTAGTCATTGCCTCGGCAGATCAACTCTAGTCATTGCCTCGGCAGATGTTCTCCATGGTAAAACGTTACTACCTTAATAAAGTGAAGTTTCCCTTGGTCAAACGTTTCCCATTGTTTTACAGACTATCTAAAGTAGTTTCTTCGCTACTGGTGTTTGTAGAGATCTAGATGTAAATTTTTCGTTGTTTTTTTCTTCATCTTAAATTCTCTTATTTTATTTTCCCCTAAAGATCCCGAAATTAAAAATCACAGTCTTCACCAGGATTTGAGCCCGGGAACCCTTGTTCCTTGTTCTGAGTCGAGAGCTTTACCACTCAGCCACTGCGCCTCCACAACCCTATGCCTGGTCCTCTAATATACAATCTAGTGAAGATGGTTTAGAATACAAGATAGAGTAGGTAAAAGGTTTTTGCTTACCTCCAAGCTGTCTACATCTACTCTCCCATATTACCCTCTTTACAACCCCCACCCCCAGCTCTTTTCTATGACAGCTATTCCCAATTTTTGTTGTTGTTATGACAGTCCCTTACCCAAAGAATACAACCTCATTATAAAGCTTTTAGTCATTACACGTATTACCTCATTTGTTATAATGTTCGCACTACCAGCGAATACAGAAAAAAACAAGATTACAAAGAGAGCTTGTGTTGCCACACAAACTCAGAGGCGCCCCCGTGGGAGACGGATCACTGTCGGATCCGCATATTCGCTGGTCGACTGAGGATGGCTTCGAGCAGGGTATGAAAAAGAGACCGTAGAGATAATCAGTTCTGCGCGCTAACCGCACGACCAGGCATTGCTTTTAATCTAATGACAAACTGGTTACAAACTAATAGCCTACTATTGATAATATACCTATACATTACGAATGACAACTACCGGATATGTACAATATGTCAGAACAGCGATTTTAGATAATCTTTTGGTATTGAGCATTTTCATTTAGGCCAAAATGGAACTAGAATGAGGATGTAGATCTACCTAAATTAAACTACTAATTTAGCACTCTCAATATCTATATCTACTAGATCTAGATCTAAAATATATAATATATTTGGGATAATGTAGATTTAATTTAGATAAGATTTATATAAAAAAAAAACACTAGATAATCAATTAATAGACTAATTGCAAAATCTAAATATTAAAATAGTAGATTAGTTTTAGTATTTTATAACATTGCAATATTGACATATCGACAATCTAGACTTTAGAAAAAAAATCTACACTTAAAGCCTAGAAATTAAAATTATAGATCTTGATCTAGTCTAAATCATGGCTGTCTGGTAGTGCGGTTTGCGCGCTGGACTGTCGTTTGGATTCATCGATGGTTTCAGGTTCAAACCCTGTCCGTTCCCATCCCCCGTCGTCCTACGGGAGGTTTGGACTACAACTCTGAAGGAACATCCGAAACATGTAAAACAACAAACATTCTAAACTAGACCAAAAAATTCTAGATCTAGATTCTATATTTTTTAAAATTAGAACTTAAATCTAAATCTAGTTTTAAAAATCTAGCTCTAGTTTTAAAAATCTAGCTCTAGTGTAAAAAAAAATCTAGATCTAGCGTAAAAAATCTAGATTAGATCAAAATCTATTATGTCTTTTTAAAATGCGAGTCACATTACGAGGTTTAATAAACATTACTATACCGAGTTGTTTTAGCATTTAAATAATTTATTCCATATGACGTCAAAGGAAAAAAATCCACTACTTCACACGGTCTAGTTAGACTAAAACATATCATCTATATGAGCAGCTTGTTGAGTGTTAATAGACATTGGTGCACCGAGTGATTTCTTTTAGCATTTCATTTAAGAATTAACTCCATATGACAGTAAAAGGAAAAAAATTCCATTACGTCACACATACAAGTTAGACTAAAAAATGTCATCTATACGAGCAGCTTCCAGAGGGATCATAAACATTGGTGCACCGAGTTTGTTCTTTTAGCATTTAATTTGATGGGCTAGTTAGACTTAATATACATATTAATATATATATAAAAGGATTAAAGATGCTTTTTTTTTGTTTTGTCTGTCAGTTTGTCTGTCTGTTATGTTAATAGCGAGAAAAAAAAGACTAAAAGCTATTGAAAATCTGATTAAAATTAATTTCCCTTCCGAAACATCGCATTAGTTTTAAGTTTCTATTATAGATTGTTCCGGATGTTTATATATTTATAGTGAGAAAAAAAAAAAAGAATTCCAGATTAATCAAATGCCGTTAATTAAATTTCTGGGATGGTCTGTTATGAAAATTAGATGTACCATACCCTTATGGAGATTTTATCAAACCATTCTTTGGTGTTAGGAAGTTGTTTTCCTTAAAAATCAGAGCATAATATTAACGATAATTAGATTTTTTAACGTTTTAGATAGAAAGTTAAATGTAGTGTAAGGGAGAAGTGCGATTTTACATAAATAGAGTTAAACTATTTTTCATAAAAAATCCGTAACAACCAATTTTCGTAAATGAGAAAATTATTTGTTTTATTTATTAGATGAGGGATTTTAAACATTTTTTAGCGTTATTAGATTTTTCATATAAAATTCGGATCATTTTTGTTGACGATTTGTAAGAAAATTAAAGTAATGTGGGTCGATTTCTTTTTCGAAACAAAATCCGGAACATTCTTTTCTGATTAAACAACTGTTATTATGTTTCGGCAAGAAAATTAACTGTAAAATAAGTCTAAAAATTTATTTTCAATAATCGTTTCTAGTAAATTACTTACTTATTTTAAAATCCTGAATAACCTATTGTCGATATTTTTGAAAAAAATATAATTATTTGACAAATATTGTTTTTTTTAAAAAACAATATCCGGAACAACTTTACAGTTAACGAAATATAAATCAGTATAGATATTTTTATTTAGCATTTATATGCTATTTACATTAAAAAACCGGATCAATACATTAAAGATCATGTGTTTCTTGCAACGTTTAAACATGGAAATAAAATCTACTATAACTTAGAAGAGCAAACAAATATTCATTGGCATTGATTTGTTTTTTTACAAAATATCCGGAACAATCTATTATAGATACTTTAAACTATTGCAATATTTCTGAATGAAAAATTAAAGGTTAAATCAGATTTACAATAACCTCTAGTGTTATTTGTTAATCTAATCGTGACGGACAGACTGACCAACAGACAAAACGCACAAAAAATAAGCTTATTTTATTCGGATGGGGGCACTAAACAAAAAAAATAAATAAAATCTGATTTTTTTTAAAGTTTAAGGAATTGGTCTAGTTGTTGTGCATGTTGCGACGTTATGCTACTGCACGAAAGTCGCTGCTTAAAAAGTCCATTTTAAAAGATGTGCATAATATTTACATACAAAGTGCATTATAAGCCTTTATAAACAAAAAGAAATGTTTTCTTTTAATTTTAGCAGCTAGTTAACCAGAAAAAAACATCTTTAAGTATTATTTATATTTGTTGCAAACATTTCCTGTACATTTTATAAATATATTTGACTTAGTGATACTAAAAATACACAAAAATTGTCCATCTTTGTTAGCATAGTGTAACATTGCCTCCCTTACATTTACGCAATTTTTTTAGAATTGGTGTATTTTTATGAAAAAAATCGCTTGCATAATTAATTTTATAAATTAAACGGTTTGCTTTTAGAAAACCAAAAGTAGCCGTTGCACCTAAACTTTTCAAGCCGGATTTAATGATGAAATAATAATTTTCATATCTCTTCTAGTTTTCGAGATCTGAGTGTGACAGACGGACAGACAGACGGACAGACAGACAGAAGGACATTTTGCACAAACCTAATTGCGGCTTTTTCCCCTTACGGGGGCCGCTAAAAAGGATGTGGTTTCAAACCAATGCACTATTTTTTCATGTAGGTTACTCTATATGGAATAGCTTTTATATAGCGCAACTTTCATGCTTACATGCACAGAGCGCTTTGGTTCAATCCCTTAAGTGGACCAATGGGGAGAGGGGGGAATTTGGAGTAGATTTTCCTTCCTGCCTTTAGGCGCTCTGTAAACGCAACTCTGCTCGAGTCGGTTGTCGAACTAGAGCCCTCTTGATGGTTAGCCAAGACCCCAAGCCTCTCAACGACACATCCCACTCTTTCGACGTTTCGTAGGCCTGCATAGAAATGTATCAATCATAGCCATAGGATGTTAAAAAATATTTAACAATGAGATCAATTTACATTAGCGAGACCATTTAATAAAGTGCAATATACACATCTTTTTAAATTATTTTAAATACATTTTTCATGTTTTTTGTTCAGTTACTAGAATCAAACAATCAAACTACTAATAGATATTCTCTTCAATCCAAAGAATTATATGAACTATTGGCTCGCGAACTGGACGACTGAACAATTAGTCATTTATTTTCGTTATCTGGTGAAAACAGTTCGCCATTAATACGATTTAAATTCGGTGTGAGCGGGTGGACATTGGATCAAACTGGCTTCATTAGGAAATAGGGGGTAGGCGGGAAGGGGGGTGGACAACGAAATGAAAAACATTACGGGCTCTGAGTACTGTAGAACTTGGCTTGCCATTGGTGGACGTCAACGTAGCTCCGCCCAGCAACACTGTTAATTTGACATTTCGACTCCTCCTCTTTTTGACGGCAGAAACTGTCTAAGCGCGGAGGGGGGCGCACACCAGAAGCGAAACTCACTCGGCGAGACAAACAAAAAGAAAAAAAAAATCTAGTCGGCTGCTGTTCCCCGCGTGTCGTTTGTTTACTACTGGGCAGGTATCGGATGAAACAGCGAGAGAAGAAAGAAAACATTAACCTGGAAGGGATAAATAAAGAGTACAACTTGACAGTTGGATAGTCCGCGTGAACGTGGGCCCTCTGATTGCCCATTGGATCTTGTCCAATTCATACTATCCAGGGTGAGCAACGATGTGTCCCTCTCTATTTCGCCCCACGTAAAGCCGGAGGATATTGCTAGTACTGCTCGTAGCGCTTTGTGCCCGAGGACATTTCTTGTTTTGTTTGTAGTTGTTGTATATTAAGAAGGATACTTACATCGTTGTGCCGGTGTTTCGTTCTTACATTCGTCAAATGAGGAGCTAACCAGAAGAGGACCAGTACCAGGTGATTTGTTTGTTTCTTATAGTTTATCTATGGATTGGTAGACTTAGTGCTCACGCGGTAATCAGTGTTAGCTCACTACCGCCTTGTTGATAAGCTGCTGAAAAGAAGTTTGATTCCAATATTTGATCAAGATCGTGACACCGAGTACGCTACAGAAAATACAAAGTAACATTTTTAAAGTACTTTTCATTAACGCATACTTTAATTTAAAAAAAAAAAGGGCATAGACTTGTTGTTGACAAATTATTAAAATAAAATGAACTTTAGGTCATTTCGTGCTGATTTAATAGAAAAAAAAGGGCAGTGTTTCGTTCCAAAGTTGTCACCAGAAGTGTCTCGATATAAGGCACTAATTCATCCCGAGAGAACGAATAGAGCGACATAAGGCACTAATATATCCCGCGAGAACGAATAGAGCGACATAAGGCACTAATATATCCCGAGAGAACGAATAGAGCGACATAAGGCACTAATATATCCCGAGAGAACGAATACGAATAGAGCGACTTTCAAATCTTTTTAATTGTCAGTTAGACGTTTCGAAACAAAATTTCCATGAAATCGGAAAGTCATTATGTCCTATTAAAAGAGTGAAATTAGTTCAGAATGGTTTCTTTCATAGTAGTTAACCTACAACAGTGGCGTAGCTAGTGATTTGGGGGCCCGGGGGTCTTGGTCATTTTAGGGGCCCCGGCATTTTGACATTCGACATCATGACATGAGATAATGCACTTTATACAAAATATGTCTAAATTCCAATTGGTACAGTATATTAGTAAAATTTAAAAAAAATGTTATTAAAAAAAATTTAGAACATCCATTTGGGGGACCCCCTCAAGTGGGGGAATTTGGAATCCATCTCCCCCACCCGATCTACGCCACTGACATAGGAAACATTTTTTTTTACTTAGAAGGAGAAGTAATGGCTTTAAAAAACAAGGTTACAAAGACAGTTTGTGTGGAAACACAAACTTAAAATCGGCCCCCGAAGTGGTCCACCCAGGCAGGCTTCAATATTTTCAGAAAGAACATCCAAATGAGATTATATCAAAGACAAATGAGAGATAAGAATGGAGAAAGAAAGTTGACAGATCTTGTGTAGTGCCCCAATGGTGCTGCAGATCAAAGGATAGGTGCAAGTGAATGCAAAGTTAGATGTGAACCTGGCCTAATTAGTTCCCCTTTCAGACCTTGTGGTCTATAGGGCAGATGATGTAAAGTTCATCTGTTTTTGTGGCCTACGGTTAACGAGGGTGTCATGTAGCCAGCACAACGACCAACCGCCTTTACTTTTCCCCAACTAATGTCAGGTACCCATTAGAGCTGTGTAGACTCAGAGGCGCCCCAGTCTTCACCAGGAATCGAACCCGGGACCCTCGGTTCGGAAGCTAAGCGCTTTACCGAGCCTCTTCTGGTCTTTAAATAATGTAATTGTTTTGAAAAGGCTTAATCTTTTATTCGAATTTTCGCATTTCGCAATATATAAGTGTTAAAGTAAAATAAAGTTTATAAGATTACTATTCGTTTTAAATTAGGTCTAACTTATAATGCATACTAATTAGCTTTTTCTCTTTAAAAAACTGCTTGCATAACTGATTTTAAAAATTAGATTTTTCGCTTTCAGGAAAAAAAAAAAGTAGCCGTTGCATCAGAACTTTGAATGGTCTGTGATGTCGGATTTTCAATATCTTTTCTAGTTTACGAGATCTAAACGGGACGGACGGACAGACGGACAGACATTTCGCACAAAACTAATTGCGTCTTTTCCCCTTTCGGGGGCCGCTATAAAGACACAAATATATATGTGTTAATATACCATGAGCCTTGAGTGTCATTCCCTGTAGATTGGATCTATTGAGGATACATCATTGATTGGGGTGTAGATAGGATCTATTGAGGATACATCATTGATTGGGGTGTAGATAGGATCTATTGAGGATACATCATTGATTGATGTCTCCTTAGCTTCATTACACGTGGTGTCTCTGTGTCACAGTCTTATAGGCCAATACTTCTTGGACTAGAGATAAGTGGTCAAATGTATCATTGTGTCACATATTAAAGGATAGCCTGTCACCAACAGAGGAGCGAATTAAGACGTCTGTATACTGGAGAAAAAAAGAGAAGGGGGGGGGGGGTTCTGAGATTGTACCATAGAATCTCACTGACATGAGCCTCGTCTTCCATCAAATTGTTGAATAGAGAGGTTGTCATCGTGACACATTAGTTAGCAATGTGCCGACTCTCGCAACGCCCGCTCCAACACTGACACACTTATTCGTTTTATTTTAGCTTTCTATCTTAGCATTGTATGACAGCATTTGCCTTGAGGCGTTACTTTGGTATAGATCAATACTAACTATAGGAGAGAATATGTCACTTTGATATAGATCAATATTAACCTAACTATAGGGGAGAATATGTCACGTTGATATCACTACTAACAATTGGAGCAAGTATATAAATGAAATATCGATTAAATCCTTACAAACAATAGGACAGAATGTCCGACAGAGTAGACCTATGTCGTATACGAATGGAGGGGGACGATTTATAGAAAGAAAAGCGGACACAACTGAACAGTATTATAGTATTAGACAATATTATGTTTGTTTTTAAGAGATATAAAGTGATTGTCAATTTAAAAAATAATTGCATAGTTGTTTCTTATCTTTATATAATTAGGATAGTCATTTATAACACAAGTTACTTACGACTTAAGCCACCTACTAACTCAAACTGAAATGATACCTTTCTTTTCTGTCTCAGCCTCTCCATTTAACTCCACCTATGTGTTGCTGTTATATACAGAATGGCAGCACCCTGATAGTACCTCATCTTAATTCCTAATTTATTTATTTTTTTTGCTCTTTTTTATGTCTGTTCTTTATCCACCTACTTTATGAAGCTATTAGTTCATTGAGTGACTGAAGTCTGACTAGTCACTAGTTTAGACGCCATAAAGTAAACAATGGACTAAAATATGATTTTAAAAAAATCTCCTTCTTCCAACATAATCTATGTATACAAATAGCTGTCAGAAGAGCCCATAAGTTATATAGCTCCTAGCGGTTCTAGAATAATAAGGGCCAACACAATTCTTGTCAAGTAGATTTTATCTTGTATAATGAGAACTATCCGACAGTACTTCTATTGGCCTCAAGAACTGGTCTTCTGAAATGTCCATGGAAACAGCTGATTTCCTTTTCACAATCAAAATAGAAAAATGGAATTAAGAATTAAACTTTCGTAGACGACCCGGACAATTTGTTTTTCTACCTAATAGCCCCGCGCTTGTCCAATGGAGTATAAATATATAAATCAACATAACATAACATCTTAACATAACAAATGACAAAATGCCTGACCGTCTGTCCTGCCCTCGTAACCATAGATCGTAAACAAAAAAAATAAGCATTTATCAATTAACAAATACATTGATCTTGGAATGTCTACGTTTCTAACAACTTGTATTAATGAGTTACTTGGATTAAATTGATAGACATCCATTATGTCAATCCAATGACTTAAATTATATCAGTCAAATAATTTAAATAATATCAGTCAATTAATTTAAATTATATTAGTCCAATAATTTAAATGATATCAATCAAATAATTTCAATTATTTCTGTTAAATGACTTACATTAATAACATGACTTTGATTATATCAGTCAACTTCTTTGTACAATTGCGAGCTCATAATGTAGGCCTGAATCTGAAGTGATTTGCGAAACATGACACACAAAATCTCGCCATCAATCTACTTTATGGAATGAAGTTCTCATCTAGATATATTCTATAAACTACCTGGCTCCGCCAACTATGAAAGGGACATCTGAATCTCTCTAATGTTTAAATAGACTAAAATATATAGAAATAATGCTTTGATACACATATAGGTACAACAAATGTTTATATAGACATATTTAGGAAGAAGTAATGTTTAAATATATTTAATGTTTAAATATATTTATATAGGTAGAATTAATGTTGACAAATTCTTAAAGAAATGTTTTAAAATTATTTTCATTCGTTAAACGTTTGTTAGACCGACTTAATTGGTAGATAGGTCTATCTTCAATGACTTTTGCCTGCATTTGAAACTAAAACCATCATGTGTTAGTTCTCATTTTAGTCTCAAATTTTTATGGGCAATTTTAAATAAAAAACAAAAGTTAGAAATGATTAATCTAATAAAGCCCTTTTTACTGAATACTATTATTCAACCACCAGGCGAGGCAGAGATAAGACAAAACCGTTAAGGATAGGCCTTTAGAAAAAAAAAAAGCAGTACATTCAACATAACAGTTAACGCCACCGCCAAGAAGAGGTGGTCGAGTAGGTAGTTGTCAGAGCAAAATAGCAAGAAGATACAATCCCCGTCATAGATGTGAGACAGGCTGCTACAGACGGAGGCCGAATAGAAAGTACTAAAAGATATTTCGTGAAAAAAAAAATCAATAAAAGGTAGTGAGATCATGAACGAGAGAAGGGAGACAACACATTGTAACATTCATGACAGAATCGAACACTCACTTTTGTCACGCATCGATATGTTCTTAATAACTATTTTTTTTCTCTTGAATTCTTGAGAAAAAAAGCTAGCCCCTTTCATTTATTTATTTTTTGTAACTTTTATTCGTATATTAACCTAATTCATCAATAATCCTTATTCTTGTTCAACCGTCATATTTCTATAACCATAATTATGTTACAACATTTATTTCTCTATCACCCTCATCCTGCAGTAACGAAAGTAGGCCAATAATAAACACGGCTATATGCAATGTACCACAAGCTCAAGACGAGATCAATGCAGTTATTCATCTCTAACCTAATCCAGTCAGTTATAAGATTTTTGCATTCGTTTTTCCATTATGATTTTTATTGGATTGGAACCTATCAAATTGATCAAACAGTAGCCTAGAGAATACAAGTAGAAATTATCAGAGACAAATTTATTTACCTTATACTGGCTTATACGAAGGACAAAAGCTCTTCTTCTAGCGCCCTTTGGCATTATAATATGAGCAATTCATTGGTCTCAATACAAAAACAATAACAAACGATGAAAAGATGAGAACCAACAAGACATTAATGTTTACACTTGATGTAAATACAAGGCTTTAAAAAAATTAACTAATGGCTGGATAATTCAGTTTCTATTTAAGCAAAAATAAATCCTGATTTAATTAAATACTCCTGACATGACGGATTTGTATTATAAGCAAATGATACTACATTATTATTAATTTATTACTTCTAATAAATAAACAGTCCCTATGTTAACTAAATCATAGCGTCTATGTTACAGTTTAATTTTTAATTAAAGATCGATGGATATTATAGCACAAAAACGTGACCGATTTGTCCATCAAAATACATTCAATCTTTTTTCTCTTATAGATTT
The DNA here is from genome assembly GCA_030265305.1 of Biomphalaria pfeifferi. NCBI lineage: Eukaryota > Metazoa > Mollusca > Gastropoda > Planorbidae > Biomphalaria > Biomphalaria pfeifferi. Next base: position 1,990,351 of record JASAOG010000105.1, on the reverse strand, counting down.
AATAAAAAAAAAATGGAAAAATAGATGCCTCCATATACTGTATAGAATCGTAATAATTGCACTTTACGTTGCCGAAAATGTTTTCATACAGATAGATTTTAATATTCCTTATCTGACAAATTAATAAAGAAATAAAATAAAATAAAAATACAAAATAATAATTACAAAAAAAAACAGTTGGTGAACACAGATTATCACAATGTCAATCAGAGACAATTAACTAAATTACTGTGAACATTATCGACACACGGGCCGTCATTCTAGAAGAATTTAAAAAAAACAAATGTTAAAAAATGTATGGGAACCAATTAGTCCTGACTTTTATTTTTTATTTCTAGTTACTGTTTAAACACTGCTCGGGAGGATTCATTGTATCTACACTACCAGACTTACAACAAATCACTATGTCAACAAAACTTGGTACTTGTATCGTAGCATTGTTTCATCAGATTTCATTGGTCCAATGAAGCTTTACCTTTACAACAGTAGAAAAAAAAAACACACAATCAAACAAAAAGTAAATAAAAAAATATCAAGGTTTACAAACACGCAAACACGCACACAGATTCTTTCTAATTAGTGGAACAAATAGTACATAGAACACACACACACATACAATTCACGCACACAAGCAAACTAACGAAACTAGAACTTAGTCTCAATCTCATTGCAGATAAAATAAGAAACAAAAATTGCCTGTCTGATGCTCCCATAGACAGGTAAAAACTGCTGGACATTAAGCGCAGTTTCTTTACATTGTGTGTGTGTGTTTGAATTAATAGAAAAGTATTTAATCTCATTGTTTTACTACTTATTTGCCATATATTCAATTTTCCGATGATGTGTGTATTATGTTGCATACAAGTTTTGGACATTTTGTTACACACTATGTAACCTGTAACTGATTGAAGGCTATAAGAAACAGACATCAGCAGATGTGTTACACCTTCTCCACCCTCACAGCCACCGCCCAATCCTTCCGTCTTAAGCGGTCTTTTTGTTCTCGAGAATTGAAACACAAATTGATCCACGTATTTATTTATATACTGTTCTGTGTTTGTATAATTGATCTATTTCTAAAAGTACTATTCCGTGTTTTTATTAGTGGAAGGGCAACTGTAGCTTTGAGCCCCCAAGAAATACTTAGCACTGACATACTAGGCAACAGTACAAGCAACACTGTTAATTAATGTGACAATCTCAAAACTAAAAGCGCTATTGAAAATCCGTTAAACTCCTACTTTTGACCTGCTGAAATGAAAACATTTAGTTTCAAAGCTTCATGGGTAATACAAATATACCATTAAAAAAAAAAAGACTTATACTACGTACCCTATAAAGTGTGTACTTAAAATTATAACAAGCAATGGTAACGGACAGTTATTTTTGCTTTTATATTTGATTTTAAAGTATATTTCATTTTGTATTTGTCAAAATGTAATATATATATATATATATATATATATATATATATATATATATATATATATATATATATATATATATATATATATATATTGTGAGTATTTTATATTGGAGGAAGGAGAATTGAGAATTGCAGGGTTTTATTGGTTTGTAATTCATAGTTTCTAACAATCACACATAAGTTGTTTTTTTTTACAAAGTTTATATCAATTCACTCTGTCTGTCTGATAGAGAGTCTATACACGTTATTCTTCCGACACACAATCTCGGATCAAGCTACTTGAATTTAAAAAAAAAAAGGAAATTACTAATGTACTATTGTAATTTAAATTCAACTCCATTATGGTCTTGCTAAAAAAAATCCAAAGTCGCCCATAGACCGGCTTCGCTTACCAAACAATGGACCTCAGAGGCAGCCTACAAGTCTATGCAAAAACACAAACTTCTTTTGTTAACATGTTATTGTTTAGCATTGAAAAAAAAAAAATCAAGTTGTATTGTCTTACGATACATACCTGTTTACATATCTCAGACTTAAAAAAGCAACAACAATAAAGGTATGGTTGATATCGCTTTAGGAAAGGACAGTGTGTTGAATGTTGATTTGATCGTTGATCTCACTGATTGAACGTTCTCCCAATGTTATAGCTCCAAGTCTCCTCCAAACTTATTGAGTCATTCTACATTTGTTGTCTCTATTGCCCAAATCTTAGTTTGATCATTTACCTGCAATCTAATAGTGCATCTGATTACCGGGAGAAATTGGCGGGTTTATGGTTTGACTTTTAATACATGCTTATAAAACTTAAGGTTTGATAAAAATAGGTAGAAATGTATTATTTTTTAAATATTTATTCTGTGTACATTAAATTTAGGTCAAGACTATAGCCGCTAGAATGACCATGTCCAAGTCAGAAGATGACGATGGTCGAGACAAGTACGAGCCCATCAAGCGACTTGCGATGGTTCAAATCCAACCCCCAAGAAACCCGTGCAAACCTTTCACTTCATTCTGTATAAAGGACATACTAGGGTCCGCTGATAAAGACCCCTTGCCGGACAAACTGGTCAGTGCCGATGACCGTTATAAACATCAACAACAGGTGAACAACAGCTGCCACAACGGGATCGGTGTACTCCAGGCAAAATCCAAGTCATCTTTGTCGAGAGGCTCGGACAACGGAAGCGTTTATAATAGCGGTCATCGCCATTTGAGCCACAATGTCCGAGCGAAACACGGCTACGGCGGAAGAGACGATACATCAGAACTTTTGAACCGCTGTAAGTCCGATTACAGTAGAGAGACTTTCCGGGCAGCCCTGACCATCAGCCCAGTCATGAAGTCCCCCACCAACGGACGCAGCAAAGCGTTGCTGCCTGGGCTCACGTCCCCTTTGCACCATTTCTCACACAGAGGCTTGCTTCAGTTGAGCCCTCAGACAAAACCTCTGAATCTCAGGACGAAAATCGTTCGACCGTGGGACACCAAGGACTCAGAAGAGGACGCTCCTTGCTCGAGAGAGACTTCCACACCTACCACAGGGGCGTTGCTTACCCCGAACAGCGGAGCCATACTGACCGCCAGCGAGGCGTCCTCCGAGGATGAGGACGAAGAAATAAGTGTGGATGACGATGATCCACCCCCGCCACCCACCAGTGTTGGCCCCACTAAGAAAAACAATTCAGTGTCTCCTCTGGACGCATTGATGGCTATGACAAGTAAAACATTTGAGGGTCTTGAAGGATCTGGAACATCCGGTAAGATATTTGTTTTATTCTTCCTGTCTGTTTAAATCAGATTAGCGGGTCATTGCTAACTTTCCTGTTGTATGGCTTTTCAACATTTAAATATATATATACATATTAGTTGTGTATGCTTAGAGACATTCTTTCTCAGACTTTCGGCACTTTTAGCGTTTATTTTTGTCATTTGCTAAGTTGCATATACAATTTTTCGCTACTTCTAACTGAACCCATAACAATTAAAAATGGATAAACTCTACAAATCTCTATTTATAAAAAAGACGTACATAAAAGTTTAAAGTACAATAAGCAATTTGACATATATCTATGCAAGAGGCGTCAGATGCAACAAATCTGTGTGCAGATGTCTTGCAGACTGTTTTAAATGTTCTATTGTGAATTAGTTGATTTTCTTTATAACTGCATATGAGTCTTTGTGGTATTGTCCTAACTAAATAAATAGTCTAATTATTAACTCTTTAAATCCTATACTCTTAAACGAGCCATTCTTTTATATACATATACAGGGCTTTTTGTGACGATACGCATCGATACGGCATACCGGTACCTTTTTGATAAAAATATTTCTTTTCTTGTATTTTAACGTATATTATTAATTTTTAGTACGCTAATTAAAAGTTAGGCAATCAACTACTGAGTACCGGCACCTATTTTTTTTTCTTACAAAAAAGCACTACATATATATATATCATATATTATATAACTTTTTAAAATGTTAAGACGGTTCTAACGATTTTCATTAAATAGAAACAAATTCTTAGCTCATTGGTCACATAGGGAAAACTCGAAGTCGCCCGTTATATTTGTTTCAAAATCTTCATTGTCGTAAAATTAATTTTGGCTACACATCTTTTTATGAATGAAAGTGTTTCGAGTGACGTCATAGTAAAAAAAATCTTGACACCGCTGTCTTACCGCTGACGCCACAGGCTTACAGCACTAGACTAAGACATTTCTTTGTATACCTGAGACGGTTTTAATGAACTGATAGGCCTAATTAAACATTTGCGCACCAATATTATGTAATATTATGTATTATATATTTATTACACCGTAATTAATGTGTAAATAATTTAAAAAAAAAAAAAAAAAAAAAAAAATAGATAACTAAACAATATCTTTTTTTTCTTCTTGAATACTAAATTAATTTACATAAGTACTCCCCAAAGTGGTGCAAACCAAAACTACAACGTTCGTATTTATTTGCAAGAGCGTAAATAAATTAAAAGTGGAGCAAAATGTGAGAGTAGAGTTTGGACGAGCAATTGAAATCTTTCTTTTTTAGACATTGTTAAAGTACACATTGAAAGCGACGAATATTTATGAATTGCACTGTAATACTTTTATTTTGAATACCCTTTTTATCGGGCCCCCGAAAGAGGAAAAGCCTCAAAAATTTATTTGCTGTCAATCAGTAACAGTTACCGCCTCATCATGGAAATACAGTGGCAAGACAGCACTACAAACAACGATGTTATTGCGAATGCCGGTATGGAAAGTATAGTGGACTGCCTATATATAGTTTGACAGTTACGCTGGGAAGAGCGTATGGGAAACTTACCTAGGCCTAAGGCAGTCTTTTTTGTGAGCTGAAAGCTGGTCGGCGTAACAGAGTTGCCAAGAAACACTTTAGAGGTGAGCTTAAGCCCAAACTTGCTCTTAACTGACATAGGAGAGAGCACCTAGCTGCAGGCGGCTACGGAACGAGACAGCTGGAGGTCGCTTACAAAGGTCGCGGTATACTCATTTAAGACCAAAATAAAATCCACTGCAGAGGACAGACGTGGACGGCGAAAAGAGAATCTAATTCGATCATCGGCGGTCAAACGGTCACGTCTGAGTTGGATGTGGCAAAATATGTAGGTCGTAGCTGGGACTGCGTAGCAACGTGAAATACTAAACTCCACATTAATCTTCGGACTTAAAGACGAACCATATTATTATAATATATAGAGTTTGGGTGTATTTACTCATTATTTGACGATGAAGCTTTTAATACAAGAGTTGGATTACTCAAAAGATGTTGATTTAGTACACTTTTATATTGACAATGTTTTACATTTATTTTAACAATGATCTTGTATACCCCTTTCCACCTCGAAAAAAAAAAAGCTACTTTTTAAATGACATTCCTCTCTTAATGTAAACTTTTTTTTTCATTGTTCCCGTGAGACATTCAGCTTTTATCACACTACTAAAACATAGTCCACCTATGTAGGCCCTACATGGACCAGAAAATCTATTTTTTTTAATAAGAATATCATTGAACTTCAATAGACAACAGACAGATTTAGTCCAGATGTAGCCTACTCCAAAATGATGCAGTGTAAAACTTTAGTTTGATAATAAATTATTACACTATAAATGCAAACTATAATAAATTTTACATTTATATTTAAACTTTAATGCTCCGACTTTTATGTCCGAAAATGGATTTGATGAAACTTTCTTTAGAACACTAAGACAAACAATGAGATTTCAAGTCGATCAGGGAAAAGTGTGGCCTTTTACTTTGTTACAAAATCCATCCATGCTTTACCCTATAACCTAGAGATTTAGTATTACTCCAAATAACGAAAGAAGCTTATAAGTTCCTCAAAAAGCCAGAATAAATACAGAGCATAACAAAAGTTCTGCTCTAATGTTCTCAGAATTCATGCACTTACTGCAATATTAAGCGTCTAAACGTTATCATTTGAGAAGTTAACACTGCAAAGACTTTCTTCCAAGCCAATAAAAGGTTTTACTCAAAAACTGCAATGGAAAACGACTCGACGTGAGCATTGCTTTTTCTAGACTGTAAGGACACTTACAATATTTTCCATTCAAATTACTTTGTACAATGACATTTAGAACATAGAAATAATTTTTGGCTTGGAAGTGCTTTCCAAATCGCTCATTGTCGTTCGTCATCACAAAAATGTTTCCAAAATGAGTTCAGGTAAATATTAAAGTTCCAAGACAAATTATTCAACCGAGCGAGGATCGATCAACAAGTGCTTACTTACTTAGACTTAGGTCCTCCCGCGCCGTTCTGCGCTTTGGGCAGCAAGCTGTCTCCATAAAGATCTGTCTTTGCAATGTCTGAAGGCTCCTCCCACCTGGTGTCCACTGTTCTTAGAGCCAACAAGTACTACTTGTTTTATATGTGTGATTGGAATGCTGCCATTTTAATGGAGGTTGGAATGACGTTATTGTTGCACCAATATTGTGTAAGCTTTAAAAGCCTCTTCAAGAAAAGTAAAACTCACCTAATGTATATGTTTAGTTATTATTGTAATTTATTCTTATTTCTGTGGTTGTTTGTATTTATTGTTGTTTGTGTGGTTGTTTGAAATTATTCTTTGTGGTTGTTTAAAATTATTCTTTGTGGTTGTTTGAATTTATTCTTTGTGGTTGTTTGAAATTATTCTTTATGGTTGTTTGAATTTATTCTTTGTGGTTGTTTGAAATTATTCTTGTATGTGCTTACAAACCCTAGCGAATACTAAAGATTGAATGGAGAGAGAGAGAGACAGGGGGGAGAGTGTTTTGTTAATTTTGAGTCAAGTGAGTGAGACAAGAAGAAGATAGCGCAGTACCCGTCCCTCTCGTTAATTGATATTCCGATGTACTTTGATATACGCCTTCCCGCGAGTTGTTAGCGGGCTATAAAATACTACGATAGACAAGGCCTCTGATCTGTTCAGACTGTGTACTTGTACTCGTACGAGTTCACGAGCATGACAACAAGCCCTGGTGTAGATGAGTAGATAGACTGCTCTTCATACCATTCGCTTCTTGGCAGTAGTCGTCAACACACACACACACTCATTGAAACCCACACACGCGTACCAGGCAACACACCGTCAATCTGAGAGCTAATACTCCCCCCTGCCCCCAACCTTTTAAAGCCTTCTCCATAACATGTCTCCCCCCCCCCCCCCATCCCTTCACCTACATAAAGACATTTATCGAAATTTGGTTTCACGTGCCAGCTTTGAATTGAGTGCTAATCCACCTTTATACGGAGATAGCAAGCTCCTGTTTCCAGGAACTTTATTTCTTAGTAGGCGAGCAGCCTTTGAAAATAGAGGTTAGGGGGGCAGAGGATAAGGTGGAAACACTGAAGTGAAGGGGCAGCACTCATCTACCTACAGATGGTTCACTTATTGCCGAGGTGATAATGACGAATCCAGGGCCACGGGGGGCGGCCTTTTTCTTTTCTTTTTTTGGAAGGACAAACCATCAACTGGTTTTGTTTGTTCAAGTTTTCAACTCGTGTGTCCAGCGGTATGAACGTTATACACACGAGAACTGAAAGCTGCAGTTTATGAGAAGATGTCATTAAACCACGCGCTCTGATGCACGTGGCTGTGTGTATGGCTGTGGCCGTGTGTGTGTGATTGTGTGTTTGTGCGGTGTTCGCTATATTCTTTGTAGATCTGTGTGTATGTGTCTCGGTATGCGTTTTTATGTACTCATTTCATGTTGCTGTTTCTTACAGACCACATTGCCTCCGCTCCATCAAACTATCTCGCTCCTCGTTTTGTTTTCTTGAATGTTTGTTTCATGGGTGGCCACATTGAATCAGCAAAGTCGTTTCAAGTAGCTCACTTCAAGCCCAGAGAAACCCAGTGCTACATGAGAATCAGTTTTATTCGTGCATTGTGACCTTGAGTATTTTAATTTAAAAAAAATGTGTGTGTGTGTTACGTTAAAATGTAGTCAAAGAAACTCTACAAGACCTAGTGAGTACATCTAGGTTAGGAGGGGGGGGGGGAGCGCAGGGAACAAAATAGTTTGGACTCTTTGTCAAGTGATGAAATAACACTAAAAGAGAGGGGGGTGGTTGTTGAGTAGTCATAATGACCGAGGGGTCTCAGGATCGAATCTATGTGAAAACTGGGATTTGTTCATTTCGAGATTTTCAAAACGCCCCTGATTCCACCCAGATCTAATGGGTACCTGACTTTACTTGGCGATTGGTCTTGTACTGGCCAAAAAACACTTTCGATGATCATCGGCCATAGAAATACATGAAGGTCTGAATAGGTTACTTTAGTTTTTCATTCATCTCAAAAAAATAATAATTTTCAAATAAATAAAAATTACAATCTTATGAACATATTAGGCAAAGTTTCGATGGTAATATTTACTTCTACCCCCCCCCCCCAAAACACGCAAACACTCACACATGCACATAGTAATTTTTAAAAAGCCTGCATGAAAGATCAAAAGATATTTTTGTAGCTCTATTAATATAAAAATATAAACCTATGTACAAATGTGTATATGATCTGCATGTTGTGAGTTGAATACAGGAATTTATAAATGACCTGACTAGGCTTCAGTTGAAGACTCTCAGGGAAAATTCTAACGCATAAAGTGTATTTATACAATTTATACATAAGCATGGAAACTATTCAGCAAATTGTATTCAGGTCACGAGAGAGAGAGAGCGCGGAGAAAAAAAGGGGGAGAGATTTACATGTTAAGGAAGATTTTAAATTTTAAGATAAGAAAATTTTTAATAGCAGCCCCCCCCCCTCTTTTTTTTTTTTAAATAAGACATTTGTTATTTAAATAGCTTGCTTACAGAAAAAAGAACACCCCACATCCCCTCACTCCCACACATCAGCGGATGTAACGGTTTCTAAATTGTCCCTGGCTCGAGCAAAAATGCATCAGGTGAGGGTGTCGGGGTAGGGGGTTGGATGTGTGTGTGTGTGGAGGGGGTGCGTCCATTTCTTACTTTAGTAACATCTCATTATGACAAAGGTAAGGGCAATTAACTCTAAACACACATATTCATAATCGTTTAGGGTTACCAGAGTGAAGAGAACTGCCTTGTAAAGTTTCGCACGGATGAATCTTGTCCCCTGGCTGAGATTATGTCCCTTTTTATTAATTGTTTTTTTTTGGGGTGGGGTGAGTTAGTGTTAAATAATTATGCATACTTTTTAAAAAAATCAACAGAGAGCGAGTGGAGCGGTGGGGGTAGAGAGGAACTGAAATAATGACTGCATTATGACTGCCATTAAATTGGACTAATGCGGACTAGAGCCGGACACATACAGAAAAGAAAAATGTCGGATTCACTTTCATATTCTTATAGCACGCGACATAAATTAGCGTTACTTGATGGTGGTGGGGGTGGGATTAACATGTTTCACTTTGTAGCGTCCTCATGTGACGTCTTTACGTGCAGAGCTTGTTAACGCCCGAAAATGACGTCTTAACATGGTTAGCTTGTTAACGTTACCTCTTGGGGTCCCTGGATTCTGATCCTGTTGACGTCCCGATGCGTCTGTCAGGGTGGGATTTCAGCTCGTTGACTCCGGGGTAGACATAAGTTCCCAGGTTCCCCACCTCGACAGTTTAAACCCAAGCAAATAATATAGGCATCGAAGCAGTGACTGGCTAACCCTGAATACAGGTTTTCAACTGAACATGTAGTGAATACCAACAGTTGTTCAATGTGAACGATATTAATGATAACGTAAGTGAATGTACATTAGTTAACAACAAGGTTGTACTTTTAACAATTTAGTGAATGTATGAAATATGATGACATGAGTGATAAATAAAAGTCAATAGTATTTACAAAGGAAACACAAAGTATACATATTATGCTAAGAAATATATCACACCTTCAACTCGGTGCCATAATTCAATCACGACACAGCCTACACTCAATGCCTTAGATGCACGGGCCATATCAAACAACACTGTGATTCAAGCTTGACTCCAACAGAGTCCCAAGTCTGCGTCCCTCGATAAGAAAAACTACAGACTCCTTTGATACTGCCATTCACACGATTATAAAAGAAACGATTTTAGATCTACGACATTCAGACGGCAGTCAAATAAACAAACTTACCCAATACTGGGGCAAGAAAACCACACAGAGAACTCCATCTCAGGGCAAAACAAGAGAGCAATGACACCAATAAAGCGCATCCTTATTCCTTAGAAACTAAAACTAACAAAATCTTATGGTGCACAGAAGAAAATACCAAGCAAGATGCGCACGACAGCGTCCTCGTGTGATTTCTTCATCTGGCGACCTTACAGTGCTAAAACCTCAATGTTGATTCTTAACGCTTTTTCTGTTAACGTTTTAATGTGACGTCTTAAGTGTTGAACTGATTAACGTCATGATGTGACGTCTTTAGCTGTTTAACTAATCATAATTATGCTTTGATTTGACGTCCTTAGTTTTCAAACTGATTTAGGTCTTAATGATTAATGTGACGTCTAAAGTGTTTAAACTGATTAAGGTCCTTGTCTTAAGGGATTTTGTTAACGCGCCTACAACATCCCTCTTTCCGTTCTTCACTCCCCCCTCTCTTTCTCTCTAAACCTCTCCCAACCCAAGCCTATCTAGTTTTAGCACCCTACTTAACATCAACAGAAGATATCAAATGAAAAAAAATTGACGACCAATGCCCTTATAAACGTCTTTGGAAATTGTCCAAAATAACAATAAACCCCATTGTTATATCAAGCGAGGGAATAATAACAACTGAACTCACAGACACCTTCAAGGCCCTTAACATTCCCAGGAACATCCTCGTTGCCTGTCAGAGGGCGGTACTGCTGCAGACCTGCCACATCACCAGAAAATTCCTCAGTGGAAACTGTTAAAGGGACTACGTTGAATTTTGTTTCTCTTTAGCGAAACTCGACCCTGGCAGCGCCAGAGAATGACTACTCGTTCATTTCTAACATAATAATAATAATACTGCTTTGTCATCTTCAAAAAGTAAAAAGGTTTATTTAGATTTGTTTTGATTCTTCGTAAAGTTGCTAAATGACAAAGCTACAAAGAATATACTCTATATAAAGAGAGAAGAGTGTATTAGACGGAAAATAACATTGACGTTATCGAGGCCTGGTTTTTAATTACAGACGTTCTCACCAATTCTGTGCAGACACAAACTAACATCAACACAAGCCGCTGCATTATTTAATGAGGTCTTCATCATTCTGACAAGTGCGGTCTTGTTGAATTCTGGCCAATCAGGTGTATGGATACATTGATATAGGATCGATTGTATCACCTTTTATTTCACTTAGATATTTGCAGATGATAACTCAAATGTGAAGAAAAAAAAATGTCATGAAATATGGATTAAGGATCTCGTCCAAGAAAAAACATCAACGTTGAATCTATTCCTTTCCAAAACCAGCATATTTCGTTCTCAAAGCTGCCTGGTCGAGTGGTATGCGCTTCAGACTGTTATCTTGCTGGTCCTGAGTTCTAGCACTGCCCTCTTGCAGGCTGTTTGGTCTAGGAATAATAAAATTTATTTCTATTAAATTATCTGAGACAAAACATCATTACTTCAGAATCTAGATTTGTTTTGATAAACTTGTGCATGATTGAGTTCATTCAACATAAGTTTGAATTAAAATGGTTCTAAATTTTGATTGTATTTGTTTCAGGACTTGGCTCTTAACATCTGTAAGATGTAACATCTCTTTTAGTTATCTCTGAATTATATTTTTTGGATGTAACCTAACGGTTTCGCAATTTTATTTATAGAATTAGTATTACAAATTAGTAATTAAAATACAAATATAATAAAATTGATAGACTACCCGCAGACAACGTTTCTGTTTGCGTTGGATGTGGCAAAATATGTATGTTACACCTAGGACCCCATAGCCACCTGAAATCCTGCACTCCTCCTTAATCTTCTGACTCGAAGACAAGCCGAATATAAAACCATTAACTATCAAGACAAAACTAAATGTTTTTTTTTTAATTTGCATAGATGAAGCTATTTTGGAGTTTATACTTAGACTACGTGCTACTTTGAGTCTTGACTAAAGACTTGCTCGAATAATTACGTCATGTTTCTGCAACAAATAATACACTTTTATAAGCCATTACTTCCTGGCCTGCACGCACCTGACCACGCCCACTTTTTTTTCATTGCATAAATTACACACGTGCGATGCGGTCGAGTGATTAAAAAATGTGACCATTTATTTGTTCCGTTTCTCGGTTCCCTACAAGGTCATCTTGAAATATACCTTTGTGATGTCCTTCCTCTAGCTTCAAAGCAAACCTCCCGCACACCTGGGGACTGGACGTCAAAAGAGAAGATGAATACCTCCGTCTGGCTCCACCCACCACATAACCCTAACCTATATATATATATATATATATAGTCATGAAGGGCATGATAAAAGAACTAGCTAGAGACATAATAAATATCATTGCACTCATGCGGGCACCGCTTTCACTCCTTCGCTTCACGTTAAATAGAATTACAATTTTGATATCCCCGTTTTCACTTGTCATCATCCTTGGACACATAACTTTGAGGTTAACTTGCTCAAGCTGCTACGTTTTTCATTGGAAGACAACAAGGCGGACAGAAAAAGGGGCATGCAGACATGAAGTCTGTCAGACTGTCGAACACTATGGACAAACCAAACAGACACAAAGAACAAACCACAAAGGAAAAAAAAACTCAAAACAAAAACAAAAACGTAGCATTTCAAAGTTTGGGAGGCGATGGCTGAAAGGTAAAGCACTTGGCTTCCAAATCGGGGTTCCCGGGTTCAAATCCTGGTGAGGACTGAGATTTTTAATCTCGGGATCTTTGGGCGCCTCTGAATCCACCTAGCTCTAATGGGTACCTGACATTAATTGGGGAAAAATAAAGACGGTTGGTCGTTGTGCTGCCCACATGTTAACCGTGGCCCACAGAAACAGATGCCCTATATATCGCAAGGTCTAAAAGGGGATCTATTTTTTATTTGTCAAAGTATATTAGTAACTTTTTTATTCCACATGAAAGACACTTCAATTTGGAGACGAGTGAAAGACAGTCAACTAGTACAAATAAATAAGTCAGGCAAACATAAAATTCACTATTAAATTTTTATAAAGAACTAGACATGCATGTGATTAATTGACGTTAATATCATCTTGAAAAAACAACGTTGATAACGTGGGCTGAATTCACTTGAGACATAATGTAGACATGGGCTTAAGTCAGGTTGAGACATAATGTGGACATGGGCTTAAGTCAGGTTGAGACATAATGTAGACATGGGCTTAAGTCAGGTTGAGACATAATGTGGACATGGGCTTAAGTCAGGTTGAGACATAATGTGGACATGGGCTTAAGTCAGGTTGAGACATAATGTAGACATGGGCTTAAGTCAGGTTGAGACATAATGTAGACATGGGCTTAAGTCAGGTTGAGACATAATGTAGACATGGGCTTAAGTCAGGTTGAGACATAATGTAGACATGGGCTTAAGTCAGGATGAGACCTATTGTAGACATGGGCTTAAGTCAGGATGAGACCTATTGTAGACATGGGCTTAAGTCAGGATGAGACCTATTGTAGACATGGGCTTAAGTCAGGATGAGATCTATTGTAGACATGGGCTTAAGTCAGGTTGAGACATAATGTGGACATGGGCTTAAGTCAGGTTGAGACATAATGTGGACATGGGCTTAAGTCAGGTTGAGACATGATGTAGACATGGGCTTAAGTCAGGTTGAGACATAATGTGGACATGGGCTTAAGTCAGGTTGAGACATAATGTAGACATGGGCTTAAGTCAGGTTGAGACATAATGTAGACATGGGCTTAAGTCAGGATGAGACCTATTGTAGACATGGGCTTAAGTCAGGATGAGACCTATTGTAGACATGGGCTTAAGTCAGGTTGAGACATAATGTAGACATGGGCTTAAGTCAGGTTGAGACATAATGTAGACATGGGCTTAAGTCAGGTTGAGACATAATGTAGACATGGGCTTAAGTCAGGTTGAGACATAATGTAGACATGGGCTTAAGTCAGGATGAGACCTATTGTAGACATGGGCTTAAGTCAGGATGAGACCTATTGTAGACATGGGCTTAAGTCAGGATGAGACCTATTGTAGACATGGGCTTAAGTCAGGATGAGACATAATGTAGACACGATGAAGACACGTTGACAAGAAGAAGACAAAAGACTGGACCCGATACAGACTTTTTGAAAACACTGAATGCATACAGAACATCCAACTCAACAAGATAACAACACTATTAAGACATGATACATTAAGACATGATACATTAAGACATGATACATTAAGACATGATACATTAAGACATGATACATTAAGACATGATACATTAAGACATGATGCATTAAGACATGATACATTAAGACATGATAATGATAGACTAAGACATGATACATGAAGACGACATAAAGAAGACATTGTGGAGAAAGTTTTCTTTATTTTTTTAACAACTTTATACAAATAAAGGAATATCGACATAATGTACACAATAGGTCAGGGGCGGTCTTAGTGCGCGGGCCCTTGGTGAGTGTCTTGTGCGGGGCCCTTAGCTGTATAGGTAGACTATATACTCCGTACATCACGCTAGCGGCTAATCCGTCTCTAACGCTGTAACAGTAACAATTTAGTATTTACGCCTCTAACGCTGTGAGCTTTACTTTTTGTTACAAAACATAGAACTTTACGTAAATACTTAGCTTGGCCGCTAAGTGCATTATATACTGTATTGTAATTGTTCTACATAAAAAATTTCTTTCAAGTTAAAAAAGTTAAAAATAAATACTCCTATGGCCTGACGATGTCTATGCACAGTAAAACACTTAGGCGTAAGAAGCCAATCCAAAGAGTTTATTTTGTTTATAAACATCGACGTCCAGTCGGACTTTATTAAGAAAATGTGTAGTGATCAAGTTTGTGACAATAAAATCTCCGATCGCGGGGCCCCCTCATGCGCGAGGCCTGGGGCGGTTATTCCACTTGCCACCCCCTAAGGCCGCAACTGCTATAGGTATATTATGATTAGAAATTTTTATAACGTGTATTTTTGAAATAATAGCTCTCAGAATAGTGAATACGGGGCTAAATTTGCTCATAAAAATATTCCAATTTTTCTATTTTCAAAATCCATTTCAATGAACATTATTTTGTGACCGTCAATCTTTAAAAGAGAATCCCATAATGTCTTCGTTTACTATGACAGAAGAGTAGCTAAGGAATTGGGGGCCCGGGAGGCTTGACCTCTTTAAGAGCCCCTGCATTTTGACATTTGACATCATGACATAAGATAAGGGCGTAATATTTAACGTAGAAACAAATTTATAACAAATCATTTTGGGGTTCCCTCTAGTGGGGGTCCGGGGGGGGATTTTACAAACTTGGACCCCCTCCAACCCTAGCTACGCCACTGCTTAGTGATGACATAAAATCTATGCTAACTCTAGAACTGAACTAGAAGAACATAAAGATCTAGTTTATACTTCATCATCTATTTCCCCCCCCCCCCCCCCCCCAACGAAATGAAACAATGAATGCAAAGGATTTTCATTGTCCTTGCACGAATTAAACAAAAATGAAACTAAAAAACAAAAAAAAGCAAATGTATAAAATGTAATTATGAGGCATTAAGTTCTGTCATAATGAGGTCTCCAGGAGAGAGCCATAAAGCAAGACGTACCTGTCTTATGGAGCACGATATATCTCTTAACTAGCCCCCAAGTCTCTCCGCGTATAAAAAACCGTACAGTCTTTTTTTTTTCCTGTGGTCTTTGCCAAGAATGCAAATTAATAGGAATTAAAGTGTCTTTCCACTCGTTAAGTGGCTCCCCCCCTCTCCCTCCTAGATGATTGTCCACAACTGCTTCTTCCTGTGTTGTCGTAGATCTCCCCCCCCCCCCCGCCACAACACAAAAAATGTGTTTTATGTGTTGCGATATTTTGTGTTTGTTTCTAAGGTGAAACTTGCCGTGTAGGTTTGTTCTTTATGACGAGGGCCAAGACAAACGGACCAAAATTTAGAACAAAGCAGTTCTTGTATATGTGTTTGTGTTGCCGTTACTGTGTGGCTGTGTGTGTGTGTGTGAAAAAAACTAAATAATAGTTTTGCAAGGTTAGCGCGACCTTCAGACCCACTTCAAAGACCATTTACTAACTACGCTGACTAAAGACAAATGTTTCAACGGACAACTTTTAAGGCAATAAAACTTTTTTTTTCGTCAGAATTCAAATTTCATGAAAGCAAATCTTGTTTCTGAAAGTCTATTAAATAGCTGCCTAGTCATGTAGCATGCAAGTCGGACAGTCCGCATGATGGTCCCATGTTCCAAGTAATCCCTTTGCAAACATATCTCAGCACTGAAGGCTACTCTGTAGGAGTTTGAGACAGTCACGCTTTAGTTCAACAGATTAGTTCCATCTACTTGATATGTAAATATTGACCTCCCTGAGACGTCCGTAATGGACCCAATATCTTTAGTAATAATCAAACGTATGATTACAATCGATGCTTATTAAAAATTTGTAAATTATCTGTTAAGCACATTTTTCTTTATTTTTGTTTATAGTCTAAAGTGACTTGAATTTGTGAAGTTCTTAAATCTTCGTAAGAGTTCCAAAAAACCTTTTAACACATTCATTTTTATATACACGTTGTACTTGATGCACTGTTCAGAAATGTCCTGCCCTCATATCTATTATGAACTCAGTCCAAGCGGGCATAAATCTCGGTTCATCTGTTATCACCCACAATGAAAAGGGTAATACCATTGAACCAGTCTACCATTTTAGCAGGGTTAGTGAAAGATCGCCGGTCCGCTGGTCTTTGAACCTCCGTTTCATCAACATTTCCCCCCACCCAGCCCCAAGCGTTTCCAATCAGAAAGAGATGGACACGTCCGTTTTTGGACGTGAACAATCCGT
Source organism: Biomphalaria pfeifferi (assembly GCA_030265305.1). Lineage (NCBI taxonomy): Eukaryota > Metazoa > Mollusca > Gastropoda > Planorbidae > Biomphalaria > Biomphalaria pfeifferi. The sequence continues at coordinate 1,973,443 of JASAOG010000105.1, read as the reverse complement.
CAATTAGATTCATGTCTCGATGCGCACCACTCGTCCACCCTTCCCACCCCTCCCAGTTAGGCAATGCGTAATTACCCTCTAGCTCAATAGCCACTCTACTTTCGTTTTCAGCCTCAGTGCAACGCAGTTACCTTCCCTTGACCGTCGCTTTTTTTTTTTGTTTGAAGGTACCCATCAGATCAGTAGCCGAAAGTATTTATGTTTAACATTTTGTCACTAAATGGGGCGTCGGGGTAATTATGTTGTCATTTGACGTCATAACGGCTTTTGTAGACAGTACTCTACACAGGTCCGAGCAATAGGTTATGGGGATGAGTGTCACGGCAAATACTATGCATTGATTTGAAATCCCAGTCTAATGGTATAAAGTAATCACGGATGTGCGCGTAATGGAAGTTTGTTGTCTACACAGGTCCGAGTCTTGTGTTAACAAAGCATCCTGTGCCTAGGACCTGGTAAACACAAGTAGATGATAAAAGAATGAGGCCGAACACGAAATGTCAATATGTTATCTTTGTTTACTTTGAAAATTTGTTTTGTCCAGTGATTGCGTACAGACCTGTGACGTGACAACTAGCTAATGGGCTCCACTGTCCACAGGTTGCGACGTTGCAGGTCAGTATTCAGACCTTCTATGACAATTGGTCTCGCTTCAGGTCATGATTTTCGAACTTCTGAGGAAGCTCCAGCTCCGACACATTCTCCATCGCTTTTAAATCGATAATATCCACATTTCAGGCTCACACTATCATTAGCATTGATTTGGATACATTGATCTTGCACACATATAATGAACAGCAACAATTTGATATCTAGACACAGTGAAGTCCCCAATAGACATTTAACAATAAGCACAATCCAATAATCTGTGGAGTACAAATGGTCTCATAAGATGCATGAAGTCTTGAAATATTAAATGTACACCATATCAGAACAGGCCAGTTCATTAAAAAAAGAGCATGTGTTTTTACTAACATATGTGATGATATGTGTTTGCATGTATTTGTGTGTGTATAGATCTGCATTGTGTTCGTTTTTACTATCAAGTAACTGTAAAAAAAAAAAAGGATTGAACAGCTTAAATAGAAACTGGCTTAAAACTATCACAAAGATTTCTCTATATTCCATTTACAAATGGGCTCAGTATTAGTAAAGACTAATAATCGGTCCAATCAATTCAATCGACGCCCTCGCCTTCCGCAACTTAATGGTCACGTGGTTGCTGAGCTGAGGCTTTCAAATGCAAATCTTGTTTTCGCAAGAATAAAAAAAAAATAATAATAGAATAATATAAAAAATGTCATGTTTTAGGTAACATTTTAATTTAAGCCTAAGAATGTATAATGATGTCTTCCCCTGAAGATAGACTTCTATATTACTTACATTAATATAAATGGCATGGTTTTGTAGCATGGTTTGTTTAGCGTCTAAATGACCGAAACGGTAACAAAACAAAATGGATTGGGAGGGGGTAACATTTTTTTTATATTGTAAAAATAGTAAGTTAAACATTATAGCTATTATCTCCCCTATTTTGTTATCTCTTGAAAAGTAATTTCCGATGCAGCATCTGTCAAAAACGGATTAAAAGTGACTAATCTGAAACAATTATACAGAAATATAGTTTAAATTACATCTTTAGGATGTCCTGGTTGCAAAAGACCCTTAAGGTTGCTGCGAAGAATAGATCCTACAGATAACTTTCAAAGATATTTATCTTTTTTATTTCATTTTTACGTTGGGAACGTCATTTAAGAAACTTTGTTTAGAAAAATGGAAGTACAGTGAGACAGTGATTTCATTTCTAAAAAAAAAAAAGATGAACTGATATGTCTACGAAACTATTAAAGCGACCATAATGACCGAGTTCATTATTATAAATTATTCCTTATCGGATCATTTGGACTCGACGTGACTCAGTGATACAAGGTGTTGGGTTTAAAGTCCAGAAATAGAAGTGTGGTTGGGATGAGGAATAGGATTAAAGATTAAGTCAGGGTTAGGGAGTGGATTAGGAAAAGGTTGTGAGAAGTGACTAGGTCTTTGAATCAAAAAGTTGAATCAAATATTCTTATTTGAAAGTTATCGAAATGAAACGAAATAATATTGAAGACAAATATTTACGTAACTTATTAGACATAAGATTATATGTTTCACTGTGTGTAATGGACTTCATTCACCAACAGTAAACAAACAACATTTAGCACGTGGTGCTCTATCTCTTCTATATAATTTACGATCTCAAGTTTAATTCATGATGGTTGTCACGTGACATTTTTTTTCATTGTTTTATCAATAAGATCACGTGACTAAATGTTGTTTGTTTACGACTGGTGAATGAGGTCCATTGAGAGTATATTGCAAGCCTGAGTATCACGTGAATATCAAGAGCTGGGAGGGGTTGAAAAATTAAAGCGTGACATTGTGTGTACAGAAACAAAACTGTAAACACACACACATGAAACAGAACTTAATGCTGACAATGCCGTAGACAGGGGCAGCAAACAATACAGGAAGGAGAAGAGAGTTATCCTTTCATTTCACACATACCACGTTATAACACGATAAATACAAATCATGACAATGTCGTCGATTCGGAGATTGTAACTACATTTCTCCCATGGCTACGGAACAGGGTCGGCCTTAGGCCACTGCAGCCTATGCATAGGGCCGACCCTGCTACAGAAACTCAGTAGTTACCTGCATATTTTTCCACGTCTAATAAAAGACTAAGTCGTTGTCCAGCTGGGGTCCTTTAAGTCTTTTTAACGTCTTCTGAGCCTGTCCTCTAGGAGGTTTTCTTTAAGGTCTCAAGCGTGTGTCCCTCTCCATCTGTCTCATTTCCGAGGCCATCTCCTGCCAACTGCTTTCCTCTATGATGGTGAGGGCATAAAGGCGCTTGAGTTGATCTGTATAATATGCTTATGTAGTAGATTATCTAAAACTAGTTGGCACCTTCAGGAAAAACTGCTGCTAACTCTGACGCTGTCACTATCAATGTCAAATCAAATGACAGCATTTCATCTTTGTCTTGTGATGATTTGATGTCACCAGATCTCTGCCTTCTTCTCACGCTCTTTCAATCTTTCCAATTCTTTCCTCCCTTACCTTTGTTGAAGGAGACAGGTGTTAGGAGAGTTGTCCTTCACTGCATTGTTTGTACAAGTTATAAAAGTGTTAGAAGAGTTGTCCTTCACTACATTGTTTGTACATGTTATAAAAGTGTTAGAACAGTTGTCCTTCACTACATTGTTTGTACAAGTTATAAAAGTGTTATGAGAGTTGTCCTTCACTACATTGTTTGTACAAGTTATAAAAGTGTTAGAAGAGTTGTCCTTCACTACATTGTTTGTACAAGTTATAAAAGTGTTATGAGAGTTGTCCTTCACTACATTGTTTGTACAAGTTATAAAAGTGTTATGAGAGTTGTCCTTCACTACATTGTTTGTACAAGTTATAAAAGTGTTATGAGAGTTGTCCTTCACTACATTGTTTGTACAAGTTATAAAAGTGTTATGAGAGTTGTCCTTCACTACATTGTTTGTACAAGTTATAAAAGTGTTATGAGAGTTGTCCTTCACTACATTGTTTGTACAAGTTATAAAAGTGTTATGAGAGTTGTCCTTCACTACATTGTTTGTACAAGTTATAAAAGTGTTATGAGAGTTGTCCTTCACTACATTGTTTGTACAAGTTATAAAAGTGTTATGAGAGTTGTCCTTCACTACATTGTTTGTACAAGTTATAAAAGTGTTATGAGAGTTGTCCTTCACTACATTGTTTGTACAAGTTATAAAAGTGTTATAGAAGAGACGTATAAAGCAACTGTTTTGTGCTTTGAATTTTTATATAGGTCAGGTACGTTTTAGGTCTATCAAACACCTTATCAAGTTCTTTAGACTTATCAAACACATCATTGTATGTTTTAGTCTATCAAACACCACAGAGCATGTTTTAGTCAAACACTTCATTTGTCGCATTAATTCTAATAAAGACTGCATCGAATTTTTTTTCTGGACCATTCAAGCGTGTTAAAAAAATTCACTTAAAAAATATTTGTACTACAAAATACAATGAATATCTCATTATATCGAAAGCTAGAATAGTATACACATCACGTACCTTGTACATCTAGTCTAACAAGGACACACGTGACATTTTGTCCCAATTTATTGCAATTAGGAAGAAATGAGCTTTCATTTTACATGCATATTTACATGTGACACTGATTTAATGTCACGTCCAGGTTGCACTGCTGCTGGTGCATCTGGCCCCAGGTGGCGGAACAACTTCCAGATTAACATAGGAATAAACTCCTGCCCAGTAGAAGACATGACTAGCCTCCATTGACGTCTCGCTGGAAGCGGGAAGCTAAATAGAAAAAAACAAATATTCGCGTAAATGAACTGTCTTTGGAAGGATCTACAATTCACTTTGATTACTTTGTCAGGAGTTTGTTGAGATTACCTAAATGAAAGTATGTAGATCTAATTCAACTCAATGAAACTTGATGGCTTCTCATTTGTTAATTAGTTTTATAGTTACATTACATCTATCTGTTGTTGATGCCAGATCAGATCTATCTGTTGATGATGTTAGATCTATCTGTTGTTGATGCTAGATCTATCTTTTGATGATGATAGATCTATTTTTTTTAGCTGAAAGATCTCATTGTTTTCAGGTAATGTTTTTATTTACACTTGTTGTTGATGACGTCATGATTACTTACAAAACACTAAAAACAACTGACTGCACTTTACAGTCTCCGTCCGTAGGCACGTGCTTAACACGAACGCGAGAGGTCACTATGACGCGCGCAACACACAGTACTCCTCCCTTCCCACAGGGATCTACTCACGCAGTGCCCTCCTGAAGCCCATCGCTTGTGGAAATTAGACTAATTATTTCGTCTGACACCTCTTGTTAATTGGCCGCGAGTGGACTGGCTCTGTGGGTGGCTACATCTAGCCCCTGGTCAAATGCCAACACAACCACACTCGTGGCGGTAGATGTCCACTCACGACCGACCATGCCTTTCCAAAAGAAGCGCCCTGGGATGGTCAGAGGAGGACTGCAGGAGTTCATGGTCTAGTCCTAGGCTAATACCGAAAGCAGAGTCGCTTATGAAGGTTGGACAGCATATGAAATGATTGAGCTCTAAGAGCATTGGACAAATATGGCATGTCATGTCAGCCGCCTGTCAAATGGATGATTAATTTTCGCTGTGTCACGTAGAGCGGTCTCCTGTGCATTCGCATCGTCAGGAAATATTTCCTCGTAAAAATGCAGATTTGATTCTTGAAGCCATATGATCTCACTAAACAAGAAAATTCACTGGTTCCAATGATAAACATTCACTGGTTGCTGAATGATTGGTTACAGTAATAACGATTCACTGGTTGCAGAAATAAACAGTCATTTGTTCCTATCACAATCTGTGGCTAGTTCTTGGCTGTGTAAGTAGCAAAGGCATCTAATGTAACCATGGAACACGAATGGCATGTAAGAGTATTTTGTCATCAACAAAAGGAAAAAGTCAGCTGTAAAATACAACTTTTGAAACTCGACAAGTTCAATGCCTACATAGACTCAGTGCTTTCGTTTCAAAACAAAACAATCAGGTCTTCAAAGAAATTCTTTCACGTATCGTCTGTATGTTCGAGTGTGTGTGTTTGTGTGATTATCATTAGTTAGTTAGTTTTAGCCTATTACTACAGGTATTGGTAGAACTTTTTTTTTCAAATTGTTTAGCTGATGATGTCATATAACTTGCACTCCCTGAAGGTGTCAACACACACACACATACACATAGCCATGTCCAATAAGATGTACAATAAATAATGCCCAAAGAAGAACGAGCATTCCGGGTGGCGTAGACCGCCAGAGGGCGCAGGGTACCAGCGCATTAATCTGTCCAGAACGCTGAAAACAAATTCCGAACTGCTTCGGAATTTCTGTGATAGTAAAATAATTTTCGGTGAAATGGTTTCCTTCGTTGCCTGTCACGGTGTTATCAAGAAGGCTCTAAGAATTACAGAGTGTTTCAACAATGGCGTGTGTTCATAATAAAACAAAAGCTTTGATCATGATTTTAATCAAGAAAGGAAGATCATTAATTAAAACAATGCAACTGTGGACATGGTTCGAAATTTGAAATAAAATTATAAAAAAAAAAAACCCATTTAAATAATTTTTTAAAAAATTTCAAAGAATTTTATTTGATAATCAGTATGTCTCTGAATTCCAGCATAGCGGTGTGGCTGTGGGCTGTGTGGTGTATTGGGTTAACAGTCTTCTCGATGGTTCGGACTTTGTACCCTGTTTGCGTTCATTCACTGAAGGTTTGAGTTAAAACGTATCTATGTCTTTGAAGGAAGACTTCCATAAGTCAAGGAAATGCATTCAAATTTCTTTTTTTTTTTTAGAAGTGGATATATTATATTGATCTGGAAATATTTCAATCAGAAGGGAAAAGTCGATAAAAAGTTTGGAAAAGAGTTTTCTCCTGGTATGAAACATTTGTAAACATTTTTAGCAGCCCCCCCGAAAAGGGAAAAGACGCTATTAGTTTTGTTTGAAATTCTGTACGTCTGTCCATCTGTCCGTCCATCCGTCCCGTTTAGATCTCGTAAACTAGAAAAGATAGTGAAATACCGACATCATAATATTCAAAGTTCTGATGCAACGGCTACTTTTTTCTTTACTAAAAGCGAAAAATCTAATTTTTTAAATCACTTAAGCAAGCATTTTTTTTTCATAAAAATACACCACTTTTACAACTATTCACTATTAATAGTAACAAACACAGGAGGCTCTTTAGTAGGGGATAGACAATCTTAACATATTTCTAACATATTTATGAAAATGGTTTTAGATTTTTGTTAAAAAATAGTTTTTACATTTGCATTGCTACGTTATGTAAGTTCTGTCCTACTAACTACTACATTTACCCAAAATAATGTTTACTTTTTATAACAGATAAAAATCTATTTAGTATGCATATAAGTTGGACATAATTTAAAACAACAATTAATAAGTAGGTTTTCATGTTATCGAGTGAACTGCAGTGTAATAACATATACATAGAATACTTTACTAAAGGAATTTCTTAATTTTTTACAGAATTAATTCATTACAAAACTATTTGATCAATTAGATATTAATTATAAGACATCAGTTAGGCCAGGTTAGTATTTAACTTCACATTCACTTTCACCTATCCTTTGGTCTGCTAGACCGCTGGGGCACCACACAAGATCTGTCAACCTTCCTTCTCTACTCTTCTTTGTCATTTGTCTTTGATAGAATTTCATTCTGATGTTTTTTCTGAAAATATTGATACCTGCCTTTTTACCTTCCTGGGTGGACCACTTCGGGGCACTATTTTGAGTTCGTGTTTCCACACAAACTGTCTTTGTAACCTTGTTAAGAATTGTATTATGTACAAAGTCTCCACAAATCTCGAAGAAAAAACTTTTGTTAATGAAGTGCACGTTTTAAAAAAACGAGAAGCCAACAAAATGTTGCATTATGGTTTCTTATCTACAAGATTGAGTCCTGCACGTCCGGTCTGTAAGTCTTGGTTATGTAATTAACTGACAAAATAAATTGTGACATTATTTTCGTGCCCGACCATAAATATCTTCAAAGAGATTTTTTTGTTTCTTCTTTAATATTTTTTGTTGTCTTTTCTTTCCTTCCGGATACTTTTCTTCCCAAAGGAGTCGGCATCCATTTAGCGCCATGTTAATTAGAAACGGTCGGTGACTCTTCTTAGCCCTGTTTCTTTTTTTTTTAGAGAAGGGTTGGGTCAACACGCTCCTCGCTCACATAACTGCTGCCTTTGTGTGTTGTTGGAACACATGTTTGTTCTAGAGAGTTCTACGGTGGATGACGAGAATAGCATCCAGTTGGTGTAATTTTCTCTACTGGATGCCTGACAATGGCTTTGATCCAGACCATCCTTATTTACACAGGCGAGTAGTGCCCCGCCTCTATCATTCTCGTTCTTGTCTCTGGGTGCTTGGAGTTACCTTCTCTTTTACAGAGCCTTAGTTTTCTCTCACACTTTTTTTTCATATCATAGAAGGAAACATTTCTCACATTCGTTTCGCAAACATCTTTTTTTTTATTATCTTCGTTCATTTATTTAATTATTTAGTCATCAGTGAGAGCTTAAATAGGCCAATGTTTTCCTATGTATGTGCACCTTACGACAATAACTTTTAACTCCCTCCCCCTCCTCTCATTTTATTATACTATTGAGAAAGTTTTTTTTATCTTTGATTCCGCTTCTAACTATCATAGTCTGAGTTTCTCTGATTATGACAATAATTATGTCCACAGGATTTAGAAAACGGAATGATGTAAAATATCGACTGCGCCATTAGCGGGTCGTACATTCTGTTCTTCCGTTTGGTTTCTATCTCCTGCTAGTTCTGGCTAGAGTTAAAACAAAACACAGTTGTTCTGAAATAATATATATATATATATATATATATATATATATATATATATATATATATTTCGTAGGGCTACTGTTTGTTTAAGACTTGTTGTAGCTCTTTAACTGTTTGAGAAACACTGGATTCATGTGGTAACCAATGTTTTAAAATTCTGTAATTAGACTGACTGACAGACTCTCTTCAGGAAAATAAAAAAAATATAAAAAAATATTTAAAAAATATTTAAGGATGTATATATAACTGCCTAAGTCTACAACAAAAGATCAATACATTTCTCAGATCTGTTCCAGGCGACATTGAGATCAGAATCTACATTTAAAAAAAAAAAAAAAACAAAACAACTGGGCAAACATATTATTCTTAAAGATTTTTAAAAACGCTTTAAGTTGTCAAGGTTTTTTTGTCGGCGTTGACCTGCCTCTCACAAATTAGTCGGACTAATATGCTAAATGGCAGGCGGGACTTCAACTTAGACAAGTTAAAGACAGAGCTCTGTCAAGACACAGTTATTGCAGACGTAAAAGGGGGGAAAAACTGGCATTTAGGACAAAACAGAAATTGTATTGCATTGCGATGACAAGCTGGCAAACTGGAGAAGCCGAATTCCAATAAGATATTGTACACAGCCGTATACGTTACAACTCGGCAACATTCTTTCGCAGACCCCACAAATAGTTGCCAGGAGACAGTCTTGATAGATGTTAAAATGGTGAATTTTAGAGTGTACGACCTTAGGGGGAACAAATGAATCTTTGAGAAGTAACATACAAAGTTACAAACAGTAAAAAAAAAAAAAAAATTGCGCCATTAATGAAGGTAGTAGGTGTTTCAGATTTTAAAATAATATTTTCTTTTTGGCCTTTTTGTCGTTGGACTCAGGTTTAATAAATAAATGGGAATCTAGTAAGAGATGTTTAAAATAACTAGATAACAATCCCAATAAAGATAGTCTTTGTAAGTGGATAGATATATTTAACTATTTTAATGAGTGGTCGAAATGAGCTGTTAAGCATTTGTTTTCAAGAACTGTTTGTTGTACAATGCATATGAAAGGACATCTTCTGGGGTGATCATTTTATTTGAAGGAGTTTGGGGCCGAATAGAAAGATGCTTCGGTTGACTCACAGTGCATGTTATCATCTTATGATTTAGTATCCTCTATTGTCAGCAGAATCAAAAGGCAAATCTCCGAAAGCTGGTTAAAGCTAGACACACTACACTCTTGGCAGAACCCTCTCTCTAAGATGCTAGCGATATGGGGAGACCCAGCAGGGGGAATATGATAATCCCTTTGCAAAAGATGCGCACCGCTGTTTTTTTTTTCCCCATCCGTCGGTGCTATCGTGCTACGTGAACACTAGCAGAACGTTCGCTTCCCTTCCCGCCTACCCAGTAGAGTACGTTTCATTTGTTTCCATCAAGCTCTTAAAGCATATTTTAAAAATACTTTCTTCAACCTATCTGATAGAAAGATCATTCGGGATAATGTGATTAAACCCGAGATGTTGCGGTCTATACAACAGGGACTTAGATTTCTCTCCTCCCCTCCCCCTTCCCCCCAATCTATTGCCATTCTTTTTTTCTAGCTTGCCAATGAAACATCTAAACACAGCCTCGAGTTCTTTGTAATGCTATCAGATTTCTAATAAATCAACAAGAGCGAGGATAAGTAACTAGTCATGTGGACATCAAGTAATACATTCTTGACTGCTGGAATTGTTGCACCCCTATTGCGCATTCTTTGTTTTTATTTTATTTTATTTTTGTTATATGCAATCCTATTCAATTCAAGGCAGGGCTTTCTTTTTTTTTCTTTCCCTGTTCAAAATTTAGCATTACGACAGCTCAGCATCTTAATCCATTTTGTGCTGATTTTATTTCAGGACAGATTCGTGTAGTTTATATTACATACAGAGCCAATGAATTAGGATATTAGCCAGTGCGTTGCACTTGGGAAAAAGAGGGGGGGGGGGGCGGGATTTTGTGTACTAGTGGCCTGGTCATTTGGTCGTATGCGCTCCGGATGATGGTCCCGGGTTCGAACCCTGCCACTGTCATCCGCTGTAGAGTTTGTTTAAACATCAATACGCTAAATCTTCATCATCATCATCAACAATGACAATAACAGCAACAAGGACAACAACAGCAACAACAACGACAGTAGTTTCTTTCATGTTAGAACTAAATTCATTTACTAATTGCTACTCTCATGCTACGGCTGTCGGGTAGTTAAAGAAGATTGTTTATTTAATTTTTTGTCAGATGATAGATAGATAGATAGTCATGACGGATGGTTGGATGTCTAGATAAAGTATGAATGGATATATATTTATATAGTTCTTTATAAATATGCATAAATAGGATCTCCACAATACCAGATGAATTGAAATGATTCTCACTTCACAACTTCAGTCAAAGACCAGCACAGAGTGAAAACAACAAAATTATTCATCTCTTTTACTTCTGTTCCCCCCCGCCCCCCATGAACCCTCCAAAGACTCTATCACGACTTGGTGGCTGATTACTTTTGCAGGTAACTTAAGTTAGCGCGCTCGCTTTGATGCCTCAAAGACCAGGGCAAGAATTCTTCTCGAGCTCGTAAATATAGCCCTCGGTTTGTCCCTCTACCGACGTCACGGGGATCCATCACCGACGCTTTTTAAGGATCTTCTTTAAAGCACGGAAAAGGAGGGGAAGGGAGGGGGAGATAAAAAGAAAGGCAATGAGAATAACATATTATTTGCGCCAATGGGCGGCACAAGGGAGTTTTGGGGGGCGAGGGAAGATACTACTGGAGCAATAAGCATCGTTTTTTTTTCCCACAGCACTTGGGAGTCGTCATTTAGACATTTAGATACGCGCGTGAATGCTTATTTTTGGTATATTATTACCCATGTCCAATGTTTAGTTGGGTATATCATGTTCTATGTTTAGTTGGTCTGGCGTAACATTTAAAAACAGGTCTTTTTTTTTTTAATTTTTAGAATTGTTTTTATATTTATACTTTCACAGCAACTTGTAAGGATTAATCCCTATTTTTTTTTTTTTACATTGAAGTATTCAGAAACATTTCTGCACATTTTAATGCATGCAGAATATTCATTATTAGAAGGTTAATCAATGGGCCCTAATATATGGGTTAGTATAAAATTATTTTCCAATAACGAGATCCTTTACCGAACGGGTACTCGACCACTTAATTAGGATGTGATCTAGCGTGGCAAGAGGTTTGCGTGAATCCCGCTTGAGGATTGCGGGACAAGTCCTCCGTCAGAATGAATCACGCGTGAGATTTGCGGGACATGTCCTCCGACAGAATAAATCACGCGTGAGGTTTGCGGCACATATCCTCCGAGAGGACGAATCACGCTTGAGGTGTGCGGGACATGTCCTCCGAAAGAATGAATCACGCTTCCTAAAGGTAGCATCGACATGGAGGACGATACGAGGGAGCACAAGATGTATAGAGGCTGCAGAGTTTCATTGTGCTAATTGCACAACGTATACAACTTAATGCGAAAGGAAGGATTTAACTGTAGAACGAATCTTAATTCTGGTCGGACCAAAAATGAATAAATACAGTAGCTAGTGATTACAATAATATTAATGTATGCATGAAAAGATACCCAATAAGCTAATACTGTAACCCAAAGTTTTCCAAACATTTTCCTTAACGGAGCACTTTAGGACTATTTAGCGGAGCACTTGGCTTATTTTTTTAGTGAGATTAATTCACGTGGTTGCCTACAAGTTAGCTAATCCAGTAGTTCTTGGAACACCTATTCAGGCGCCGCGGAACTTTACGGTTCCGCGGAACACAGTTTGGGAAACACTGCTATGACCAAATGCGAGAGGGTACAATCCAAAAGTTAGCCAAAAATACCATTCATTTTAAATGTTTGTAATATGCTAAGCATAAATGCTTTTTTTTTTTTTAAAGACATCTTTTCTCGTTAAAACGATTATACTTGTGACCACATTTCTTATGCATTTTGTCGATTTAGTCCGACATTTTATACACATATGTTCATTTTAATGACGTCCTAGCAAAATTTTAAGAAGATGGCTTTCTATAAATCTTGCAATAACCGATTTCATTTTTTTTTCTGGAAACAAACCCTGTCACATCAAAATCCAAGCGATCTAACTCGAAACATTTCTTGGGAGAGAAACTCAACAGCGGAGCCTCGTTTTGAGTTCCTCATTTTAACATCCTTTAATTTCCAGCCCTCCACCAACATCTCCCCCCCCCCCTCCATCACTTCCTCCCCCAGCAACTGAAACACTTAACGACTGGGGTAATTAATGGGGGGACAGAAAGCGAAAACGTCCACAAATCAAAAGGTATGTTTCCATCTCTCTGGCATCTGGGGGTGTTTACCTTTCATTTCATGCCGCCACCCCCCTCCCCCAGCCCGGACTCCTTATTTTCGCCCTAACCACCTTCGACTCATCTCCCTCGTTGCGCGCGCACATAAACAAAGCAGGGTGAGTACACTCATCACTGCACGCAGGCGCGTGAAGACGTTGTTAAGTTGTCAGAAAAGATTTCTTCAAATTTTGTAGTTCTTTTTTTTTTTTATGGTCAGTGCATCGTTTTTTTTTTGTTGTTTTTTTATAGTTAGAAAAAAAGACTATCCAGAAAGATAAGCTGGGTTTGGGGTTTAAATGATCAATTGGGAAGGGGGCAGAAGGTGGAGGCAAGTGAAGGTTAAAGTTGAAAGTGCAAATGATGCATGAAAAATATCTGTGTGTGTGTCTAGTTAAAATGAGACTAGGGTGGAGAGGGCTGGGATGGACTGTACGTGTGTGTTTGTGACTGAGTAAGTGTGGGAGTGCGTGAATAAAAGAGTGCGTGAACAAAGCAGGATTTCGTTGGTACTTTGGAGGGAAAAAAAAGGGAGGGGGATAGAGGGAGTGAGGTAACTCATATTTCTGTCAGCATGACCTACTCCTCACTCAAGTAATTAATGATCAGTTTTTAATAAGCTTGTTTTCTCAGCAGCAGTTTACAATCAAGACACGGTTTTAATTCTGATGAAAGTGGACCGCAAAAAAAAAAAGTTGGGGAGGGAAGGTGAAAGATGACGGGGCAGGGGGGGGGGGGGAGTCTATAACAGTAGCTCCCAAACTTTTTTGTCCCGTAGACCCCTTGCCATGTTTTCTGGTTTTCGGTAGACATCTTGCTTAATTTATATTGTATTTTTGCAAATTCCCCAACTCCCTTTTTTTTTAAAACTAATTTCTAACTGTAGTGAGTGGAAGAGTGAAAAAGTAATTTAAAGCTACATTATAAGTTGGAGAGATCTAACTTTTTTATTGATAAAATTAAAATTTAAACTAATTAAAATAACAATTAATTTGAATTACTGAAATCACCAAAAAACAATGGATTTTTTGTGTGCATGTTCATTATTATGTTTCATATAAGAGTTTTTTGCTCTATGAACTATTTTTTCAAACATTTAGTATTAATTAATTAATTGATTTGCCTTAAGTATCATTGTAAATGTTTTCGTAAGAAGCAGTTTCTCGTGTATTTCTTGATCTTTCTTATCTGGCTCAAATATTGGTTCCGCGGAACTGTTTTCAATAACAGTAGGGGCGAAGGCAAGTAACTGGTGCCTAAAAAAAGTAATCTTTGGACAGGAAGGACTCATTAGTCTTAGCTTGCAACCCACCTAGCAGAAGGAGAACTGAATTCAAACCTCTGCTGCCCAGAAGCTATATCCAAACATGGGAAAGGTTTTGTGCTTCAACCCTGGGGAAAAATAAGGAGCCGGTGACCCTAAGCCAGCTTGCAGCACACAGCGCTATACACTGTCAGAGACTGTGACGCCGCTGATCCCAAACTGTATATGTCGTTTACAAAGGTATTTTACCGATGTGCCCTTGAACTGTATTGTTGCTTAAAGAAATTCATTTTATATTATTAGATGCAGGTTTGTGTAAAACAGTTTTTAAATCTACTTCAACGGCTGGTAAAATCAATGTTTTATCTGTAATGTTTTCCGTATTTGGCTTTGGCTTATAAGTAAAAAGAATTCGTAACACGCTCACAAACTATCATGTTCTCTATTTGATGTTGAAGAGAGATGTGGGTCTATTCTGAACTTGATCTTTGAGAGTTCGAAAGTTTTTTAAATCTTCTTTTTTTTTAGCATGGTGGCATCGTCTCAAATGATCTTCTAGCATCTCAAATGATCTTCTAGCATCTCAAATGATCTTCTAGCGTCTCAAATGATCTTCTAGCATCTCAAATGATCTTCCAGCGTAATTAGTCTCATATTGTCATATGAAGCCCATTTTTAAATAATCAACGCTGTACAGTCTACAATTCTTTTTGTTAAACATTAGTAAAATAATACTAAATATTTAAAGGCATAACTAAGGTACAAACCATATATTAGTGTATGAAATAATTACATTAATGGGATGGGAAAATTAAAGTTATGGAAATCAACACATTAACCAATTATCGTAGACCCCCCAATTTATTTTTTCACTTTCGTAGACCCCTTGGGTCTATATAGACCACTTTGGGAATCACTGGACTCTATAAGATCAGGCTAGGCAAGTTTACTAAATGACGGGTGTTGGGGGGTGGGGGGGGGGTGAATCTACAAGATCAGGCTAGGAAAATGTAGCAAATGACGCGGATGAGACTATAAGATATGCGCGCTGAAAGATGTTTCGTGTGTGAAGCTCGGGACGTCCCGGGTGAGATTGTCGGCTGAGCGGAGTGAGATGAGTTAATTATGTTCTGCCTTCAGGAGGTCTCCTCAGCTGCATCCATCAACTCTCTCTCTCTCACTCACTTTTCCTTAACTCTCACTATTCTTCTTCCTGTAAGTTATTATCCCGTTTAACTCTGGATGTATATCCTGGATGTATAGCCTGGTAGTACAGGACAAATAACTCATCTGCTAGCTGCATATAGAGGGCACATCTGCAATTTAAACTAGGCAGACACTAATATACTAAAACACCAAGTTAATTTTAAAGACAAGTATTGGTAACTGTTTGATTATTAAAAACTTAAATTTTGAAGCATTAAGTTTCTTTCTGTGAATCTTCCTATAACCGACAATCGGAACAGTTACTCGCTTCTCTAATAAGTACATTAAAATTAATTACCATAACTGTAGGAAACATTTTTTGAAAATGACGTACACATATAGATAAAAGTTAACAAAAATACACTACCAACAAATCTCCAGGTAAATAATATTTAAACAATTTTCAAGTCCGCGATTTTGTTCTCTGACTTCTCTTCTTAACCTACCCTTCTCTTATATTTTCCCTATTCATTTACATTCTTTTTTGTTTTATTGAAATAACTTTTTTTTTCTCCTCTTTTAAGCTTTTTATGATTAAAATTTAGGATTATTTCTACTCTTTGATTTGGGTTTGAGTTTGGGCGGAATAAAAGAAGGGGAGATTACATTTCACCAGTGAGACTTCAAATGGGATGGGGGGGGGGGCAATAATTAGCGATGCATAAAACTGCATTCAACATCATCTCTCCCTTAAACCGTATCAGTGAGAGTCTGAAATTAGATCAAGATAGCGGGGCCGTTTAAAAGTTGAGAGAGTCGTATTGCTAGTCTCACATCTAGATTGACAAGCTATCTTATATCGTTTTTATAAAGAGGTGTTAAATGTTCAGCGAATCTCAAAGCGGTGTGCAGTATGCTGCATCTTTAGTTTTTGGACTAAATCTAAGACAATTGACGTCATGCAGTTTTTTCTCTCTAAAGTTTTTGCTTAAATTGTAACTATTTGTTTGGTTTTATGTGTCATAATAGCCCTCACCACAGACTCACTCCAGTATATATATATTGTTATGATTCTCTCCTAATCAGACCTTCTATAAACACTGCTCAACACAACACATCTAACTCAAGAACCTGACAACAAGAGTTCTAAAATAATGTAGTATTCATAGACTTATATATTATACTAGACAGGAAATCGGAAACAAATTTTTGTCCGCGATTCACAGACCTATATATATAGATTTTTATGTACGTAAACTCTTTTTTCAAGCTGTAAGGGACGTCGCCCATATCAATCTTTTCTGTCTTAGAAAAGTAATGATCTTTAGTTTTCAAAGTTTAGAAATAATGCAAAATCATTTCTCGGATTTTCTTTAGAATGGGCTATTAATCACAGAACTATATATTCACGCTAATATATGAAACAAAGCATTTCCTGTTAGTTTCCATTGAGATAATGTTTCAAAAATCCTAGATCGAAATAATTCGTGTCTGTTGATTTTAATCATTTTATGTACATATTGATTGATTACCTAGATCTTTATAGATTATGTATCTAAAAAATTGCAAAATAATAGGACTAATTATGAGACGAGAGTACTCTTATTTTTTATGTTCAATTACTAGATCTAGATCTAAAAATTAAATTATATGTTACGTAGGTTAGGGTTGAAAAAAAACAACGCTGCTTCTTAGAACAACTTAACAAAACAACGCCTTGTTTCAACTTTTTCAAACATTTTCACGACATTTTTTTGTAGTGTTAAAAATCTCCATGTCCAGTCTAGATCTAGTATATATAAGTCGATGGTAGTACTTTAATATCTAATCAATAACAGCCAGTGCAGCACTACACAATGGGCTACACGATACACTAACTACAAGTACTTTGCTGTACATAACCGAACTGCCATACTAAACTGTACTAGTCTATCTGTCTACCCTGGTCTCGTACTGTTACATTCTCGAGGACTTACCGTTTTACCGCACTGTCCTTACCACCTTCCTGTCCTCAACTAAACTGCCTTACACGCTCTGTCTCTCTTTCTCCGGAAGGCTTTCGACCAAATGACCAATCACGAGCGATTTTTTGCATGCAATGTTCATACTAGTACTGTCCCTTGTCCAGTTGACCCAACTGACAGCTATACAGCAGGTAAACTTGCTTGTGTTACGTGTTTCAGTTGGTCACACTCACGATTAACTCTATCGCTCTGCCAATACAGCTGTAACTATTTCTATACTTGTTTTATAGCAGTTTGAGAATCACTTTGCTAAAGAGGAGCTCCTGTGTGTCTCTCTTCCCTCTCCCTCGCCATGACACAGTCCACATGTTTGATAATTACCAGGTGTTTCATTACCGTCATACTCTATAGACAGCAGCCACCCCCTCGACCCCATTGATAAGCATTACCCACAAAAGCCTTTTATTTTATTCTAGTGTTCGAAAGCCAAGATACCATCAGTCTATAAATAATACAAGACAGGGGAGAGCACCAAGAGTGGAGCCTCCCCCCCCCCCCCCCCCCCCAACCTTCGTAAGATTCTTATTGCCAAGTCATTTCCTTACTACTAAATAGAGGAAGGGGAAAGGGTTGGAGGTGAGAATTAAAAAAAAAGGGGGGGGGCATAATGACACAAGTAAAAAAAAAACAACAACATTTAGTACAAGAAATTATTTGAGCGTCATGGACTTGCTTGTACTTTGAGCTGGGAAACTAAATTCAATGTTCAATGAAGCTTCTTGAATTGTAATTATAGATGCTGTTATGACAGTTATGTGAATGCTCGGTTGCCGGCATGGCTGCATGGTGTGCATTTGTGTGCTTCTGACTATCACCTGATGGTTCCGAGTTCGATCCGCCCCTGCGTCATCAACTGCCAACCTTTAGGAGGAGATTTTGGGTTAGGTCATTTCTGAAGGTACATCCGTAACTTGTAAAAAAAAAACAGAAAAAAAAAGCCAATCAATGGTACAATGATACTCATGTGGCAAGAGCTTTTTTTTTTAATGAAAAAAAAACCATGTAGGCACTTGGAAGTTTCTTATTTGTCATTTTATCAAGTGTAAAGAGAAAATTACAAAACCTGACGTTTTTTTAATAATCATACTTCACATTTGAAAATCGTTAGATGTATTAGAGAACAGCGATGCTTTTGGTTGCATCAGTTTCATACGTTGCAATTATTTGAAAAACAGATTTCTTTGTATAAAAGGAGTGAATCTGGAATGCATATGCTTGAAGACTATTTATCTACATGTGAGTTAACTCCTCCTTCACCGAGGCAACTTAATGGAGTTCTCAAATAATGTTTATTACGCAGACTCTTAACGAAGTCGTGAAATAAGAAGAAGTGCCTGAAGACTTATCTTTCTACACAGCTGCAGCAAATTGGGTTTCACTTTCCTACAAGATTTAGCTTCTCCATCTTGATATTTTGTTTTTGGTGTCAGAAGACAATATTTTCTCTTCAAATCTTTTGTGTTCAATTTCTGCTGGAGGAGCTAAAACCTGAAGCTATGTCTATTCTTATTACTAATTCTTCCATTCGTGATCTCTCGTTTCTTCAATTTACAAATACATTCTATACGTTGATACAAATCACCAAAGTTAGTTTGGAATGTCTAAGTCTACAATGCATTGTGTTTAATCTCAAAAGATTGGAAATACTTTGAGCCAGTGGCGTAGTTCTCATGAAGTAAGAACAAAATAGTTATTTTAAAAAAAAGCAAAATATATAACAAGGTTACAAAGACAGTTTGTGTGGAAAAACTAAAAAATCGGCCCCGAAGTGGTCCACCTAGGCAGGTAAAAAGGCAGGCATCAATATTTTCAGAAAGAATATCAGAATTGAATTCTAACAAACACAAATGGCAGAGAAGAATGGAGAAAGAAGGTTGGCAGATCTTGTGTGGTGCCCCAGCGGTCCAAAGGATAGGTGAAAGTGAATGTGAAGTTAAATACTAACCTGGCCTAACTGATGTCTTATAATTAATATCTAATTGATCTAATTGTTTTGTAGATGATGAATTTTATAAAAAAAAAATAAAAAATTCCTTTAGTTATGTATTCTATGTATATGTCATTACATTGCAATTCACTCGATAACATGAAAACCTACTTATTAATTGTTGTTTTAAATTTTGTCCAACTTATATGCATACTAAATAGATTTTTATCTGTTATAAAAAGTAAACATTATTTTGGGTAAATGTAGTAGTTAGTATGACAGAACTTACATAACGTAGCAATGCAAATGTAAAATATATTTTTTTAACAAAAAATCTAAAACCATTTGCATAAATATGTTAGAAATATGTTCCAGATGCCTATCCCCTACTAAAGAGCCTCCCGTGTTACTATTAATAGTGAATAGTTGTAAAAGTGGTGTATTTTTATGAAAAAACTGCTTGCATAAGTGATTTAAAAAATTAGATTTTTCGCTTTTAGAAAAGAAAAAAGTAGCCGTTGCATAAGAACTTTGAATGGACTAAAATAGTATGATATCGGATTTTCACTATCTTATATAGTTTACGAGATCTAAACGGGACGGACGGACGGACAGAAATTGACCAAGGGAACCTTTTCTCTGTTCGCTGCGCATGGTCCTTTGTGTCCAATAAATCGTACCGGCTTAGGATGGGGTTGTTTGACATGCCGACAGTGGCAGACCTAAGACCAGTGGTCAAGCACTCTTAATTAACTGCATTCATTATCACCAGGGTAATAAGTTCGCTGCCTCGTTTTCGTTGCATATCTTTACTCTCACGGCTGTAGCGAGAAACGCGGGGGGGGGGGGGGGGGGGGGGGGGAAGGGGGGCTTGTTGGGTGGCCTACCCTCCTGACTTTACAAAATGTTTGACAGTGTAACTTCCCCTGTGCTGCCTTCACTGCAATTGTACACACTCTTCGTTCAATCGATTCTGCTCTTACCTCCCCTACCCCCTCCCGCACTCATTTCATGTCTGAATTTTATGCTGATCCTCTATTGGCCCATTTCAAAGTGTTGGCTACGTCGTACATCAAGTGTATCACTATCTCAAGCTTAATAATACACGGTTCCAGTTCACGTAGGTTCCCCCCCCCTTCCGTGTTCCCTTCTCGCCCACGAAAGGCTCATAAAACATGTTTAAGCTTCCGGAGGTGTTGATTACAAAGTAAAGTGATGAGAAATCTAGACTCTCTCGTGGAGATGTCACGAAAAAAAAAAAGAGTTAGGAACACAGGTGGAAGAAGGACGCTAGGAACATCCCCGTGGTACTTCAACCTTGCTTTAACGTGACCTAAATGTGACATGGATTGGGGGGAAGAGAGTAATAAGATATGTTTAGAGTTTAGTAGAAATTGCCAGTCCTTTTTTTTAATGAAGTTATAAACGGATCGCTTACCTCTTATATATATATATAATATATATATATATATATATATATATATATATATATATATATATAAACAAAATCAGTTCTGCAATCAAATAGTCGTACAAATATTAAACAAAAAACACGTTTAGCCTATATTGGTTTAAAATATCATGTTTATAGAATCAATTCATCGGTTTTAAATCTCTATTCTTATAAATTAAGAGCTTATCCGAAGAAAGGAAAATGTTCTTCGTGACAAAGTAGTCCAGGACAAAGTGATGCAAAAATCACTTTTTTCTTTTCTGTACGCTTGAATGGACGAGGGTACAGCATGACCAGCACAACCGAAACATGCTGAAACATTCACGACAAAATCCCATTCTCCTACAGAATTTGAATTCATGGCGCTCGATTAGGCAGTTATTCGCTCTATCACTTCCACATCCTCACTTTAGTCATTAAAATTCCAAAGTTTGTTTTCACAGCAAGAAACGTCTAGCTCAAGGTCTAGCTTAAAATCGCTGCAACAAGATAATGTCCAATATCCATTCTATTGTTAACATTCTTTAAGCTAAGCTTCGAGCGTTTTATGAAATAACCAAGTTATCAAGATTGAATAGACACTAGTATATGGCATTGAACTTTGTAGACATCTGTTTATTTGATTCTCATCATCTCATGCAGAGAACCTCGGCTAACTTATTGTGTTTTGGTGAAATGTTGGCACAATCTGATAAGCAGAAAACTTTTTTCAATAATGAATTCCTTATGAAATCTTTAACATCATCACAGCGTGGCTAAAGTTTCGGGTCAATGCGCATGCGCATGTCTTAGCCAAAAGGACGTGCCAAAGCCGAGACGAGCGAGTAAATTATTCGAATGTTTTTAAGGAGCCCGTTACAATTTGAACCTTAAAGAGATGCCATATGTTACTAAGAGTTAGTAAGTTTTCACTTTCAGACCTTGTGATCTATGGGGCAGAGGATGTTAGGTCAAACGACCAACTGCCTTTACTTTCCCCAACTAAAGTCAGGTACCCATTAGAGTTGGGTGGACTCAAGGGCGCCCTAAAAATCCCGAAATTCAAAATCCCAGACTTCACCAAGATTCCAACCCAGAACTCCAGGTTCGGAAGCCAAGCGCTTTATCACTCAGCCACCGCGCCCTCATGCCATATGTTATTTTCCTGTGAATTTGTGGAGCTTTATTGTAATAAAAAAGAATAGCATTCCTATCGGAGCCGAAAACATGTTCTCGCGTCCTTGTTATGTAATACAAACTCCACTGTCTTAGACTGCGTAAACATTGGTGAATTATTTAGTAGGAAGGTCATTGTGTTATTTAGTAAAAACCTGACCCATACAATAATAACAATACAAGATTGCAAGACTGTGAGGAACCAGACAGTCAAACATTCCTCAAGTACTAATGGTGAAAAGAAACTGAATGCACGAATCGGACCTCGGAAAATACAATTGTTGAACAATCTTTTTGGGCTAAGAAAGAATGATAGCTACAAAGACTAGAGCAAAACAGTCAACTGTAGCTAAATTACTTACGACATCTTTTTTTTTAAAATAAGTTTTGAACGTTTTAGCAACTTGATTTCATTGATACATTGGGACAGACAATAATGCATTAGGCCCAGCCTGCCATTGCCTTGAGTGGAATGGGCTTTTCCAAGCGAAGTCGGACTTTCGACATTGCGCACATCTTCAACAACGAAGACGAAGGAGGAGTTAACATGTATCGGGGACTTTGGAGCATCTTACAAACTATTGTCTTTTTATAGTGGGAGGGGAGAAAGAGAAATGGGAGGAGAAAGAGACCAAAATTGACAGAGGTGTAGAGATAGGGAGGTACAGATAGGAGAGAGAGTGTGAAAGAGTTGATGAGAGACATGTTAGTTACTTACAGAGGAGCTCTCCTCGGAAGCTGGCTAGATAAATGAGAACAAATCACTTGTGTCACCACAAGTCACATGATGGGTTACGATCGCTCTGGGAATACTCGGTGCCGGTCTTAAGGTTACAGATTGCACACATGTCTAATCGAGGCTCGCTAATCTTGTTTTACGAGGCGGCGTGATGAGGTCCAAGTGAAAGTGAGCACTGATGGGCTGGATGAGTGACACAGATATTGACCATGTACTTTTCTACTTTGTAACCTTCTCTCCCCTTCTTAAACTAGTGTGTGTGTGTGTGTGTGTGTTTTGTTTCTTTCGCGTCATTTTTTTAAAATGCGAACTTGAAAAGTATTTCTTTGCTGAATGGTTTGTAAGTGTAAACCAACCAACTGAATTGAAACATATATAGTGTGGCGATTCTATTGTTTGGTATGGATGGCCCTCCTTCTTCAAAAACATCCTCGACGCCTCTGCTGTTTCAGTTATTCAATAACAAATACACATTGTGAGTTCATAAAAATTGACACAACCATAAGTAAAACAAAATGTAAGCCAAATCTAATTTTTAAAATAAATCCCTTTTTTATGAAGATGATTACATTTTTATAAGGTCCAGCACTTTGCTCTTAATAACTAATGGATAATTAATAACAGATTTAAAAAAAAAGGAACACTCCACACCTCCCCCTCCCAACAAAAATCCTGGTTACGCCGATGTATAAATCTACTCAGAGCTTATACAATTCTAATTTGGTGATATAGATCCAGAATTATTTACATAAAGAGAGTAGTGTAGACTAGAATTCTGGACCTAGCAGAAGCGGCAACACTCCCTACACAACATCATCAGTTCTCACTCTATTTCAATGTAAAGCCAACTTTCAAGTTTGCAGTCACTGGCAAATCTTTCTATCACTTGAAACTGGATAGGAGAAAGGAAAATAAAAAAATAATAAAAATAAAGAAAGCCCCCACCCCTTTTTTTTAAATTGTAAAGTGAATACGAACAAAAAATGTGTAAGTAAAGAGGAGAAAAAAGTGAATCTGTGAGAAACATGTGGAGTCTCACTATCTACCACTGACGCAGGCACATCTTATCTGGTACTGAATTCAATAGACTAATGAACTCATCCTTGCACGTGCGTCTTGTCCTGCTTGTGTTAGCTGGTTCCATGAAGAGATGGAGGGGCGTGCTCCTGGTCCCATGAAGAGCAGAAGGGGCGTGCTCCTGCTGGCCAGATAACAAAATCCTGTCGATGAAAAAGTTTGGAGGGTTGTTTTTTTTTGGTTTGAACTCAGGACTTGATGATATCCTGGATAGCGTTGTTTTGGATTCGACGACATCCTGGATAGCGTTGTTTGAGACTCCATGACATCCTCTATAGCGTTCTTTTAGATTTGATGACAACACGGAAATTTTTTTTTTTTTGGATAGGTTTGTTTGGATACAATGCCATCTTGGATAGGTTTGTTTGGATACGATGCCATCTTGGATAGGTTTGTTTGGATGCGATGCCATCTTGGATAGGTTTGTTTGGATACGATAGCATCTTGGTTAGGCTTGTTTGGATGCGATGGCATCTTGGGTAGGCTTGTTTGGATACGATGCCCCCTTGGATAGGCTTGTTTGGTTACAATGCCATCTTGGATAGGTTTGTTTGGATACGATGCCATCTTGGGTAGGCTTGTTTGGATACGATGCCATCCAGGATAGCTTTTTTTGGATACGATTCCATCTTGGGTAGACTTGTTTGGATACGATGCCATCTTGGATAGGTTTGTTTGAATACGATGCCATCTTGGATAGGTTTGTTTGGTTACAATGCCATCTTGGATAGGTTTGTTTGGATACGATGCCATCTTGGGTAGGCTTGTTTGGATACGATGCCATCTTGGACAGGTTTGTTTGGATACGATGCCATCTTGGATAGGTTTGTTTGGATACAATGCCATCTTGGATAGGTTTGTTTGGATACGATGCCATCTTGGATAGGTTTGTTTGGATGCGATGCCATCTTGGATAGGTTTGTTTGGATACGATAGCATCTTGGTTAGGCTTGTTTGGATGCGATGGCATCTTGGGTAGGCTTGTTTGGATACGATGCTCCCTTGGATAGGCTTGTTTGGTTACAATGCCATCTTGGATAGGTTTGTTTGGATACGATGCCATCTTGGGTAGGCTTGTTTGGATACGATGCCACATTGGATAGGTTTGTTTGGATACGATGGCATCTTGGGCAGGCTTGTTTGGATACGATGCCCCCTTGGATATGTTTGTTTGGATACGATGCCACCTTGGATAGGTTTGTTTGGATACGATGCCACCTTGGATAGGTTTGTTTGGATACGATGGCATATTAGGTAGGCTTCTTTGGATACGATGCCATCTTGGATAGTTTTTTTTGGATGCGATGCCATCTTGGATAGGCTTGTTTGGATACGATGCCATCTTGGATAGGTTTGTTTGGATACAATTTCCTGCAGGATAACGTTGTTTAGAAACAATGAAACATCCTTGATAGCATTCTTTTTTATATTCTCCATAGCATCGTTTGCAAATGGTTTGGATGCAACCACATCCTGACATCCTTGATAACGTTGTTTGGATGAGATGACGAATTGTTTTCTTCACAGCTTAGAAGTTCTTCAAACTGTAGATCTAATTCACTTTCAAAGATTCTAATCACTTCAAACTGCTGGTTATTTCTACTAACAGGATTAAATCACTTTAACAAAAATTAACTTTACAAAAATTATGTAAATGCAAGGGGTCAGTTGAGCTGGTGAGACTATGCTGTTCGAAAGTGAGAAATGACCCTAACTGTCGTATTACTATTAAACAGGCCAAATCTAAAGGAATGGACACAAGCTGGTGCCCTGGGCCTGGGCCCGTAGCAAGCGGAAGAATACAAAAGGTAAGGGGAACAGGGGAGACTACACATTGCCGTCTTTTACCAAGTCGTTATTGCAGACGATATCTACGGTGGTGGATTAAGCGCCCCTTTCAATTAGATGTTTTGAATCGGCACTGAGGACTTAACTGTTAAAAATCTTTTTTTCCTCTACAAAAAAAAGGTGCAATCTGATCAGGATAGAGAAGGGCGTAGCACGGGCGCATACTTGAGCCCAACACGTTGAAGTAACCAGTAATAAAAAAAAAAAAAAAGTATCGAACACCCCTACAAAGGCACTTTTAGGCTCCAGAAATATAAAACTGGTGCCAATAAAGCTATGAAGCTGGCGACAAAAATCTCTATGCGATAATGAAGCTCTCACTGATCGTGTGACTTGTCTAGAACACTAGTTTCTATTTTCATCTTTATCTTTTGTTCCTGTTTTTTTCTCTTTTAATATAAATTTAGATTTATTACATTTCAAGTGGAAGTGTGTTCGAATCTACGCTCTATCTGCTTGGCCTGGAGATCTGATTAGCAGAATTTATGAGCATACATCATCTCAACCAGTTCACTCTCTCGGATAGATGGGCGCGTTTAAAAAAAACAACAAAAAAAAAAACTAAACGCATAACATATTGTTGCTAGGAGAAGGGGGACATTATTCAGATGACTGGACAGATAACCACGGTTAACCACACTTAGATTTACAGATGGGTTGGTTCAGCTTGTAGTGTTCCATTCATAGAAAAAAAATCTTTTATACATTTTAAAAGTGTTCCCCCCCCCCCTCCTTTTTATTTCTCTAAATAGTTGGCGGTAACTTAAATTATTTTGAGGGTGAAGAAAATATAACCACATAGAAATACTTGAAGTCGAAGATTATAAAACCGTGTCTTACTGGTCGTTAGGGTGCTCATAAAATTAATCCTCCCGGTTCACACTGGTAATTATATTGGATTAAAACATGTTATTATAGGGTAAAAATTGACTAAGCGTTTCAAAGCGTCTGGTCCTCTAACGCCCTGTGTAGAGTACGTCTCGCCTCTCGTGTCTTGGTCATCTATTGGATCTTGTTTTGGTGTAGGCAGTAGAATTGTAAAGAATAAATTCACGGAAGAACTCTTCATAATAAAAGTATACATTTCATAGTAGGACGCTTCAACCAATACGATAAGATTAAACACTGATGGGAAGCTAAGGGGACACAATGCACTTCCTCTGCAACAAGGAATTCCTTGCCTCTACTTTCCTACTTACAGACAATCACCGCAGTCCGAGGGTGTCTTTCTCACTAATTGGTTTAGAAATAAGGTCGTCATACTCGAATGTATCGACATGTTTTTCTTCTTTATTATTTATTTAAATCTACCGGTACATAAAGAAAGCTTTGAGTATAGATTGGTCACAAGCTCAATTACTAGTCAGAAGGCTGGAATCTCATAGTGAGTAAAAAAAAAATAAGTTAAAAAAAACACTTATTATTACTACACCATTACACCTATGATTACGATTATTTTTGTGAAATAAAAAAAAGGCACAATCCTATTTGAAATTGTGCTTTCTTTTTACAAAGCATATATCAACTCACTCTGTTTGTTTGTCTGTCTGGTACAAAGTTTGTGCAAGTTATTTCTCCTACACCCAATCTCGGATCAAGTTGAAATTTTGCCCAATTATTTCTTTTATGAGACAACACAATAATAAATAAACTTTAAAAAAAAACAATTAGTTAATTAACTAGGTGGTATTAATTATTATGTTTGATATTTATTGTTTGGTATCTCAAACAAGGGAAAATAATTGAAGTGGTTGGATAACCTTTACAGGTCGTCGAATGAGGCTTAGTGAACACAAACATGAAATAGAAACAACAGATAACTAAACAAAAACAATTGGTAAAATATTTCTAATCGCACAGATTTATGATTGTTAGTCTAGTTCTATTACACTTTTTATTACATGACTGATCCAAACTAATTAATATACTTAATATGAGCTTTATTTTTATTATATATTTTGCTTGTTTTAAAATTAACTTTCAATGGGGAATAGTGACCGGAAACAGAGAATGCTGGGGAGAGAGGAGTTAGTAGGTTAAACCGAAAATGATGCGTGAACGGTGAAAGCGACCCAGTCGTGACCTCATTGTCTTTTAAAATTTTTTCAAGGGGGCGCCGAAACCCATCAATCATACCATGTTGCACACACACACATGTTCAGACACTTACACACACAGGCAAAAACGCGATTAGACCCACTTCAAAACTACACAAATTGTGTTTGGTGTGTGTGTGAATGTTCATTGTGGCACGTCACAAGGGGCGCACTGTTTTAGACCACAGTAGGACAACATAGTCTTACGTCTAGTTTAACATAATGACAAATATATTGAATCGAGTCGTAGATCTAGTTTAACATAATGACAAATATATTGAATCGAGTCGTAGATCTAGTTTGACAGCAGATCCCTGTGCTAGTAATCTTTGCCGTTTCATTGATTTCAAACTTGCGCCGTTCACTATAATACTTTACACTGAAATAGTAAGAATGGGAAGAACCAAAATAAAAGGCAAAATAATAACGAAGAAATAATTGTTAAAAATATAGTTCAGTATAACAAACAAATCCAAACAAACAAATCCAAACAAACAAATCCAAACAAACAAATCCAAACAAACAAATCCAAACAAACAAATCCAAACAAACAAATCCAAACAAACAAATCCAAACAAACAAATCCAAACAAACAAATCCAAACAAACAAATCCAAACAAACAAATCCAAACAAACAAATCCAAACAAACAAATCCAAACAAACAAATCCAAACAAACAAATCCAAACAAACAAATCCAAACAAACAAAAACTCAAACTCGACAGAAGGAAAGAACAAGCATCTCTTCGTCGAGATCCTCTGTTTCCTTGAATACTAGTTGAATACTGGCTGGCTCAAATGACGAGATTTGACCAGATAGTCTAAGTCCTGGCAGCTTATCTTTACTAGTGATCATCATTCGTTTTCAGAGAACCTACATAGAGACCATTGCAGCTCAGTGGAAGAGAAAATGCAAAAGTTTAGGGAACAAAAGTGTGTCTGAGTGAGGGGGGGGGGGGAGAGACGTCGCGCCCTACTCCTCCCCTTGACAGCCTTAGGTAAGCGCCATTTAGTATGCACAGATTTTTTTGTGTGTGTACTTCTCAATGGCGGCATGAGGGATTGAAAACTGAAAGTTGATCACATAGCGTTTGGTGATCGAGAGAGGGGGGGGGGGGTAGAGAGAGAAAGAGATAGATTTAGATAGAGAGAGAGGAAGAGAGATAGAGACAGAGGTACAGAGAGAAAGAGAGAGAGAGAGACAGAGAGAGAGGTGGAGAGAGGGGTAGACATAGACAGAGAGATACAGAGAAAGAGGGAGAGGTAGACAGAGAGAGAGGGAGAGAGGTGGAAAGAGAGGTAGAGAGAGAGAGATAGAAAGATATAGAAAGGTAGAGAGAGAGAGATGTAGAGTGAAAGAAAGAGGTACAGAAAGAGAGGGAGAGGGGGGAGAGAGAGAGAGAGAGAAAAAAGAAAGATAGGTAGAGAGGTAAAGGCAGAGATAGAGAGACCCTAGAGGAGCAGCTTCGAAGAGACATATATTTTACATTAAAAGAGCTATTTCCAAAGCGATAAGGATGCGAGCGAGTGCCCCCATTCAGTTCCTTTATTTAAAAGTCTACGTTACTGTCTTTTAATAGGATTCTTAATAAAGTCAACCGTGTACTTGAATATTAAGTTACACCAAACTTTTAAAAATCATTTCTTTCTTGAAAGTTGAACACTAGAAAAAGAAATTTGACCTGAGTCATCGACACTCGAGCGTTCCGGTATTTAAACATTTCACGCAGTCACGAACTAACTCATTTTTTGTTTGTTCACGTCATATGGAGCTACGTAACAAAAGGCCCTCGATTATACGGTGCTGGTCTGATGTGCCCAGAGATTTGGAGATCATTTCATTTCATGGATAACACTAAGGGCGTTTTATAAGAGCATCTAGATAAAATTTTTATTAAATGAAATAGTGACAGTATTAATGCAAACGTGGCACTTACGCGACCAAAAAAAACAAAACAAAAAAAAAAAACAAGGTTACAAAGACAGTTTGTGTGGAACCACAAACTCAAAACCGTCCCCGAAGTGGTCCACCCAGGTTGGAAAAAAGGCAAGTTTCAATATTTTCAGAAGAATATCGTTATTAAATTCTATCAGAAGTGGTCCACCCAGGCAGGTCGTCAATAAACAGTAGTCATACCACTTCTGACCACCCCCCCCTAGTCGTCAATAAACAGTAGTCATACCACTTCTGACCACCCCCCAGTCGTCAATAAACAGTAGTCATACCACTTCTGACCACCACCCCCCCCCCCTAGTCGTCAATAAACAGTAGTCATACCACTTCTGACCGCCCCCCAGTCGTCAATAAACAGTAGTCATACCACTTCTGACCCCCCCCCCCCCTAGTCGTCAATAAACAGTAGTCATACCACTTCTGACCACCACCCCCCTAGTCGTCAATAAACAGTAGTCATACCACTTCTGACCACCCCCCAGTCGTCAATAAACAGTAGTCATACCACTTCTGACCACCACCCCCCCCTAGTCGTCAATAAACAGTAGTCATACCACTTCTGACCACCACCCCCCTAGTCGTCAATAAACAGTAGTCATACCACTTCTGACCACCCCCCAGTCGTCAATAAACAGTAGTCATACCACTTCTGACCACCCCCCCCCCCCTAGTCGTCAATAAACAGTAGTCATACCACTTCTGACCGCCCCCCAGTCGTCAATAAACAGTAGTCATACCACTTCTGACCACCCCCCCCCCCTAGTCGTCAATAAACAGTAGTCATACCACTTCTGACCGCCCCCCCAGTCGTCAATAAACAGTAGTCATACTACTTCTGGCCACCCCCCCCCCCTCTTATTTATTTTTCGACGCTTTTTACAAAATTCTTTCTCACTCGATGAAATCTAAAATAAAAAAAGGACAGTCTCCATCAACACAAAATGAATCGAATCACCTTCAAACAAAAAAAAAAAAAAAAAAAAAAAAAAAAGAAACTAAAGAATATGTATCCACTTATCCACCTAGAACTAATCTGTTGTATAAATCGTTTGAAAAGTAGATACAGATGTTAAGTACAGAAAGTCATCGTGTCCGATGTTTAGTTCAGACAAAGTTTCCTCCAAGCTGACAGGGCGGGAGGGATTCGAACCTAGGAAGATTTTAAAAAGCTCTTCGAGGGGATAAAGAGAACATTAAGCAAAAGTGTGTTCGAATTTTAGTATTTGTGTGTGTGTGTGTGGTTGGGATGAGTAATAAAGGAGTTATATTTTTGAAGTATTTAGATAGTGACAAGCTAAACTGCGACATATATCTTACACAGTTCATACACAGACAATAGAACTACAGATGATGATAAAAGTGAAGAAAGGTGGCTGATGGGGAGGGGGGAGAGCAATTGCTGTAGATGTTGAGTTTCTTTCAAGTTGCATACCAGGCTGTCAAGAGTTCAAAGGTAAGCCCACTGAGTCAAGTCTAACGCTGACGCATGAATCATAGACTCGATTTGACAAGATTCTCTGACGCTACTAGTGAAGAATTGAGATAGAGGAGAAGTGGGGAATGGAGGGCGAAATATGGGCAAGGGGGGGGGGGGTGAGGCTAGAGACGTAAAAACAATTTGGGAACTTTTGTTCGAGGAGGAGGAGGCGTGGGGGAGTGACCGAACACTGCATATTGATGTTCTTAATCAGTAATAGAAACTAATCCCTTCGAAAAACAAATATACATATTAAGATGGATAATGTCAATAACACGAGCGCCAGTGTGTGCGTGTGTGTGTGTCTGTCCTTCCCCCTCCCCCCACCGTACATCTTGTTTGTCTCTAGTTTAAAATGAGATTGTAAAATGAATGCATTAATATTTGATGTAATGATCAAATGAAGTGAAGATCTACAGCTAGGCCACTGTCAGAAATGTCATTTGTTTTCCATGAACTCAATTTGAAATGCTAAACATGAGTGTCCAAAGAGTGTTTGTTTTTTTTTGTTCTTCAATATAATAATAATATATTGGTATATATATATATGTGTATGTATGTATGTATGTGTGTGTATGTATGTATGTGTGTATGTATGTATGTGTGTGTGTGTTTTCTCCTTTTGCTTTGCTCTTGTTTGTCTCCTTGTGTTAGGGCACACACTGAGAGAGTTTAGTAGAACCTATTGGTCTTAATATTATATGTTTATGTTAGGACGTCTAGCAATCGACTTCAACTATCTCGAGCCTTAACGCCATCTCAATAAATAGAAGATGTCACCTATCTTTTAAATACAAACAGTCCCCTAGTCGCCAAGTCTATTCTGTATATTTTTTGACACCTTGGTAATTTTCTTGCGCCGTAATTAAAGTTATACTCACATCATTTTATTTGTTACCACGTGAACGCACAAAAGCTTACGTAGTGATTAGATGGTTGTCATAACCACCAAACTCTTTAACCTGCCAAAAAAAAAAAACAGTGGTCAAGTTTTTATACAGCTAATTCCCTTCTTTCCGGACTGAAATGGCAGGTCCATTTCCCAGCAAGATTTGCAATTTCCATAGTTTGTTACTTCAGTGCAACCAGAAACACGGGAACAAACGTAGCCCTTTAATGTTTCATTATAACTTTAAGACATTATGCATATTTTCATTTATCTATTTAATTATCTAGATGTCTTGATAGTAATACACTATTTGATGCGTTGCACTCACAGCCCAAGATGGTCTTGACCTTGTCTAGTTGATTCATCATTCATGCAATCATTAATAATCTGAACCAGCAACTTTATTTTCCTGTCTATTTCAGACACACTTTCGATTGATCTAATAGATAGCCAGCGTCACTTTATAGTTTAGTGATCTATCTGTACCCCCCCCCCCCCGCTCTCACAACAAGACGAATTAATTTAGATATACAAATTGGATTGGATTTTAAAATATTGTTTTGCTTTAATCTCGTCACGACATCTATAAATGATCCAATTAAATTCCTACTTATAATTTCAAAAGCTGACAAAAGATTTCGTTCGAATAAAAACAAAATGACTGTAGCCAACAGTATGAGCTTTTGTAAGCTACATAGAAGTCTTTGCAAGCGATATTAACAATTGCGATATAGAATCTTAAAGTGAACACTAGTATAGGCTGTAGATCTAGATTTATATCAATAGCTAAAATAAAAAAGTGTCTTTTGTATTGCCGTAGGTTTTAATTTTTTAATATTAACATCTCAGAGTTTGGTATACTTTTCAGTTTTATATGTATAATTTGTTTCAGTTTAATGTAGACTATTGTATTCATTTATTTTGTTCACACATTAAATCAAGCTTTTTTCTTTGTGTACAGACAATTAACTCAACTACGCATTTATATGATTAATTAGGGGCAGTAGGAGTAGATAACTCATTGAAGGTCTGATCTTGTTCTCAGTTATCTGCCCACTGTAAATAACATCGATGGACAGGTATTGAGCGCAAAGGTAAATCCCCCCGATTGGCAATCGCCTCGGGGTCGTAGTTCAGGAGGCCAGCTCGCTGATTGATGATGCACCAATAGCTTTGTGGTATTATGTCCTTCATTGTCCAGGGAATTCATTGGACCAGGAAACTGTTTGTTCGACAATTCGCTGGATAAGACTCGTTGAATTCAACCAGTTCTTTAGTAGCCTTAATGAAGTCAACGACGTTTCTGGCTGGAGTGGGGGGTGAGAAAACCAGGGTTCAAACCCTCACCAACTTGAGCTGTTGAAAAGACAAAAGAAAAGTGGCAATCCCCTTAAAAAAACATTAGTGGTCATTACATTACAAAACAAGCTCAATATCGCATTGTCTTGTTATTTTTAACCAAAGCAACGCCATTTGTTCTAAAGCTGAACAACAACAACAAATAGCTATCGTTTCTCTAGCATTTGCATTAATGAAGACATTCTCCCCCCCCCCCCCACTCACCTCCCCATGATACCGCCCCTATTCTTTCATCTTATAATTCAATAGATTCTGACGTCATTAACAGATTAGCATCTTCTTCATTATCATATTTCTTCAGTCATTTATTGCCCAATTTTTTGTATCGACGACAAAATAATCCATCTAAATAAAACTTGAACAACAATTAGATTAGTTTGGTTCATGACTTTTTTCCTTGTTCCTAACCCTAACCTTAAGCCTGTATGAATTAAACGCTTCTATTGTTCTTCATAACTTATGTAAAAATTAGCAAAAATCTATTATCAATACTCTAATGTTAAATAAACTTTATCAGTTTGGTAAATTGTTAATTGATTCTACCTTAATAAAATAGAGTAAAGTTGCATAAATTATACAGTAATTTTTATATATATATAACAATCTATATCAATATCTATATCTATCTATCATAAGTGAAATCCAGGTAGACAAAGGTTCTAAAATGAAAATGATGACTTTTTTAGAAATTTATTGGAGTTTAAAACCTTTATTAAGCTAAAATCTACATTGACCATGAAAATTATTATATGTTTCAAACTATGAGTGTTTGTATATATGTATAATTATTAACCATTTCCATGGTCAGTACTTAAGAAGCCTCAGTGAGCCATTTAAGATATGTCCAGATTTTATATGCTAGTGTTAAATATTTCTTGGGGCCTTCTAGGTAAATCCGGTCCTGTTCACTGTGAACATTAGCCCCATCCCCCCTCCCATCGGCTCCTTCCCTTGCGCGTTTGAGTTAGCATGACCCAGTGTTTTCCCCAGGTTTTGATTCATAAAACATGTCGGGGTACTTTAACTAGATGCTGAGTGACGAGCCTGTCCCTTTTGTGTTAAGGCCATATCAAAAGAAAG
The DNA here is from genome assembly GCA_030265305.1 of Biomphalaria pfeifferi. Lineage (NCBI taxonomy): Eukaryota > Metazoa > Mollusca > Gastropoda > Planorbidae > Biomphalaria > Biomphalaria pfeifferi. The sequence continues at coordinate 1,939,121 of JASAOG010000105.1, read as the reverse complement.
CATTTTGTCTCACGACAGCATCAAAGGGCATGTCACCGTCCAGTTGTCTTCCTCGCAAAAGACCAAAATAAGTTCCCCTTGGAGTAAGCAAGTTTAACTTCTAAATGCGACTATGGGATATGAAGTCAGCTGTACAAATCTGATCTATAGAATACAGTATAGTGTATACTGTTGTAACTTGTTAGTTATAGTTTTATTACAAAACTGTTCATGTACTTGTATTGACTGTGTTCTTGTTCCTATCGTACAAACAGCCAGTAATGCATCAAATGCTTTATAAAGTTAGATGCTATTAAAACCCCAGTTAAACTGATCTCGTCTTCTAGTTCCAAGTGAGAAATGTTCGACCAGGTATTTGACACGCCTAAGTAGCGTCAGTCATTGACTGTTTTATTTCATTTCTGAAATTGCGTCAGAATTAAGAATTTTTAAATTAAAAAGAAAAAACAAACAAACAGCTGTGTTTATTTGTATAATTTTATTTATTTATTTTTGTCTTTGTTATGTGTGCTCTATAACTGGACAAGATGGTCTGTTAGATTGTCTGTTACAAATTGTCTGTTAGAAGAGTAGGAAGCACGCAGACATTTCAAAATTGGAAAGTTAGGACAAAATATAGCAGACTGGCTTGTCTCAATTGTAGATGGCTTCATACAGAGAGAAGTGTTGAAACCTATTAGCACGCACTGTCTCAGAAAGTAGCTTACTATTACATCCAAACAGCTGATTTAAAACATTACATTTAACCAGCTGATTTAGAACATTCATACAATTAACCAGCTGATGTAAAATATCATTAAGCTTATATTTGACCAAATGTTTTAGAACCGTATGACATTATGAATGACGTCACGTGGGATGTTGATATTGTTTTATTTAAATTCGTGTCTATATTCTTTTTTCTGAGTTAATGTTAATAAACTGCTAGTTCCATTTCTCCAAAAACCTTATTAGCATCCGACGTCCATACGCCCATGACAATAGACATGTCTAGAACAAAGGAGGACCGGTACACGTCTGATAACTTACTCAGGTTCTGTCCAGTAAGCTATATGGGTGTTAACCATGGAGTAATCTAGAACGTGTGCCGGCGTCAATGTACAAAGCGTGTATTAACTCACTCCAAGTCTGTCTGTCTGTCTGTCTGGGTAGATTCTCTTATACTTTCTTTTTTCTCCCACTTCCCATTCTAGGATCATGTTGAAAGTTCGCACAATTATTCATTGTCGATGATAACACATGAATCAATAAAAATAATTAACCAATCAGTTAATCAATCAATTAGTGGTAATAAGTTTTTATGTAGAAAAAGGGGAGATAAAACTAGCACATTACAAGCATTGAGTTCAGTTAATCAACGAAACTCTCTCTCTCTCTCTCACTCTCTCTCTCTCTCTCTCTCTCTCTCTCTCTCTCTAAGCGCGTTCACATATTTAACAAAGACATAAATTCAGAATTGCATTTCACCACAAGCGTTATCTTCAATATCAGAAACATCATCTTCTATTACATCATTAGAATCATTATTCCAGGGTTACAAAAATTATCTTCTATTCCATTATTAGAAAAGTCTTCTTCTATTCCAACAGAAACATCATCTTTTAATCCACCAGAAACATTGCATTCCATCTGAAACATCTTGTATTCCATTAAAAACATCTTGTAATCCATCAGAAACATCTTGTATTCCATCTGCTACAACATCTTGTAATCCATCAGAAACATTTTGTATTCCACCGGAAGCATCATCTTGTAATCCACCAGAAACATCTTGTATTCCATCTGTAACATCCTCATCTTTAAGTCAGATTTCGATCGCTTTAGTTTTATGTGTTGATGAATAATTCACGACTCTAACACTGTTGTCAACGAGAGCTGCCATAACTGATCACGTGTCCTATTGACGCGTAATGGCGGTGATGTGGCAGAAACCATTTATTGTTATGCGAACCTACTTTACAAGCACGCTTAGTACACAGGTGTTTTGTGTTTCTTTTGTTTAACAGGTCCTTTTCTCGTAGCACTGACGTCATCATATAATATATAAACAAAAAATAAAAAGAATAAAGGTATTATGGTGCTTTCTGCTTTGTATGTGTACCCATCGACTTTTCAAAATTTGATTTAGCTTATTTTGAACAGAGAGAGACTATATCTGTCGTTCAGTTTAAGGATTACAAAAAAACATCCCTAGAACTGTTAAAATCAACCTACAGAGATAAATATTCGCTATAATGACTAGTTTGAAGACTGAGGCAAATAACCTTTTCTGCATTGTCCAAGATAAGAAAAAAATGTAAAGTTATAGGCCTAATATGTATTGATCTACCCTATCAACATTCTTTATGTATAATTGTAGTTTCAATTTCCATGTCGTTTTCTTGGTGTTTCATGTTTGTAGGCCCAACAGCTAGTGATAGTCATTCGATAGCGTGTCTTTTTGTTTATAAAATATAAAGTAGGAATGAAGAAGGGAGGGAGAGTGATGGAAAGAAAAAGAACTATTCGAAGACATCGAAGTAGAGGAAGAGGTTTCATTGGGAGAAGAATTAGAGTTTTAGGCAGAAAGATAATTATGATAAGATAGAGAATTACGGAAGCACGTGTTCTATTGACGCGTAATGACGGTTATTTGGCAGACGACCATTTATTGTTATGCGAACTTCTTTACAAGCACGCTTAGTACACTGTTGAAAGAGAGAAAATTATGGGATGGAGAATATGGAGTAGTATGAGATGAAAAAGAAAAAGAATTATGGAATAGAAAAGATATAACATTATGGGATGGGAAAGAACGAGAATTATGGGAGAGTGTGAACTCTTGTATGTAAATGATTTTGATCTCTCTAGTGACAATATCACGACTTCGAGTCCTCGAGCGCGCTGTGACTTCTGACACAATGAAGCAGCTTGAGGTTTCGATAGCGTACCGAGGAATAGAAACTTTATATAGTGCAGACCACATTGTAGTTTACAGGGGTGTGAACAATGAAAGGCGCCATGTCTATATCTATTAGATAGCACGCCCCTACCATCAAGCATTCATTTACACCAACGCATGACCAACGTCACCAGAGATTCGGTGTGCGTGTGTGTGCGCGCGTGTTTGTGTACGTAGGTTAGGGCAATAAATAAAGAGATCCGCAAGGGAGAAAAAAACCCAGAGAAACAAAAAAAAAAGGGAAACAACCTGATCAAATATATTCAGCGAAGTTTTTTACCAACATATTATTAACATAACAGGTATACTTTTATCGCGCGCCAGCCGGCTGAGACGCGTGTCGATATATTCGCTATCTAATGTTTTGTCTCTATGTCCCTTACAATGGCTTACATTAATCAATTAACAGTGCCGGGTAATTACAAGCACTGCCACGAATCATGTTCGTCTATATCACCGTATCCTCCGGGCGACAGACATATTCAGACATGACACTTTGTAGGCGGCAGTAAATTCACAGTTTATCCTGTATCATTTTGTATATGTTATTTGATCAAAGCTCGCCTATATCACTAGGAGAGAATCGATTCGATTGCAAGCCTGCACGTGACTTGGACAACATATAATTTTATTTTAGACACATGTTGGCTTGTTGTAAGGGTCATTTATACATATTAAACAAAGATCTGTGTTCATTTATTTCTTTGGAAAAGTACATAGATTCTATTGGTCTTGTTTTTTGTCAAAGTTTATAAACTAGTTTATCAATTTAAATCCTTAAAACAGAAAGCTTGCAAAAAATAAAAATAAAAAAATGAACAAATAGTTGTTATTTTTAAATCAGTGCCTTTCAAATGTCAATATCTAAATTTATGTGTAAAATACCCAGCTAAAAAACCACTAATTAATATGTTAACGTAGCAGAAATGTACATATTCTTAATAAACCTTGCTTTTTTTTCAAATTTGATCCCATTTCAAATCGCGCTTAGAAATACAATAGACTCTCTTTCTCTCTCTCTGTCAAACACACACACACAAGCACACACGCACACACACACACACACACGTACGTGCGCACACAGACACACAATTTACTAGGACCAAGGGAAAAAAAAGTTTGTTACATACTAGATGTGACGTCAACTAGAATATTTGTGTATGTAGTAGCGAACACAAGGGTACATTGATAGGTGGCCTTTAGTTTCTAGCAGTGATGTCCTTGATAAAATTAATTGCTTTAGTGTTCACGAGTTCAATCATTGACATTAGATTCCGGACACAAGAGTGCTGCCATATTCACAATTTTTTAGTTTGTTATAGTTTAAAGACCGCGCAAACAATTCTAAGATTTGTATATGTTTTGTATTTGTTTTAATTCATTTTTTTTACTTATTTTTTCTCCAGATGCTAAACGAAGAGATCAAGCGACACTTTTTGGTAAGCACCAGCCTCCGAAGAAGCGAAGAAAGTCCAGGACGGCCTTCACCAATCAACAGATTTACGAACTTGAGAAACGTTTCTTGTACCAGAAATACCTGACCCCAGCTGACAGGGACGAGATAGCCGCGAGCCTCGGCTTGACCAACGCCCAAGTGATCACGTGGTTCCAAAACCGTCGTGCCAAGCTGAAGAGAGATTTGGAAGAACTGAAAAACGATGTGACGGCTGCCAAAAAACTTCCCCTCAGCAAGACGATGACGGGCTCCATCGCTGAGATTGAGCTGAGAAAAGTCCAAGAGAAGACGCTGAGAGACAGCTTCAACAACGGAGGCCTCCAGTCGCCGTCTTCCTCCATGGCAAGCTTGAGCGACGATTGCCAGGATGTCACACCCGGCCACAGTCCGGGTAATACCAGCGAGCTGAACGACGATCTCATAGTGTCCAGGATGAAATCAGACGAGCCCATGGACACACGCTGCTGTGATGAGACTGACGAAGAAATTGACAATGATCTCAGTGAGGACGAGCGACCTAACTCCTGCGACGTCAAGCCGTCAAAGAAATCTTTTTGTTATGCTCTTGATGACGACAAACTGGACATTCAGAAAAAATTTGACCTTATTCTTCAAAACGATTTGAGAAGTGGTTCTATGATACGGGACAAGGTCCAGGACATTGACTCAGTGTCATGATCATTTCAACGTAAATCATTTTCTTTTTTCTGAAACTGTATTAACATTATTCGTACACAGTTTTTTTAAAATTTCTCCTTCATCTGAAACAAAATCTGGCCATCCATCACAGAGATGTTTATCTTACCATCGCGCTTGCGATGTCGTTGATAGTGACAATATTCAATCGATTAGGGATAATCCCTCCAGGTGTATACTGGGATAATCCCCCCCCCCCCCCCCCCAGGTGCAAACTGTTAGTAATTCTTCAATAATCCAACTGGATGTGTGCTTTTTAAATTAAATTGAATTATCCAATCTTGTTTATTTATCTCTTTGGCTCGATCCTATGTTTTTGTTGCTGAAGGGACTGTCAAAGACTTTTTGAGGTTATAGCATGTGATTTCAATACATTTATAAATCTTGTTTGTTTTGATATTTGAACTGACGTCAACGCATCTATACGTTAAACACAGTGTTTCAATGTTATTTATTTCTAGTACTCTCACATGCTGACTTCTCTCTAATTAAAGAGTGGTAGTCTTGTCTCAAAAACGCACATTCTAATGGTACTTTTTTTTCTTCTGTTTTTCATTTCCTCTGTTTTTCTTTTTCTCTGTTGTTATTGGACACTTTGAAATAAAGCTAAAGCCATTTATTGTTGCATATGATACGACAATAGTTGACTGTTAAATAGTCTAGATTTGTGTGTCAACCTGTAAGGATCAGGACCTTTGATCAGTAGATCTACATGCGTAAGTGTACTTCTTGTACGAGACACATTTCAAAACTGATTAGGACGTAACCTAACAGTTCTAGAATAGTGGTTCTCAAAATGTTTCGATTAAATTATATTGGTCAATTTGGCTTGATTTCTCAGAGAATGTCTTTTATGTACTTTTCCAATTATTCTTTAAAACTATTAAGTCTACAAAATGGCCAGATTGCTGTATGACAGAATTTGCCTAAAATAATATGACATGACACAGTCAATAGTCGAATGGTGGCAACATATGGTGGACATATTCAGGCATTCAAGTGTTTTGTTTTTTTTACTTCTTTATCGTTTTCTTTCACCTTTTTTTCTTCTAATGGACAAAACTCTTTGTCTCTCTTTGTTTCTTTCTCGCTTTCTTTCTATGTATCTTTGTTTATTTCTGGATTTCTATTTAAAACTCTTTTTATTTTAGTTCGCTCACTAAGTCTTTTCGCTTCTCACTTTTTTTGTCTTTCTTTCGCGTTGGCGTAGCTAGTGTGGGGGGGGGGGGGAGGAAGGCGGAATTGGAAAATGATGGGGGATCCCAAATGAGTGATTTTTTAACATTAAAAATTAAATATTACGCAAAATGCAGGGGCCCGAAAAAAGGTCAAGCCCCCCGGGCCCCCAAACGATGGAAAATTCCTAGCTACTCCCCTGGTCTCTCATTCATTCTTTCTCCCTCTTCTACACTGTTTCTAATTTTCTTCCTTGGACAAATGTTAACTATTTAATTTTACAAACAATTATTACAAAACTTAAAACTGATCACAAAGTCTTTGTAGTTCCCATGGACTGTGTGTGCATAATGTGCCAATGTTGTATTTACTAATGAGATGTCAGTCTGATGATATTCAAATGTAGTGACGTGTACAGTGACGTGTACAACTTAGAACACATTTTGTTTTGTCATTTTTTACATTTTTATTATTATTATTATTTTATTAACTCTTTGCCAACTATTACAACAGTTAGGGTTATGAGCTTGTGACTGGACGACCTTAGTAGAGTGTAGACAGAATGAAATCATTAAAGTCTAACCTTCAATTCAACCCCATTGTTGTCATTATTGCAACGGTCATTATTGTGTTCAACAACCATCTGACATAATAGTATATAGTATCGTGTGGTAGAGGGATTTGTATCTCAAAACCCCCTGATTGGGGTTTTTTAAATCTCGAAACCCCCCTGGTAGGGGGTTTTAAACTCAAAACCCCCTCGGCTGTGCTGTGGTAAGTGATGATTTAGTATTAAAATCTCACCTAAAATTAACAAAATGAAAGCAAAAATCAGTCACTTAATTCCTTCCGGGGGGGGGGGGGGCCCTGGCTACGCCCATGATATATATATATATATATATATATATATACATATATATATATACTTCGTCCATCGTGGTTCGATGATGACCGCTTTTGTCATCCAAGGGGCTGAGGGGGAGATAGAAGCACATGACAGAGCATCATGGTGTCACGCTATGAAAACTGGCGAATAAATTGCTGAGGAGAAGAGAACAGTGCTGGCAGAAGAAAAGCGCCAGAGAAAAAAAATAGCAAGGCCAATGACACTAGCTCCAGCTGGAATAACCTGCCCAGTGTGCAGCCGAACATTCCAGGCTCAGATAGGTCTCACCAGCCACATGAGGAGGCACAAAAGCTAGTGCAAATATTAGTGTAATAAAATTCATACATAAAACAAATTGTTTCAACTGGTCAGAAAAAAAACACAAATACACACACACACATAAATACGCACACACAAACACACACACACTTACACACACACACTTAGGCCTACACAAATACTTACAAAAACATGTTTAAACTGTCAGTCGAAAATGAACAACTGCAGAAAAATGTGCTGTTGAAATGAACATAATAGTCTCTAGCTTTCAAAGTTTCAAAATATTTTATTCCCATTTGTTTTAAATAGAAATAGCTAAAATAAAATAATATATATAATAGGTACATTCTGTCATAGCTCCTGTACCGATGTTTCTTAGACTGTGTTGGAGATTGTAACGATATATTAAAAAATGTCAAGGACGCTAAATTGAGCATCATTGCTGTCAACTAAATAAAAAAAGAATTAATCTAATTCAATCTTTATTTTAATGGCTTATTAAACATCAAATATTTGTCTCTATTGAAATCTATTTGAGCTACAAACGAAGAAGTTAAAAGATCTGCAGTGCTAAGACGTGCCTATAACATTATCCTAGACCTTTTAAAATACATAGCGTATCAACTATTCCTTTATTCTGTACACCGGATACACCATATAGCGTGTTTTTTTCCGTCATGAATGAAAATCTCTAATAGCAGACAAACTTGTTATAAACTTAATTTTATTAGCGGCCCCCGAAAGGAGAAAAAACGCTTTTAGTTTTGTGTGGTTTGTCTGTTCGTCCCATTTAGATCTCGTAAACTATCTCATCTCACTGGGTCTCGTTGGCTTAGAGGTCAGCGTATTAATACCAGTAGATGAGTAGAGTGCAGATTGTTTATGACTTTATTATGTCATTTAGCCAAACTACAAACTACTAAAATATTCCTAAAAATATATGCTCATTAAACAATACCTGTTAAGCAACAAAGCCTATATGCTATATAAATTGAATTTCAACATTTTCAAAGTAAGAGGCACACACACACATATACCTTTTTAAACAAGCACGCACAAAAATCCTTATAGTACAAAGCTTACATCAACTCACTTTGTTTAGTTAAAAGTTTCAAAGTCCTTCCTAACTAATAAGCTATTAATACCTAATGAAGATACCCAGTACAGGAAGGGCTAATTCGTGTTCAATATTCTAGCCTTCGACTTGTCAACACCCGACGCGGAATGTTAAGAAGGCACTCTTCTGTAAAAAAGAAAGTTGGAAACATACAAACCTTATCAATAACTTCTGTCGGTTTGTTTTACCCAGGACAACTCTTAAACCATCAGAGACCTTCAAGTTATTACTAAATTTTGCTTCCTAATGACCAATTTAAGAAGATAGGACAAAGTTATCCACGCTTTCTAAATAGGACAAAGTCGTAAACACTCTCCACTATCTACATTTTGTTCAAAGACTTAAGGATTATAAATGTTAAAGTAATTTTAAACTGCATTATTTAGTTCAACCGCACTGCCGTATTGCTGCGCAATAATATTGTAATCAAAGACAAGTGTTTGACCTGATAGCTTCCTATTAACTAAAAGAGCTGAAGTCTCTACCTACATGGTTTTAACGGATCAGAGATATATGCCAGGGTATTTCTGACCTGAAATTTTCCCTTTAAACGCAAGAAAATGTCGTGTGAAAATTAATCCTGTAATGAATTAGAGTATTAAGAAGGTCTAAAAGAAGTATCCTCATAGATAAAGGGCTGAAATAGCTTCGACCTGAACGCATCCTTTCCATTAAAGATAAGTGCTGAAATGTTTGCTTCGCACCTTGTTAACCCGGGACTTATCCAGTGTAACCTTGGTACACACTGACAGACGTAATGAGCGAGATAATGAAAAAATGTGAAGCAGAAATGATCAAGAGGGTAATGAAAGAAAGTCGTTGGGGTGAAAGGGAAAGGTGGGTTAGAATGTAAAATTATTTTCTGAGCAATGAATGTCGCCCTAGACTTCCAAAAATCATGAACTGGGGGGGCTGGTTTACTTCTGGCTGGTAAATGGCTGAAATAGTTGAAAGGGACAAAGAAACAAAGAACGCATTCTCTTATATACACTTTTAGTTCATCAGGAGATTGGTGAACTTGAGCGTCCTAGTTCCAATCCAGAGTTTGAATATTCACAAACGTCGGAACGGATCGAAGTTTATGAGTATAATAAGTTTTATATTGAAAGCAATTGACTGACCTACCCATGCCACGTATGCGGCCGGCTTTTTAAAGCGAGGATTGGACTTTCATTATCTTCGAGTCCATATGATATGAGAAATGTGCTCCTCACTAAGGAGGAGCTATATATATATATATTGAAAGTATATATTAGACCAAAAAAGTTGGCGACCGCCCCCTTCCCCCATTCCCCAAGGCCACTGGTAGCTCAAATGTTTGAGCATGACTTTATTGCTCCAGATTCTCTCTAGATACTTCACACGTTTTTACGTTCTAATGACTTAGTGTAGCGCAGTCTTCATCCTTTGAGAGGACACTGCAGCAGACCAACTGGGCTAGCTGTTCGTTCGTTAGCATTGATTGTCTCTCAAGACAGAAAGAGTCAAAGACATTATTCTTTGGCTGAAGACCAGAGAGCAGCGTGGATACTATTGAACATACTTTCATAGTTCTACACCTAATAGTTCAAACATGTATTGTCAATTGTGCAGCTTTAAAGCGTGATCGTTACTTTCACAGTAGTACAGCTCTAAGTAAGCAGTATGGACACTTGTATAAAGAGTAAAGTTACATTTAACCCAGATCCTCACCCCTTTTAAACCCAGATACCCATTGTTTTTCACCCCAAATCACCATATACACGGACCCGCTCGTCAATTACCCCACAGCGCGCTTTAAACCCCCTTCTCATCATCCCACCTATTTTCCATTCCTCAGTCTCTCCCTCACTCCCTCTCCCTCTCTCATAAAGAGTAGGCTATGGCGGTGTACATCAATTGCTGAGACCGGGGTGAGTGGTATTCGCATTAAGCGTCTCCGAGCTTTATGACGACTTTTATTGCGTGAGGATCTACTGGCTGGGTGGGATGAGGCAGAACTGCCTGGGGAGGAACTGAAGGCTGCACACTATCATGCAGACACAAAGTTGAAGACCTGGACAGAACTTCAAACTCATTTTGTCAGAATTAAAGCATGTTGATGTGATGTGTGGTAAGACAGTGCTGCTAATTTATTTGTTTATTTTTATTCAACAAGGTCTAACCTAGAGTTTCTCAAACTGTCATGTCTATGAAGATTGGGTGCGAAGTTGTAATTTATTTTCATACAGAATTTTTTAAAGTTATAAATTCATGTCAAAATATTAACAAAGTAAAATAACATTATTAGCATTATAAAATGTATACAGTCTTCGAGGGAGGCGCTTGTAACAATATGGGTTCAAAACTTTTTGAAGAAATATCAGATTGTTTTTGCTAACGCGTTTCAACTCCTCTTTCTTATGTAAGAACGGTCAAATTTCTCCCGAATATCGTATATATAGTTGATGACTTTTGCGCGACAAAATGAAAGTTCGCGACAAATTGTCTTACTTACCACCAAGATGATCTTACCACAATCACATATATCATATATATATATACACACACGACAGTGTTGCCAACTGTAAGATTTAAAGTAAGTTATTGCTGGTAAAAATGCTTAAAGAAAAATCTATGTTGCTGACCCCTCGAAATATGAATTGTTTCTCTATTTTGGGGCCCTTTTCTTGTGGATGTCCCTGGGCATTAGCCACACCTGTCCTCCCTTAAATCCGACCTTGGACATGCGTCCCAACCTCTTTTACTAAAGCCTTTTAGACTGAGAAAAAAAGTGCTGTCGACGCCACGACATTTTTGTGTGGGCGCTACACTTTTTCGAAAGCTTTAATACAAATAACCTCTCATGTGGGAGACACTTTCTTGTTAAGTCCCTTAAATCCGACATGGACTGTAGTTACTAATATTTTAGAGGAAGAAATGTTCTCTATACCAGTATAACATATATAATATATAATATTAGATAATATATAAATAATGTAATAGATATTTACTGTTTTTTTCTTACTGCAATTTAATTTAAGAAATTATAATTTGTACACATTTTTTTTTTAAACATTTCGATTTTCGACCTTCTACGATTTCAACGAGGAAGACTCAGAAGTCACATACATAATTTAATATTTATGCGTCCGCTGTAAAGTCTCTAACGACTTGGAGACTTAGAGCAGAAAAAAAATTACGGCAACTATATTTTTCAATGATGACTGTAATTTGTCTGCGTTATGTTTGACAAAATATTTAGGTCACAGATAGGACAATAAGGATTAAAGCACTAAGTAGTGAACTGATATATAATAAAAGCACACGAATATTAGCACTGATCTGAAGCTGTGGAATGTGTGCTGGGGAAAGAGGTTTAAAACCTTATAAATTACTTTGTGAGAAAAAAAATAAGTCTTGGTGCTCACGAGACGTCATTACTTCCAGTAGAGTTTGACAACTAGTTTCGATCCCATTGGGACGCGGTTCCTTGTTGTACTACTTACTACTAGACCATTCTAGTCACAAAGGTTCACCCTGCATCAGCAGATAACTCTTTCTCTTTCAAATGAGGGCTTTTTGCCCCAGTCCTACATACATGAGTAATTAACAACTTTGCCCTTCGGGGACATTTCTTTTATCCCGATCTTGTCTCGATAGTGGACGTTTGGCGCCCTAGGGTTAGTCCGTTTTTATGCTACTTTTTCTCTCTCTTTCTATGTTTCTCCTTCCTCTCTCTCTCTCTGTGTCTCCCCCCCCCCTCTCTCTCTCTGCCTTAAACCTTCTCTCGCTCCTACTCTTGTATATGCTTTGCATGCTGGGCATTCTTCGTTCCCCGAAGCCACACTCCCCCCCCCCCCCTCCTGAGGCCTCTTGTTTATTTGCGGAGCTAACAGTTGGAGACAGCATCCCCCATAGATCGATGGAAACACAGAGCCCTGGTGATTTGATTACCGATCAGACAATGATTTATTGGGACGATGTTCCCTGAGTTTGATACTGTCTCTCGGTCACATCAACTTGACTAGCCCAGATTTAGAGTCGCCAAGTATCTAGGTCTACTTTACTGTATTGATCCTCTCAACCATAGGAAATCAAGCGGCTTAAATATATACAGTGGCAGTGTCTAATTAAATATAATGTTAAAATGATTAGTTTGCAGTAAAATAGATTTTTAACAAGTAAAATTAACAACATATTACTTGTTTGTTTTATAAATGCAGATGTTCCTTCCTAGTCCAAAAACTCCTTCAGGGAGGATGGCGGCAGGCAGGATTCGAACCCGGAACCATCAAGACGAAAGTTCAGAGCGCGTATCACACGACCACGCAGCCATCCATTGTCTACATAGATTGTAAAAAGATATTGATCTAGTGTTTACTTGTTTGGTTTAGTTCAAGATACAAATATGCAGACTTTGTTTACTGCTCGATATATTTTCAATTAAACAAATTTAAATATTCATTAACAATATGACCATTTATATTTCCTTTATATCTGCGGCTTAAACTGTCTTAATTGCCTAACTGGCACACATGTATATCCAAAAGAGGGATAAGGGGGTTTTATGCACACAAAAAATAATAATATAATAATAATAAAACAAAAACAAAAAAACAAAAGCAAAACTATTTAAAGTTTGCATCCAATTTTTTTTATTGTCCTCAATTTTTCCAAATCTAAGTAGATGCACTCATAAATACAAACAACCTAAATATTTCAGCTCATGATTTATGAACCAATCAATGCACCCCAGTCCAACTTGACAGAAATGATGTACGCTGAGCCGGATTGTGCAATGACTAGACATATATGTGTCACAAAACATTCAGAGCGAGAGCGTGCTACTTCTGGAAAAAAAACACTATTCCTCAGTTCTACTTTTCTCAAGCTTTACATACAAGTTCGAAGCATAAACACAGACTAACTTAAAAGCTTAAATTATTTTGTGATTAAAAACATGTAAAGCTCTACACTTGAACACTCTCCACAAATGAACATTCTCTACATTTGAACACTCTCCAAACTTGAACACTCTCTACACTTGAACACTCTCTACATTTGAACATTCCCTACACTTGAACACTCTCCACACATGAACATTCTCTACATTTGAACACTCTCCACACATGAACATTCTCTACATTTGAACACTCTCCACACATGAACATTCTCTACATTTGAACACTCTCCACACATAAACATTCTCTATATTTGAACACTCTCCACACATAAACATTCTCTACATTTGAACACTCTCCACACATAAACATTCTCTACATTTGAACACTCTCCACACATAAACATTCTCTACATTTGAACACTCTCCACACATAAACATTCTCTACATTTGAACACTCTCCACACATAAACATTCTCTACATTTGAACACTCTCCACACATAAACATTCTCTACATTTGAACACTCTCCACACATAAACATTCTCTACATTTGAACACTCTCCACACATAAACATTCTCTACATTTGAACACTCTCCACACATAAACATTCTCTACATTTGAACACTCTCCACACATAAACATTCTCTACATTTGAACACTCTCCACACATAAACATTCTCTACATTTGAACACTCTCCACACATAAACATTCTCTACATTTGAACACTCTCTACACATCAACATTATATTTGAACATTCTCTACATTTGAACACTCTCTACACATCAACATTATATTTGAACATTCGCTACACTTGAACACTCTCCACATGTGAACATTCTCTACACATGAACATTCTCCGCACTCAAAGAACATTCTCCGCACTCAAAGAACATTCTCCGCACTCAAAGAACATTCTCCGCACTCAAAGAACATTCTCCGCACTCAAAGAACATTCTCCGCACTCAAAGAACATTCTCCGCACTCAAAGAACATTCTCCGCACTCAAAGAACATTCTCCGCACTCAAAGAACATTCTCCGCACTCAAAGAACATTCTCCGCACTCAAAGAACATTCTCCGCACTCAAAGAACATTCTCCGCACTCAAAGAACATTCTCCGCACTCAAAGAACATTCTCCGCACTCAAAGAACATTCTCCGCACTCAAAGAACATTCTCCGCACTCAAAGAACATTCTCCGCACTCAAAGAACATTCTCCGCACTCAAAGAACATTCTCCGCACTCAAAGAACATTCTCCGCACTCAAAGAACATTCTCCGCACTCAAAGAACATTCTCCGCACTCAAAGAACATTCTCCGCACTCAAAGAACATTCTCCGCACTCAAAGAACATTCTCCGCACTCAAAGAACATTCTCCGCACTCAAAGAACATTCTCCGCACTCAAAGAACATTCTCCGCACTCAAAGAACATTCTCCGCACTCAAAGAACATTCTCCGCACTCAAAGAACATTCTCCGCACTCAAAGAACATTCTCCGCACTCAAAGAACATTCTCCGCACTCAAAGAACATTCTCCGCACTCAAAGAACATTCTCCGCACTCAAAGAACATTCTCCGCACTCAAAGAACATTCTCCGCACTCAAAGAACATTCTCCGCACTCAAAGAACATTCTCCGCACTCAAAGAACATTCTCCGCACTCAAAGAACATTCTCCGCACTCAAAGAACATTCTCCGCACTCAAAGAACATTCTCCGCACTCAAAGAACATTCTCCGCACTCAAAGAACATTCTCCGCACTCAAAGAACATTCTCCGCACTCAAAGAACATTCTCCGCACTCAAAGAACATTCTCCGCACTCAAAGAACATTCTCCGCACTCAAAGAACATTCTCCGCACTCAAAGAACATTTTCCGCACTCAAAGAACATTTTCCGCACTCAAAGAACATTTCCCGCCCTCAAAGAACATTTCCCGCCCTCAAAGAACATTTCCCGCCCTCAAAGAACATTTCCCGCCCTCAAAGAACATTTCCCGCCCTCAAAGAACATTTCCCGCCCTCAAAGAACATTTCCCGCCCTCAAAGAACATTTCCCGCCCTCAAAGAACATTTCCCGCCCTCAAAGAACATTTCCCGCCCTCAAAGAACATTTCCCGCCCTCAAAGAACATTTCCCGCCCTCAAAGAACATTTTCCGCCCTCAAAGAACATTTCCCGCCCTCAAAGAACATTTCCCGCCCTCAAAGAACATTTCCCGCCCTCAAAGAACATTTTCCGCACTCAAAGAACATTTTCCGCACTCAAAGAACATTTTCCGCACTCAAAGAACATTTTCCGCACTCAAAGAACATTTTCCGCACTCAAAGAACATTTTCCGCACTCAAAGAACATTTTCCGCACTCAAAGAACATTTTCCGCACTCAAAGAACATTTTCCGCACTCAAAGAACATTTCCCGCACTCAAAGAACATTTCCCGCACTCAAAGAACATTTCCCGCACTCAAAGAACATTTCCCGCACTCAAAGAACATTTCCCGCACTCAAAGAACATTTTCCGCCCTCAAAGAACATTTCCCGCCCTCAAAGAACATTTTCCGCCCTCAAAGAACATTTTCCGCCCTCAAAGAACATTTTCCGCCCTCAAAGAACATTTTCCGCCCTCAAAGAACATTTTCCGCACTCAAAGAACATTTTCCACATATGAAAAGTTTCTACTTTTTACATTATCTGTTTTGAATATTTTGTACTCTGAACACTCTGTACACTAGAGCACTCTGTACACTAGAGCACTCTGTACACTAGAGCACTCTGTACACTAGAGCACTCTGTACACTAGAGCACTCTGTACACTAGAGCACTCTGTACACTAGAGCACTCTGTACACTAGAGCACTCTGTACACTAGAGCACTCTGTACACTAGAGCACTCTGTACACTAGAGCACTCTGTACACTAGAGCACTCTGTACACTAGAGCACTCTGTACACTAGAGCACTCTGTACACTAGAGCACTCTGTACACTAGAGCACTCTGTACACTAGAGCACTCTGTACACTAGAGCACTCTGTACACTAGAGCACTCGGTACACTAGAGCACTCGGTACACTAGAGCACTCGGTACACTAGAGCACTCGGTACACTAGAGCACTCGGTACACTAGAGCACTCGGTACACTAGAGCACTCGGTACACTAGAGCACTCGGTACACTAGAGCACTCGGTACACTAGAGCACTCGGTACACTAGAGCACTCGGTACACTAGAGCACTCGGTACACTAGAGCACTCGGTACACTAGAGCACTCGGTACACTAGAGCACTCTGTACACTAGAGCACTCTGTACACTAGAGCACTCTGTACACTAGAGCACTCTGTACACTAGAGCACTCTGTACACTAGAGCACTCTGTACACTAGAGCACTCTGTACACTAGAGCACTCTGTACACTAGAGCACTCTGTACACTAGAGCACTCGGTACACTAGAGCACTCGGTACACTAGAGCACTCGGTACACTAGAGCACTCGGTACACTAGAGCACTCGGTACACTAGAGCACTCGGTACACTAGAGCACTCGGTACACTAGAGCACTCGGTACACTAGAGCACTCGGTACACTAGAGCACTCGGTACACTAGAGCACTCGGTACACTAGAGCACTCGGTACACTAGAGCACTCGGTACACTAGAGCACTCGGTACACTAGAGCACTCGGTACACTAGAGCACTCTGTACACTAGAGCACTCTGTACACTAGAGCACTCTGTACACTAGAGCACTCTGTACACTAGAGCACTCTGTACACTAGAGCACTCTGTACACTAGAGCACTCTGTACACTAGAGCACTCTGTACACTAGAGCACTCTGTACACTAGAGCACTCTGTACACTAGAGCACTCTGTACACTAGAGCACTCTGTACACTAGAGCACTCTGTACACTAGAGCACTCTGTACACTAGAGCACTCGGTACACTAGAGCACTCGGTACACTAGAGCACTCGGTACACTAGAGCACTCGGTACACTAGAGCACTCTCTACACTAGAGCACTCGGTACACTAGAGCACTCTCTACACTAGAGCACTCTCTACACTAGAGCACTCTCTACACTAGAGCACTCTCTACACTTGAACACTCTCTACACTTGAACACTCTCTACACTTGAACATTCTCTACACTTGAACATTCTCTACACTTGATTCCCTACACTTGAACATTCTCTTCACTTGAACATTCTCTTCACTTGAACATTCTCTACACTTGATTCCCTACACTTGAACATTCTCTACTCAGAACATTCTCTACTCAGAACATTCTCACTCTGAACATTCTCTACTCTGAACATTCTCTACACATGAACATTCTCTACACTTGAACATTCTCTACACTTGAACATTCTCTTCACTTGAACATTCTCTTCACTTGAACATTCTCTACACTTGATTCCCTACACTTGAACATACTCTACACTTGAACATTCTCTACTCAGAACATTCTCTACATTTGAACATTCTCTACACATGAACATTCTCTACACTTGAACATTCTCTACACTTGAACATTCTCTACACTTGAACATTCTCTACACTTGAACATTCTCTACAGTTGAACATTCTCTAATGCTGAAACTTAGTGCACTTCTACTATAAATCGCTCTGATAATTATTTCTCTCTGAATGCGTTGATTAAACAAGAATGCTAATGAATACAGTCAAGTGTAGGGTCGCTGGGTGCTGGCAGAGATGGAGAAAAGGGGGAGATAAGTGTGATCAGCAACTAGTGTGTACTAATGAGTTGTTCACCCTTCAAGGGGACATGACTGCTGACTGCCGACAGGGTATTCCAGCTATCCACCACTGCCCGCGCGCGACGGGATAAGCCTCGATTGATAGTGGCGTCCCAGCATCCGGAAGTTTTAACGCGCGATTCCTGCAGTGCTGCATGAGCGAACCTGGACGTGTCGTTCTTCATCTGTGTCTGTCTGTTTGTATCAAGTGCGTGCGGGTAATGCATATGGGAGGGGAGGAAGGTCGAGGAGGTGAATAAAGAAAAAAAAAAGGCGGGGGGGGGGGGGGGGGGGAATAATTTGCCGACTGAGTGTAGGAGTGAAGACGTGGGGAGAGTGGGGGGCAAGGGAGAGGGAAACATGTCAACAGTTTATTCCTCCCCAACTCTCAGTGTCACGCCGCTGTTCAACTACAGCATATCATCCTTATTATCCCGGCGTCAAGACAAACCAAATAGACGTGCTATGCTTACCCGCCATATTGCGCGAGGTTAACCCGAACTATCTCGTCTGCTTGACAATTCATTAGCAGTTATTCCGTTGGTCTAGCAAATTAATTGAACAACATGGTTAACGGTAATTCTTAAGTACAGAATGGATGTGTGAAGATTTCTGTTTTTGATGCCAATTTTGTTATGTTTATATGTTTATGATTGTGTTAACATTACAATTTTTATTTCAATTGAAGTATATTCAATGGCATATATAGACTCGATTGCCGGGGAAATATAAAATGGTTAAGACACACTGAAGAAACTTCTGTTTTTTTTTTCCCCTTAATTAACTCCTTCCAACACAAGAATTCAATCAATTCAATTATTCTCAATGTAACATTATCTTCTCATTAAAATTCTTGCAATTTCACTGAATTAATATCAACCACAAATTAATGTTTCTTAGTTACATTGACATAATATCGTTAAAACTTCAGATTGACATCACTTTGCACTGTTACTACTTTATACTGATAGAACTGAACTTTGTATCTTTATCTTGATTCTGAACGACCCGTGGAACTGCAAATGCTCAAGGAACCTAACTAACCTACTTTTCTCTCAATTTTTACCTTCTTTCTAGAACTTCTATTCCAAATATTTCTTTTAGCTAGAAACTGGTGTTCACGACTCTTTTCCTGACCTCTTTCTCTAATTGGTTAAGTATAATTAACACGTGCTTTATCTTGTGGCTTTCTTTGACCTGATCCCGTTTCTAGAATAAAATAGAATAAGGTCACAGTATCACAGTACCTTGTAGTGAAAATACAATGCTTTAGTTGATGGACATTCAGAGATTCCAGTTTATGGCGGATAACTACAAATGACTTGCCGTTTAGGTAAACCCTGTGTAAAGAATATAGGAAGTGTGGATTAGCTATGTATTTAAAAAGGTTGAAAATAATTTGTGTGAGCATTTTTTTATCACTAAGGCAATCGAATTTTTGAGCTCTTTTATCTTGTAGCACAAATACATATTTCTTATTTAGCTGACAATCTTCAATACGGCGTCCTTAAGATTGTTTTGCATGTCAACTCGCTCCCAATCTTCTTCTATCATTTCATTACGTTTTTCTTTCACTCCACATTTCAACATATCGCTTTTTCATCTTTTTTTTTAAAAATATATTTTACTACTAAAAGAACTTAAACCTTATCTTAAATATATAAATTATATATATATATATATATATAAATATATATATATATTATGGGCGTAGCCGGAGGGGGGGGGGGTTGGGGGAATTCCCCCCCAAATTCCCCCCCCCCCCAGAAAAAAATCCTGGCTACGCCATGTATATATATATATATTTATAGGTCTGTGGTTTTCAGCCTTTGCTAAGTGCGAGACTGTATTAATTTGGTTTTGGGAAATTACGCTCGTTGCTAGGGTTCAATCAAGTTTTGGGACATAGGTCAGGGTTTAAAAAAAAAAAGACGAGTATGGTAATTATTTAAACATTGTGTTCGAGGGTAAGACAAACCGAGCAACATAAGAATACGTCATTTAAACATTGTGTTCGAGGGTAAGACAAACCGAGCAACATAAGAATACGTCATTTAAACATTGTGTTCGAGGGTAAGACAAACCGAGCAACATAAGAATACGTCATTTAAACAACATAAGCAAAACGTATGTATAATGAAGCGACGTTATAAAATGACAAATCAAAAATTTTTAGCGGCCTCCGTAAGGGGAAAAGCCGATATTAGGTTTGTGCAAAATGTCTGTCTGTCACACTCAGATCTCGAAAACTAGAAGAGAAATGAAAAATATTTTTTCACCACAATTTCTAGGTCTAGTTTAGAATGCCATCCCCCGTCGTCCAGCGGGAGATTCGGATAAAAAAGTAAATTATCATTAACTTTGAAGGAACATACAAAACATGTAAAACATTTTACAATAAAAAAAACAAAACTTTTACAACGCCAAATGAATCTTTGAAACATTATTACTTTTGACAATTAAAACTCAATCACGTCTTGAATATTCCTTGAATATATCCGACAGGGATCCGACTCCAACGGGGGCTGCCTCTGAGTTTGAGTGATAACACAAATTCTCTTGGTAATCTTTTTTTTTTTTTTTTATTTCCTTTAAATTTAATCAAGGTATATAATAAAAAAGTGATATGATAGAAAATTTAAATTGTAGATCTCTGGAAATAAAAGATTCCATTGTTGGTGAACTCTTTGCAGTGAGGTCACTACTGTACACTACTCCTCACCCTCCCTTCAAAACCAGATCCTCTATGATTTGTTGGCAATTAACATAAATGATCAGGCCAGTTAACAACAACCGACAAAAGGATTCCCACCAGTCGTCTTCCTTGGGTTTTTCCGGAACCTGGGCAAATTGTTGAGCAAGTCGAGTCAGTTCTGATTTCCAGGCCGACCCAATAACAAGATTCTGGTGCCAGGATCGTGGTGTGGTAATGTGGCATCTAGTGTGGGGCGTCCGAGTACACCTGTCTGACGCCTCAGTCTACATCAGCCCTTGCGGCGGAGATGGGAGATGATGGGTGAAAGTCTTCTGGCTCGTACCCCATTCGTTACAGTGTGTCTCTAAACAGAACAACTTGTTACAGTGTCTTTAAACTTAATAGCACACTACGATATGTTTAAACATTTCAACCCGTTACAGTGTGTTTAAATATATACATTTCTCCTAATTAAATCAGTTTTTCAAATATTGACACTCCGAATCTTTGTTTCGACGCACTGTAAACTATATATATTATATATAATTCAGGTGCAGTCCGTGTAGTTTATTATTACTATATAACCTTTGAATGGACAATGTTAACGTTAAATAGAGTAAAATGAATACAATTTACTCAATCTAATACTGAATGAATAAAATTAGTTTAATCTAATAACTAATGAATATAATCAGTTTAAAAATGAATGAATAAGATTAGCTTAATCTAATCACCAATGAATAATTTAGTTTAATCTAATATTGAATGAATAAAATTACTTTCAATAAATATGTTCAATGAGACAGTATCTATCATTCACTGTGCATTCGTAATACATTTTATTTTAAAGACTGAATATTGAAGTTTTGATAGTATTTACAAGAAGCAAAGATTCTAAGGTAATTAAACATTTATATTCCTAGATTTTGATGTGGTCTTAAACCCTTTATCGATAAAAACAGAGGCAATTTTGTAAATCAAGCAAAGTATTAGAAAATATTCCTTTTTTCTAAAAAAAAAAGTTTTTAAGGAGAAGAACTCCGCACTTACAACTATATATAGATGTAGAATGTAGTTATCATATCGAACAAAATAACGCATTGACTAATTGGATAATATTTTTTAATTGTTTCATGTTTTATTAGGTACACTAAATAATTGTTTAAAGTTTCAATTTGATTCGAGAAGGGGTGTGAGGAAAATAATACGTACAATTATCTTAGGGGACAAAACCGAACATATTGCCTCATATCTGTAAACAACTAGTTGATATCCAACAAAATCATTATAAACCGGTAATAATTAACTAGATGGTTAATGCATACAAGCTAATAAATTAATTTTTGTAAAACTGATATATATATTGGTTACACCAGTGTTTCACAATTTATTTTCCTAGACGGAACACTTCACACATTCATAGAATTTAGCGGCCTACTAGTTAATTATTCCAGTAGTTCGTGGAACACCTATTCAGGCCTCGCAGAACACTAGGGTTTCACGTAACACAGTTTGGGAAACACTGGTCATCACCAATGAATAATTGTGCAAAGTTTTAACCTGATACCAGAAAGGGTGTGGGAGAAATAACGTGTTCAAACTTTTTACTAGACAGAAAAACAGACAAGTGAGTTGATATAAGCTTTTTAAAAATACAGTGTATACCTACGGCTTCATAAAACCACATTTTCTGATGTAAACTCTGCATGCAAAGTTTGAGTGTAATCATGGTTTAAAAATATATTTCGTTTGCTATTGTTAAATTGTTTGTTTTAAGGCATATTCCCTAAAGTATACTAAAGATAGTATTATTATGACATTATTTCGCGTCGAATAGAACCAGCTCCTGTAAACATAAATGTCATTATATGTCTCAATGTCACTTCTCTCTTATTAAATACACCTCATAGGCCCAAACAAACATACAAATGAATCAGGATTGGAACACATACCCATCGCCTTGACACGTTCGCGCCCTGCAATCCCTCACAAATCATTCCCTACGTAGAAGGAATTCCGAGCAGTTCTGATGAAGCAGCGGTCACTGAAAGTCTTACAGTGTCTCCAGGTGCAAGGTTCTCAAAGCAGCAAGATTTACAGCTTGTTAATAGGGAGACGGTGGCGCCACTTTGGGAATAAAAAGAGAAAAATAGACACGCTCTTATACCGCCTTCTCTTCCAGGTGTCAGCTCGGAAACAAGGAAAATGTCCGACCCTTTGACGTCATTTTCATTAGCTACACCTTTTAAAAGCAATGCTGCAATGAGTTGCGTCCGAGGTTTAAAGAAACGAGCCTGAACTTGAACTACTGCGAATTGTCAACAGCGGACTCCATAAAAAAATAAATAAATGGAAAAAAACAACTACAAAACAAAGTCCACAAACAAACAAACAACAAACTCAACTATTATTGTTCTTTCATTTTATTTAAAATTGTGCAAGTAATAAATGAATAAATAAAAGCGACTACTAGAAATCATATTTTGAATTTAGCTGTCGTAGATAAGATAGAATAGTAATCCTCACAATTAGACAGATTAAAACTCAAGCACGCGCTTTCCTGTCTTTCTAAGAATACCAACCTATATGGATGATGCTGTTAGTTAATGGCATGTGTCGTTAGTTGGTTTACAATATAAGATCGGCCTACGATAAATATTTGTTTACAGATTAATTTATTGGATGTTTTACATTTGAATTATTTCAATTCAGTTGAAATGATAAACTGTCGAGGCAAGAGTGAAGGTCCTCGTGCATCAACTACAAGTTCTGCAGATGGCGTCTCCTCTCGTATCTCAGTTAACTTTAGTCACGTGATATAAGATAAGCTTCTTTTTCTCTATCAAGAAGTTCATGCTTACCTCAATTAGATGGGCAGTTCGTTCAGGCTGTATGAGCTGTGACATGAATCAGCTCCATCTAGATTACACATGAGACCAAGCTACACCGTAAGAGTATTGTAATGTATTGACAGTAGCAGGCCGGCCTTAGGCATAGGCAAACTAGGCAGCCTCCAATTGGTGATTGTTTCGCAAATGACTAAGCAAAAATTTAGAAAAAAAATTGCAAAACTGGAATCAGATCTCAATCATAGTAGAGTACTATGACTCTTTGTCTAACTATTTCTAGTATGGAAATTGCGATACATGAATTTCAATTATTTGTCGCCTTAGGTTTAGACACGCAGGTTTTTAATTCATTGCCTAATTTTATTGTTTCGCTGTTTCTGTTTATTATTTTATTCAGTCTAGGACCTCCAGATATCTAGGCTTATGATAATTAAATTTTCACATTTCATGTCCGTTGAGAGTTTAGCTGATATGATTATTGACACATTTGTAGCATTACATGTTAGTACGTCTGTGCGATGCATCCTACCGTTTGTCATTGAAGTATTATAAAATAAATATATTTATAAAAAGTATTAAATAATAAAATTGTGGTGAAAGTATGAATGTTTAATTTGACTTTGAGTTTGTTTCAAAATTAACTCTTTTTTTCAGAACCTCCTTCCTTGTAGAAATATAACAAAGTAAAAATGTTTTCTTTCTTTCGACTATCTCCCTTTATTGGGGACACGACAATTTTTTTGCATTTGGAAATAAAAGCTACAAAAGTTTTAAGGCAAATAAATTAAACACGCGATGAGAATTTATATTAACAATATGTTACTATCCAGTGAACAATTTGTCTGTGAACGAATTGTTAGTGAACGATTTGTCGCGTGAACGATTTGTCGTGAACCAACTGTCGGTGAACAAGTTGTCTGTGAGCGAATAGTCCGTGAACGAATTGTCGGGTGAACGAAATGTCTGGTGAACGAATAGTCGCGTGAACGAAAAGTCGTGAACGATTTGTCAGTGAACGAAATGTCAGTGAACGAATTGTCGTGGAACCCCCTTTATTGTACCTTATTCTTGTTTAATGATCTCATTCCGAAACCTCGTCTGAGGAACAGACTTCATAGATCTAGTCATGAACTATAACGTTGAGGCAGCTAAATATAAATGAAACAATAACGACATGCTAACAAATCGTACATGTTAATGTGTGTCTCAGTCTGATAAGGTTGTGACGCTTTTTATTTAACACACATAGCAATGGACAGTGCATCTACGTCCAGCAGGGTGGCGGGCATGGCATGGGTGTGTGTGTGTGTGTGGAGGGAATTGCTCACGAGCCGAGGCAACAGCTTGTAGAAGAGACTTGAACCTTCAGAATCAGTGCAAATTCGTTTAGAATGCTGCTCTTTTATTAAAGACGCTGTTAGCAGTTGGACCCGGCAAGCTTCCCGCAAACCTTCTCTATGGGTCTAGCACTATCATAATTAGAAAAGAGTGGAGGGGGGGTTTGAAAAACAGAAAGGAGGGGGAAGGGGAAGACTAACTAGCTCACTGAAGTAGCCAACACAAAGTACCTCCACCTCTCTCTCCCCTCTTTGATGTGATAAGTTAATCCAGAGGCAATTTTCCATAAAAAAAAAAAGAAAAAGAGAAAAAAAGTATAAAAATATTCCTGAACGGCAGTTCCTGCACTCCCTCCCTCGCCAGGAAATTAAGATGCTTTGCAAACTTGAAAGAAGCAGTTGCCTGTTGACGAGAAGATACAAGGGGAAAGTACTTGGTTCAATTTGATAACTGTTTCTTCTTAATTCTCTCCCTCTATTTGAGTGCGTAAGACGAACCCCACAAGAAAAATAACAATATTTAAAAGAGAACAAAAAAAGGCAACACTAAAGAAATGGGCACTAGAATTAGGAACGAACAAGAATAAAAAAAGGGACGTAATTTAGAATTGTCTTATTTAGTAACAGACGCTCTCATTTATCACATGAAGTGTTCTCCCTTGTCTGTTTTATGTCTATGTGTTCGTTAATGGACTTTAGAAGATCATAAGTATACAGCGACTAGATACTTGCTCAGATGTTCCATGACTGTGTCGGAGGCAGACATAAAGCCAAAGATACCTTAATTGAATCTTTTCAATCGACTTGTGGCTTAGAAAAGTTTAAGGGCAAACCTGTTCTCTTTAAATACCTCAATCTGTGGGTTTTTTTTAATCGTATCAAAATGAACGTATACAATGTGAATTATTGAATCGTATTTACATTTTATGTCTGCATGGGTAAAGTACGCGACATTAAAAGGATTTTTGATTACCGGTGTATAGAGAATTTAAAGAGTTAATATACCGATTTTATAAAGATCGTTTATGGATTATATAAGAATTGTGCAAAGATTTTATACGTATTATAAATTTAACAGACATTAAAGTTTGTAAAAAGTTTGTTTAGAGAATGTATAGATGAAGATTGTATAGCTATTTTAAAGACTAAAGAGTTTGTTTAGAGATTATAAAATTTTTTTATGGATATTGTAAGGACAACAAGAACATCAAAAACATTAATTTTGAGTTCCGGGTGTCTGTTGTGGTAATTACATGGCCAGATGTATAAAACAGAAGATTCAAATTTAGGTTTTATTGAGATCTAGAAATCTATAGAGCTTTGGAAATGTGTGTGGCAGAGTGGCATAACCCACTTGGTTACCCAAAAGAGAGGGTTTCGAGTTCCTATGTAGAAGTAGACAAAGAAACTTTTATTAGACTTGCTGTGGCAGCCTCGAGTTCAGTCTAGCCAAGTAGTCGACCTATGGACGTTCACTTTGACGTCATATTCAGATATTCACTTAAAGGGAGGCGCGAAGAAGAGGGGGCGCTTCTTTCCAACATTTCAAGTTTATAAGCGTGCTGTCTAAAATTTCTTAATGACCCCCTTACAACAGATACAGTACATCACCACATCGCAGCTGATCCCCTTATAACAGATGCAGTATATAACCACATCTCAGCTGATACCCTTATAACAGATACAGTACATAACCACATCTCAGCTGATACCCTTATAACAGATACAGTAGATAACCACATCTCAGGTGATCCCCTTATAACAGATACAGTACATAACCACATCTCAGCTGATCCCCTTATAACAGATACAGTACATAACCACATCTCAGCTGATCCCCTTATAACAGATACAGTACATAGCCACATCTCAGATGGTCCACTTATAACAGATACAGTACATAGTCACATCTCAGCTGATACCCTTACAACAGATACAGTACATAACCACATCTCAGCTGATACCCTTATAACAGATACAGTACATAACCACATCTCAGCTGATCCCCTTATAACAGATACAGTACATAACCACATCTCAGCTGATCCCCTTATAACAGATACAGTACATAACCACATCTCAGCTGATCCCCTTATAACAGATACAGTACATCGCTACATCTCAGCTAGTCCACTTATAACAGATACAGTACATAGCCACATCTCAGCTGGTCCACTTATAACAGATACAGTACATAGCCACATCTCAGCTGGTCCACTTATAACAGATACAGTACATAGTCACATCTCAGCTGATACCCTTATAACAGATACAGTACATAACCACATCTCAGCTGATACCCTTATAACAGATACAGTACATAGCCACATCTCAGCTGATCCCCTTATAACAGATACAGTACATAGCCACATCTCAGCTGGTCCACTTATAACAGATACAGTACATAGTCACATCTCAGCTGGTCCACTTATAACAGATACAGTACATCGCTACATCTCAGCTGGTCCACTTATAACAGATACAGTACATCGCTACATCTCAGCTGGTCCACTTATAACAGACACAGTACATCGCTACATCTCAGCTTGTCCACTTATAACAGATACAGTACATAGTCACATCTCAGCTGATACCCTTATAACAGATACAGTACATAACCACATCTCAGCTGATACCCTTATAACAGATACAGTACATAACCACATCTCAGCTGATCCCCTTATAACAGATACAGTACATAACCACATCTCAGCTGATACCCTTATAACAGATACAGTACATCGCTACATCTCAGCTGGTCCACTTATAACAGATACAGTACATAGCCACATCTCAGCTGGTCCACTTATAACAGATACAGTACATAGTCACATCTCAGCTGGTCCACTTATAACAGATACAGTACATCACTACATCTCAGCTGGTCCACTTATAACAGATACAGTACATCGCTACATCTCAGCTGGTCCACTTATAACAGATACAGTACATCGCTACATCTCAGCTGGTCCACTTATAACAGATACAGTACATAGCCACATCTCAGCTGGTCCACTTATAACAGATACAGTACATCGCTACATCTCAGCTGGTCCACTTATAACAGATACAGTACATCGCTACATCTCAGCTGGTCCACTTATAGCAGATACAGTACATAGCCGCATCTCAGCTGGTCCACTTATAACAGATACAGTACATAGTCACATCTCAGCTGGTCCACTTATAACAGATACAGTACATAGTCACATCTCAGCTGATACCCTTATAACAGATACAGTACATAACCACATCTCAGCTGATACCCTTATAACAGATACAGTACATAACCACATCTCAGCTGATCCCCTTATAACAGATACAGTACATAACCACATCTCAGCTGATCCCCTTATAACAGATACAGTACATCGCTACATCTCAGCTGGTCCACTTATAACAGATACAGTACATAGCCACATCTCAGCTGGTTCACTTATAACAGATACAGTACATAGTCACATCTCAGCTGGTCCACTTATAACAGATACAGTACATCGCTACATCTCAGCTGGTCCACTTATAACAGATACAGTACATCGCTACATCTCAGCTGGTCCACTTATAACAGATACAGTACATCGCTACATCTCAGCTGGTCCACTTATAACAGATACAGTACATAGCCACATCTCAGCTGGTCCACTTATAACAGATACAGTACATCGCTACATCTCAGCTGGTCCACTTATAACAGATACAGTACATCGCTACATCTCAGCTGGTCCACTTATAACAGATACAGTACATCGCTACATCTCAGCTGGTCCACTTATAACAGATACAGTACATAGCCACATCTCAGCTGGTCCACTTATAACAGATACAGTACATCGCTACATCTCAGCTGGTCCACTTATAACAGATACAGTACATCGCTACATCTCAGCTGGTCCACTTATAACAGATACAGTACATCGCTACATCTCAGCTGGTCCACTTATAACAGATACAGTACATCGCTACATCTCAGCTTTGTTTTTTTTTTGTTTTGTTTTTTCGGTAGAATGTATGGAGGAAAAATGTTTCTTGTTTAACTTAATATTTATTATGGACCTGATTATTTTTTCAAGTTATGACAATTGTGATTGCCGCTTGATTTTTTAGTGTACTCAAAGTCCGCATTAAAGTGCTGTATCTAAATAATGGCTTACAATTTATAAAAAATATTTTGCATGCATGTTTTTTAAGCATTATATTACAGAAAAAAAGTATTAAAACGGTTTCTGTGATTGACCCCAAAACCTTTTTAGTTGGTCTTTAAGGGAACCTACCAGTATTCTAGAAAACCCTACAAACCCCACTTTTCTATGCGCGCCAAAAGCCGACTCTAGCTTGAAGTGGCCAGAACAAACAAAAAAATGGCTGTATAGCATGAAGAATAAAACAAGTTGCCAGATAGAATCTCCGACTACCATTTGAACAGAATCTGATAGAATTCAACGAAATGAACGAGACACGGAGTTTGTCATAGAAGAAACTTTTTTTTTCGGGGGGGGGGGGGGGGGGGGGCTGACATTTAACATGAGACAAATAGCATCATAAATCTTCTTTTAAGAAGCTATATTAAAGTCACTC
Source organism: Biomphalaria pfeifferi (assembly GCA_030265305.1). Lineage (NCBI taxonomy): Eukaryota > Metazoa > Mollusca > Gastropoda > Planorbidae > Biomphalaria > Biomphalaria pfeifferi. The sequence continues at coordinate 1,909,499 of JASAOG010000105.1, read as the reverse complement.
AATAAAATAAGAGTAACTATGACCTCTTCCCCTCTTTCTTTTTCCAATAAGCAAACTAGTCATTTGAGGTTCACCCTAACCCCAAACAGAATAGTTCACACATTGCTTTGTTTTTCTACCAGTGTCTCCATTAATAAAGCGCAGTCAATAGCAGATTTGATATTTGACCGACACTTTTTAAATTGGCTATTTATTACAGTGTAGACACCTCAAAAATGCATTTTTTGTGTGTTTTTGTTTAAAATATAGGAAATAATGCTTGGCGGACACCGCTGAGGGTTTGCTATTACCATAACTCATCTCCCAAGACACACACACACACACATATATATAAATATATGTATGTATGTATGTATGTGTGTGTGTGTGCGTGTGCATATCATGCGCATGTGTGCGTGTGTAATTAAATGAACCCGCCTCTTTCCCCACAAAAAAATCCGCCTTCCCCCGAAAAAAAATTCCTGGCTATATATAATAATGATATATAATTTATTTATATACTTATTGAAAAAAATGATATATATATATATAAGTTAATTTCCGTAGTTTTACAACCCAAAGAATTAGGAATAGGTTATTAATGTAGTTTCCACTTCAAATCCCATGGCCTTGAATTGAACGATCTGATTTATATCAACAAATCATTTATCTATTTGTGTCACAGAGCCCAAACGATTCACTTTGTACAGTGAAGTAGTGCTATTAACAAGCGCCACTCGTTGAACTATTTACTTCGACCAGCTTGATCCTATATCTACGCTCTATCTCAGTAGTGGCTTGAGCTTTTTGTGTGTGTTTTGAACTCATTTTGTGTTTTTTTTTTCATATCAACTCTATACCAGATGCTACTTCATTTGATTTGTTTTCAAGTTGATTAATTAACTCTCTACTTACGAAACCCATTGTAGACAATCTCTCTCATGTTGTTAGGACTAAATGCAGCTAGCAGCTACTGAAGAGTTAAAAAAGAATAAAGGGAGATAAAAGCAGTAAACAGGCTGTACAGAATTGATCTCAAGGTTTTTAAACCTTAATGTCTGGAGTTTTGTAACCCCAGGTCTGGTATCATTGACGCTATCAAAGATAGTCACACCATGCTTGGTATTACCATCTCTCATTTCATTTAATTTCATCTTCGCCTCGGAAATGATGGGCTCAGACTTTTTATTTAACCATCCTTGTTTCCCCCTCCCCCCCCCCACCCCCCACCCGAAAACTCTTTCGTTCTAAGCACATCTGCCTTCGTCAATTGGAAGAACAGCAGTGACGGACGGGGTGGATGTGGAGGGGGCGGAGGAAAGGGAGACAGGAGAATTAGATCGGAAAGCGATCAGGGGCGCCCACTAGAACTGATGGCAGCGTTCGACCAGAACTGCTATTCAGGACCAGTGTTATATCATGCGGCGTCTGTCAATGATCTGTCAAATGTAATATTCGGGTGGATCCACATAGTGGTTAACTAACTGGAACTGACAGAGCGCCGACCATGAAGTAAAGGGGCGGGAAATTTGTGGTGGGACAATTTTGTTCAAATTTTACTATACCGAAAACTTTTTTTTACAAATAATTTAAGAAGTTAATGTCGCTAGTGACTAGGGCGTCACGGTCTTGCGGCGTATTAAGTCTATAGCATGACAATACCTCTTAATTTTTTGGTGCTGGGTCACGGCTGGGTGTTTGATGTGTGATGACACTCTAATGTCTAAATCATCACTAGAGGCTAACTAACCTTTGATCAGACTCGTAAATCATTCAAATAGTTGCCTGATGTTAATTTGAACCAATAAGAAGATTGCCACGTTGCAACAATAAACATTTCCACAGACGATTAGTTTAAAATGGAACTCTATGGACGACATGCTCTTTGTGAGAAGAATATCTCTCTCTGAACAACTTTTTCCTCTGTTCCTTGATCAAAGAAAGTATTTTTTTGTAACATAAAGTATTCTTTATAACATAAAGTATTCTTTTATATCAGTATGACGTGGCTGCTGACCTGTGATCAGAGAACATCTTTTCATAAAATATTAAATGCCTACAAGGATGGAAAAAACGATGAAATGTATACATTTCAGCAATGGACCAGAGAATATAAACTGTACATGTGTATCCAAAGTATAGTTTACTAAGAGATCATGTCGCCAGTACAGTATCTATTGCTGGATTAATCTATGATTAAGATAAAAACGCATTTAAAGCATTTGGGTGTGCAGGGAGAGTTCTATGATTGCAGTGGTTTATACAATTATGTACGATCCAATTCTATATTTAAATAACGTAAATAGACGTAAGCTGAGTAACAAAGTATAAAATAGTTCGTATTCACAACGTCCAGGGTATTAATTAAATCTGGATTGTGAGGAACAATCAAGGCACAATCAAGGCACAGGTAAAGTAAGATTTACCCCGCCTTAGAGTATGAGTGAAGAGATATGAAGGGAAGGGGAGGGGATCAAGTCAGTACTCTCAGTCATTTATGGTTAACTTCACTGGGAGTCGAACTCGATAACCTCGTTTGGAAGGGTGATCAGGTGACCACGTGGCCATGCTAGCCAATAGAAATTGTTGGTCTTGTCTTTTTTTTGTTGTTGTTTGCTTATTAGTTTATTTATGATTATATCATTTAATAGACGCTTGAATTACATACTATTTCATCATTAATTAGATCGAACAATATCAATTAAGTAGAACTCAAAGTCTAATTGATATTGATTTATTTATCTAATCACAGGGCATACTTTTTGAAATATCTACTCTAGAAACATTCATGCACCACTAAAGTTCACAAAATAAAAAATCATACCAACAGAGTATTATTACTTATTAGCTGGCTTGATGCTCAGCACTCACTAAACAGAACACTAACACTTCTCCAATTGAAACATTTCTTTTTATTTATTTTTTAATTTTTTTTCAACCCTCTTAAAGGATTTAATTCAAACAAGTTTAAGATAGTTCCTGTAATCCAGCGGTTCTCAACCTTTTTTGCTCCGCGACCCCCTAATACAATTTTTTACTAGGAGGCGACCCCCAACCATATTTATTTTGTCATAGGTCTAGGTAAATGTGGAGGCGCGGTGGCTGAGCGGCAAAGCCTGGGATTTTCAGTTTCGGGATCTTTGGGCTCCTTTGAGTCCACCCAGCTGTAATGGGTAGGCCTACATGACATTAGTTGGGGAAAAGTAAAGTAATGCGGTTGATCGTTGTACTGGCCACATTACATCCTCGTAAAACCCTCAGAAACAGTTGACCTTTTGCATCATCTGCCCTATAGACCACATCAACATGTATAAAACTAATTCTCAATTGTTAGAGACGTATCCTATTCATTTAGTGTAAACAAAATGTGCGCTTTAATTTTCTCTAAAAAGTAGATTTTATGATTTTTATTTATTTACTTTTTCATTTCGTGTTTATAATTCGGTAAATAAATAGTTTACAATTTAGAAAGTATTACTTATCATGGAAAACGTTGCGACAGTATTTTCAAACTCGCCAAAGTTAGTGCCAAGGTTAAGATTGTTTTTAGTTCACTAGATTAGGAATTTACATCGAGTTTATTTTTGTATTAAAACTTGATAACTGACAGGCAGAAAAAAAACAACAACAAGTTTGACTAAGATACGGTGTTGGAAATGGAAGAGGACGTCTCGAAAATATCTCATAGAACAGAATGACAGCAAACAGTTGATCCAGATTTGTGTCACTAACATTGAAGAGAAATATTTAGATGCATTGCTATTGGCGTTGCAAACATATATCGATGAATCAATCATACAATGTGTTACAATGGATTCTAATGGTGACTTATTCTGTACCAAACATTGACATCCAGACCGACATTAAAGCATACTTAGAGCACCATCTATGCAGAACTACAGATATTTTTTCTAAGAAGTCTTTTACTTTTTCAAATGTAACCAACTTTGTCAGTTACATCACTCACTGTAGAGGCCGTTTATAGATGTTTGCATAGGAACTAATCTTTAAAATCGCCTTTATATATATATATCGTAAGTATACCGGAACTAGTAATTGTGAACAATCTACAAAACCTGTGGATTCGTCAAGCTTGTAAAAGAAGCAAATATCATTCCCTTAGTATCAGAAGACATGTCAACTAATCTCTTGTGAATAGTGTCATGTCATTAATTGCACAAATTTTTTTTACAAAATTTGCTCCAATCATAGCGAGCAATGTCTTTGGCCGCTGACAATAACTCCTTGGTAATGGTGTGAGGTTTCAGAACTCTGGCGATTCCGGGAGCCACCAAAAATAAAAAGCCTCATAGGCTGATATGTTTTAATTATGGTGATTTCCATCTGAATCAAGTCTGAGTTTAATCAGGATTCAAAATTAAGCTACTGTATGTCGTTATCCGCAAAGCTAGGACGTATGTTCGGCCTTAATACAGAAAGAACTTCATTACAATGTTTGCATCGGGGTCTCTGAATTCCTGCTTCAACTATTGAGGTAAAACTATACCTCAAAATGATCGTCATTCTCTTTTCTTTCATTAACTTGTTTTGTTCAAAGTCCGTGTTCACGAGTTGTTCCATAATGAATTTATTTCCATTGACGATGGCGTATTATTGACGTGATTAGATCTTCATCAAAGAAATGTTTGATCCCTCAATGGTGTTTCGACACATTGATGGACAGTAAATTAATTTGTTGAAAAATTTATTCTGTAACAACAGAGAGATGGTCTGCAGCATCAAGTTTTGAACAACCATTATTAAAAAAACAACAACAACAAAGAAGAACCAATTAAAAAAACAAACAAGGATGATACATTGACTAAAAGTGCCCTCTGTATCCTCTGGCAGTATGCAGGGTCGCCGCTACCTATTGTGCAATGTGTGCATTGCACGCAGGCGGCCGAGTTTAGGGGGCCAAATCATTATTCCAAGGTTATTTAAAAAAATGTAGTTAAATTAAAAAAAAAAAATTAAATATTTTATATAAATTCCAATTATTCGATTATCCATTCAAAATATAAACGACATTCGTACATAAGAAACTATTTTGGAAACTGGAACACAAAACTAGAACAAGGTACGAGAGATTCCATAAAGTTTTTCCATTGCTTCTTATTTATTTCTGGCCTGGAATAGTCGCGGTTGGTTGTTTGTAATATTTGTTTTGAGTCACTGTTAGTAGATATATTACCGGTAATTACAAAGTCAATTTTAAAAACATTTTCACTGGGCGCTAGTTCCTCTCATGTGGGCGCTATTTCCTCTCAAGTTAATCGTAAATAATAACAATTATATTGAGTTTTTTGTTCTCACTGAATTTGTTAAAGTTATTTAAAGTTAATTTATTTTTTAAAAAAATATATATAACGCCTACATCGGCTCATTTGTACTAGCTTTTTGGAGCTACCAGCCAACAACCGACAAACAACAGGTGGTGGGGGCGGCTTAAAAATGTTTAGAACCCTTGCCGACTTACGCGAAACCTGCCGTACCTTCAATTCTAATTATTTACTTTGTATTAAACTCCAGAAAAATATTCAGCTCTGAGTTGCTTCATTAGTTGAATAAATTTCTAGGCAACTCTGAATCCGTGTATGTCAGATGATTGTGGATACAATGCACATCTCTTCAAAAGACAATCGTGATAATTATCATGAAGTGTAAAGAAAGTTGACAAAGTTCCACTGTTAATGGCTTTTTGTAGTTCGAGCTTTTTTTTTTTTGCTTTAACTTACAATAACAACCAAGTCCACTTCCATACAATAACAACCAAGTGAACATGTCCACTTTCATACAATAACAACCAAGTGAACATGCCCACTTCCATACAATAACAACCAAGTGAACATGTCCACTTCCATACAATAACAACCAAGTGAACATGTCCACTTCCATACAATAACAACCAAGTGAACATGTCCACTTCCATACAATAACAACCAAGTGAACATGTCCACTTCCATACAATAACAACCAAGTGAACATGTCCACTTCCATACAATAACAACCAAGTGAACATGTCCACTTCCATACAATAACAACCAAGTGAACATGTCCACTTCCATACAATAACAACCAAGTGAACATGTCCACTTCCATACAATAACAACCAAGTGAACATGTCCACTTCCATACAATAACAACCAAGTGAACATGTCCACTTCCATACAATAACAACCAAGTGAACATGTCCATTTCCATACAATAACAACCAAGTGAACATGTCCACTTCCATACAATAACAACCAAGTGAACATGTCCATTTCCATACAATAACAACCAAGTGAACATGTCCACTTCCATACAATAACAACCAAGTGAACATGTCCACTTCCATACAATAACAACCAAGTGAACATGTCCACTTCCATACAATAACAACCAAGTGAACATGGCCACTTCCATATAATAACAACCAAGTGAACATGGCCACTTCCATACAATATAATTTTTTTGAGCTGTCAAAGTTATCGATATACTGCATAAATAGATCATGACCATTTTCATTGTTCTATAGGCCTACCTGTTGCAGCTCATCAATTACAATCGTCGCAAATACAGAAGCATAAGCGAGTAGTCAGAACGAGATCAGTTTTTAGTGTTTTATCACATAGAACCAAAATGTCAGATTTCTGAAGGCAGGTAAATCTGAACTTGTTTATAGTGCATGGTTCGTAGTTGTATTGGAGGGATACAACAACGATACGAACATGAAAGGAAACAATGGAATGGTCTGCAAAAAAATGGATTTAAATCAAATGTCTTTAGGAAACAGTGTCCAGCTCAGTCTTAATGTAATTTTATCTGAAAAAAAAAGGGGGGCGGCATTTTTAATTTCACCCGCAGGCGGCCACAACCCTCGCGACGGCCCTGGCAGTATGCCATTGTTTATATTCGTCACCCACACATTTATTTATTTTTATTGAAGATTAAAATTGACGATCTTTCATAATTTGTTTGTTAATAATGTACTTTGAGTAAAGTCCCGTATCATTACCAACACTTATGTAAATCTATATCTACTATAGTACAACACATTAGAAGCAAACAAAAAATTCGAATTAAAAAATTCCACCCCCCCCCCCTAATTTTCCGATGGTCTTAGGCGACCCCCGACAAATGGTCATTCGACACCCATAGGTTGAGAACCCCTGCTGTAATCAAACGTTTTAAAAATCAAAATATTTTTTAAAAATCCTTCTAAAAAGAAACTTATCTGAGGGGAAGAAATCCACACTTAGAAGTTATTTCTTTTTTTCGATATCAAACATAGTTAATAACCAATACCTAATTGGCTAATTGGTTTTTTTTTTAATTCATGTATTGTCTACGTCACAGAATAATTGTGCAAAGTTTCAACTTGATCCGAGAATGGGTTTGGGAATAATAACGTGTTTAAACTTTTTACCAGACAGAGTGAGTAGATGTTTTAGGTTATTTAAATAAAGTAAATGGTCAGCATAAGCTAAAGTAACAGAAGTTATAGTTGAAAGTATTTCTTTTGAGTCAGTTCACGTAGCTCAAGTAGTTAAATGAACCTCCCCTGCAACTAAATTCAATACTACAATAGCTGTCCATAAACAACATGCTTTAAATATACTTTAGAAAAAACATTCAAATGGCTCCACAAATTGGATCACACACAGAGTCAAAGTGAAGATAAACTATTGAGCATCAATGGACAGAGCACCGAGACAGAGTTTCTCTTCACACAATGTCGCGGGAGCACCCGTGCAGAACATATGTGCCAAGCTTGGATCGGCGGGCGTGCGGGACATATACGCAGGTAACGCGTGCTTGTTTACAAATTAACTTATTAAACAACACGGGGCCTTACCGTGCAATAAGTCACAGCAAGATGATAATAGCAAGTCTGAGCGACGATTGATTCTGACCGAAATACTTTGCATATTTACAGCCGTTAGCGTGTGGGAGGAAAAGGCCCAGCGGTCGTATTTGTGGCGCATCTTTTTGTTTGCCTGGACCAGGAAGTGAAGTTACGGTCAATGATCATGGCGGAGAGTACTGCTGTTGCACGGTAAGCGAGGTTTTGGTTCATTAACTAGCTTTTTATACGAGCAGTGACATGAATATAGTGCTAGAATCGTATGGGTCATTGGAATGGAATGGGGTCATTAGATTAGAGTTTTTAAACATTTCTAATTATAGATTTCTTTTTCTTTGAATAACCTTTAGAAACTAGAATATTTGAAATTGATTTTGTCTGTAGTAGCTCAAATGTCATTTGTTCAAAGTGGTAACTTTCCTCTGCTTTAGATATTTCTTTCAACTCCACATCACTTCCTGTCTTCCTATGGATTTACCAGCTATGTTATTGATCTTTAGTTTAAAAATACAGCAGCCTTTTGATATTGGTTTATGCGATAGAATTATAAATAAATGATAAAGCTACAATATATTCATAAGGGCGATAGGGCAGTTTTTAAGGACCCTGCGAAAGGGGGAAAAAAAGGTATTAGTTTGATGTGGTGTCTGTCGGTCCGTCTCTATGTTACATTTGAATCTCTAAAACTAGAAAAGATAAAAAAAAGATTTCATGATATTTTGCAGCTTTCAAAAATCTGGTGCATCGGTTATTTTTTATCTTGTAAAAGCGAACCATTTTTTTATTATTAAATATGTAAGCCAATTTTTTTTTCATAAAAAATACAGCATTTTAAAAACTAATTTCTAATTAATAGAAAAAACAGGAAAGCCTACATTTCAGTAGGCTATATATAAATTTTGTATACAGGTATAAACGGCTTTACTATTTCTCAAAATAAAGTTACAACAAGATTACAAAGACAGTTTGTGTGGAAACAAGTGGTCCACCCAGGCAGGCTTCAATATTTTCAGAAAGAACATCCAAATGAAATTATATCAAAGACAAATAAGAGATAAGAATGGAGAAAGAAGGTTGACAGATCTTGTGTAGTGCCCCAATGGTACAGCAAAGGATAGGTGCAAGTGAATGCAAAGTTAGATGTGAACCTGGTCTAACTAGTTCCCCTTTCAGACCATGTGGTCTATAGGGCAGATGATGTAAAGTTCATCTGTTTTTGTGGCCTGCGGTTAACGAGGGTGTCATGTAGCCAGCACAACGACCAACCGCCTTTACTTTTCCCCAACTAATATCAGGTACCCATTGGAGCTGGGTGGACTCAGAGGCGCCTAAGGATTCCGAAGTTGAAAATCCCAGTCTTCACCAGGATTCGAACCCGGGGCCCCCGGTTCGGAAGCCAAGCGCTTTACCACTCAGCTAACGCGCCTCTCCTGGCCTAACTGAAGTCTTATAATAGATGTAATTGTTTTGAAAAGGCTCAATCTCTTTTTTTTTTCAAGAAATAACAATTCATTTAATATCCACTAATTTGTAGACATTTAAAAAAAAAAAAATTTAACATGAGTGGTCAAGAAATTACAATTCATTTAATATCTACTAATTTGACAACGCTAAGGTTGTCAATTGTAGTCAAACTGAATTTAAGTTATCTTATTTTGTAGACATTTTCAACAAAATTAAACGAGGCAAAAAGAACTCTGTAGTGTAATTGTATCCAATTAGTTTATGTTTCCTTTTAAGCACTTGGCATTTGTCGTTGTCACTTTATGGCTAAAGGGGACATAATGTATTGAACTTGGTGGTAGTACGAACAGGAAAAGTGACGGATTTCATCCTAAGCCTCCATTCTGTCTCGTCAAATAGTATTTTAGACATTAAATAATATTTAATTTTACACAACAGAACAACATCTTTTCTATGAAGTAATACAGAGAAAAAGGTCATCCTTGATAAGTAGACTCAGTATTATTGCTTTAACAGTAACAATCTTCAACATAAATGAGTTCATTAACAAAGCTACACAGCAACATTAACAATCTTTCAGGAAATTGACTTTGAAGCAATGCTATGTTCCCAGGTAATAGCAAGCAATTAGGCAAAGCAAGCTAATATAGTGTTTTATACAGCTGCCCTGTATGCATTATGTATTTAAAAAAGACTGATCAGGGAACAGGTTTATCCCTCTCACGACAATTTTTTAAAGGTCTCCTTGAGATGTAAGAGGGCCACTCTGGCATCATCAATGTGACTTCTGAGTCTGTTAAGAGTCTTTTCGGGATAGTTAACCAAGCAAAGGTACTGCTGTATCACAATTATTCAGGGTTTTGTTAGGAGGGTCATGTGTAAATTATTTCAGGATAGGGGTGTCGATTAAAGATTCTTTTTCCTCTCATTATGAGGGGTTTAAAAAAAAAAAAAAAAAAAAATAGTTAATTTGTCTTAAAATATTACATTATTCATAAAAGATTCTTGACTTACAATTGCCTGCCCTTGTCAATATTCTTTAAGATTTTTGGTTTTGGTTATTGTTGTTTCTAGTCTTTTCGCAGGCTCCATTCAGTTGCGTCTTGTTTTCTTGTTCCTTTGTTTCCCAGTATGTCTAGGATGAGGCGGCCGCTAAGATATAGACATTGTCATAGTGTTCTTGTTACGTATCCACGGGCTTGGCGTGTTCTGTGAGTGTAGTACAGACACACTTGATGTTGACTTGTGACATGCTCTCCGATCATGTGATCAAAGAGGACGTAACCGCGAGAGAGAAATAATTCTTCAAAAGTGTTGACTTCCCTTTAAAAGACAGTTCTTTAGTAGTTTTCCATAGATAAATAAAGTTCAATTTGATTACTATCCCGCATCTCTCAGCCCAAACTCGCTTTAACCCAGGTACATACACACTCTCACACACTCGCATAACCACTTAAACTAATTGACATAATACCAATAGAGTAGCTTTACAGATTGATTACAGTATTTAGATTTTTATCTCTGAGGTCTGACAATTTAGTCAAGGACAATAAATTAGACAATAATTACAATTTCTAACCAGTATAGTTATCAATTCTATCTATGTTCAGTTATTTTTCTAAATATTAACTCTAGATTATAAGGATTTAAAGATACATTGTTATTAACAACTTTAATTCTACTGTGCCACACAAGACTTCTGTATTCACTCACTATTATTAGATTAAATTTATGAATCATCTTACTTTTGATTTTAGGCAATTTATTTAAAACAATAGCTAGGTTAAGATTAACATTGGTGTTACAGTTTGCCTCTAGTAGGTCTTTCATAGTGCATCTAACATTATCAAATGTTTTACATTTTTAAAACATATGGCTTTCATTGTTACCATTATCTGTATGACATAAAACACATGTGTGTACATTTCTTTTCTTACTTCCTACAGGGGTCATCCCGAAAATTAGTCTGTATGTTATTTCTCTGGCTTTGGGTGTAATGTGTTTGCTGTGTAGATTTATAAAAGTCTCTGAAAATTTATTACACCTAACTCCATTTGATCATATTGAATAATCTTTCTTGTAACTGTTTCTTAAGTGTTGTATATGTGTCTTTTAATTTACTGTGTATTAGATGTTCATTGCCGGGGAGTATTCTTGATATGGATCTGTAAAATGGATGTGTGTTTGTACCAAAGTGGTGTGGGGTGTCATTTTTTATTGGAATTATTTTATTTAACCTTAAGCCGTAGCAGTATATTGTTAATGGAAAATTGTTTGGGTTCTTGGCTACTTGTCCTATGTATTTTAATCTAAGTGCTTGTATTTTGGTTCTGATGTCCTGTAAGTTTATCCCCCCATCCTCTTTGTTTTGTATAAGTGTTGTGTGTTTAATGTTTCTGATAGTGCTTTTAAATATAAAATTCCTAATGATTGTGTTTATGCTTGGTATAAAAGTTAGTGGAGGTTCTGTGATGTTTGCTAAATAAACTATCTTCGGGATGACCAGATTGTTAACTAGTATTGCTCTACCAAATATAGTAGTTGCTGCATAATGAAATCTTTTAAGTGTGTTTTTGGTTTTCTTTAAAATATTCTCCCACTGCTGTGTGTGGTAATATGTTGGTTTGCTTGTCCACGTGATGCCGCATATTTTAATTTCCTTCTCTATTTTAAGGTTAAAGGGGATGTTTGAGGGGATTTCCCACCTGCCCAATCCCATAATACAAGATTTATTTATGTTGATTTTTGACCCGCTTGCCCTCCCAAATTGAATAAACTTATCTATGATTGCGGCTATGTCTTTTTCTGAGGAGGGAAAAAGGGTGGTGTCATCGGCGTATGCTTTAACTTTAACTACGGGCGTGGGGCCTGGGATTCTTATCCCCGTGATTCTACTATCTAGCCTGATGGTTTCTAAAAGCGGTTCCAGGCAAAGGGTGTATAAAAAGGGAGAAAGGGGACACCCTTGTCTAACAGATCTTCTAATAGTGATACTGCCACTAAGGGTTTGGTTTATTATGAGTTTGCTTGTGGCATCAGTGTAAACTAGCTTTATGTATTTCTTCATTCTTCCATCTGTCTTCGTCTTGTCTAGTATTTTGAAAAGGTAGTCATGGTCTATTCTGTCAAAGGCTTTTTCCTGGTCAATAGAAAAGAGGGCTGCTTTCAAGTCTTTGTCTTTACAGTAATATATAATGTCTCTTTAAAAATGGTTAAGTTCGTCGATGTTTTTGTCTGGGTTGCTACAGTATTGGTCCTGTCCTATTAAGTGTGGTATGAGGGGTTTTAGTCTTAGAAAAATCATTTTCGTCAGGAGTTTGTAGTCGGTGTTTAGAAGTGAGATCGGTCGAAAGTCGCTAGGTGAGGTGTTGTTTTCTTGTTTTTTTGGTAGAAGTGTGATGTATGCTAAGTTGAAATCTCCAGGTAACTGTTCTGTCACTAACATGTCGCTGTATAGATTTAATAGTAGGGGTCCTATTTGGAGAAAAAAGGCTTTGTAAAATTCAAACGTCAGACCGTCTGGGCCAGGGGATTTGTTGTTTTGTGTGGTATCTAAAGCAGCCCTCAGTTCGTCTAGCGTAAAGGGAGCGTCTGTCTCTATCTGTTCTGTCATTGGTATTTCTTTGCAGTTCTGTAAAAATACTTTTTGTGCGTTGTCGTCCGCCTGTTCCTTGTCATACAAATTAGTAAAGTGTTTCGTAAATATGTCTGTTATTTTGTCCAGGTCGTGTATAGTTTCTCCTTTACTATCAACAATGTTGTCAATAGTTCTGTCAATTTGAATGTTTTGTTCTGCTGATAAAAAAAGTTTGTTAGGCCCTTCGGTTATTTTTTTACTTTTGCACCTCAATTCCGCTCCTTTGTATTGATAGTTAAATAGTTCTTCTACTTGTGTTAGTATATGTGTTTTGGCTGCTTCGTCTTCTTCGTGTGTTAGTAAATTTTTAAGTCTTTCCTCTTCTTTTTTCCTTTTTGAGTTGACTAGTGTGGCCAGTATTTGGCTTTGCTGCTTAATGGAGCTTTTAATTAGCGTCCATATTTGTGTGACTTTGAAATGGGGTGTGTTTGAGTCATGTATTATACTTTTGAGGAGGTTAGCAATTGTTTTTAAATAGAGTGGGTCATTTAGGAGGTCGTTGTTAAGTTTCCAGATCGGTGTTTTTGTTTTTTCTTTTTTAGTTTTGGGTTCAGCAGTTCTACTAAGACTCCTTTGTGGTCTGTATATTGTAACGTCTCTACGAGATGTGTTACACTTTTTGTTTCGCACGCCCTTGGCACATACACACATACACAAAAATCTATCCGTGTTTCTATTTGGTGTGCCTTGTCCCTGAACGTAGTGACCCGGCCCGTGGCCTCTACTTCTCTACTTCTATAGGCATCTACTAACCGGAAAGCCTTGATGACTCCCCCCAAATAGTCATGCGTTTTAATTGTTACATGAGGAGCAGGACCCTATGTGTTTGTGTTTTGCTTGTCTAATTGGGAATCAATGTAATTTAAATCACCCCCTACTATCAAATTTTCTCCTGCGTACTGAGTGTGTAGAATGTCACTTAACATTCCAAAAAAACTCGTGTTTCTCTTTTTTTTGAGCGGGTGCATAAATGTTGACTAACGTGTAGGTGTGTTTTTGTGAGCTTGTCCTAATTATTACTATCCTCCCACTATTGTCTTGATATGAGTGTGTGATTGAAAACCTATTGGATGTTTGTAAAATGGCTGTCCCTCGTGGCTTTCTACCTAAACTAAAATAACCCTCCCGGAGGCCCATAAGAGAGACTGCTTTTTTGGCCTTGTACTCGTAACTGTGTGTTGGTCTCTTGCAGAAAGATAAAATCTGGCTTGTATATCCTTGTGAGGTGTGCTATGTATGTGTGTTTATTGTTAAGCCATCTGATGTTGAGTGTCAAAATTTTGATGTCTGCCATGAGTGTGTGAGATTGGTTTGCGTGTTTGTTATTCTATTGTGTGTGTATGCATTTTATCTTTAAGAGTTGCTTTGTTGTTTATGTGTTTGAATGTGTGTTAGGGTCCTCGCCCTCATCTATGACTAGCACTGACGGGGAGTCTGGAAAGTTCAGCTCGAGCTTGAACTGTTCTTCCTCTCTTTTCTCCTCCTCTACCCGGGAATCCTCGTTTAGATCCTCTGATGAGGAAGAGAGAGAGAGAGGGCCCTCTTTCTTGTTATTTTGGTTGGGGTGGTGGGTGCTGAACTTGCCCCTCCGGATGTTTTTTATTTTTTTACTTTGCTTAGATTTGTTTTCAGGGCTGTTAGGTGGGGGGAGACCACTTGGAGTAGCTCCCATAGCTTCTATTTGTTTTTTTTCCCCCTCCTTTGCTGCTTTCAACTATTGTGAAGCCATCTTTTTTTAGCTGTTGATCAATCTCGGATTGCTTTTTCTCTCCCTCATCTTTAAGGGCCATGGCAAAGGAGATATTCCCTCCTACCTCCTTTGCACCTTCTGTGTGGTTTTGGTCCCGTCTGGGGTTCGCCCTATTTGGACACTGGTTTGACCAGTGCTGATCCTGTCCGCAATGCCAGCACTGTTGTCTACGTCCCGGGATGGTCACGAGGACCTTGTAGGTCCTCGGATCGTCCTCGTATCGTAACTGAATATAATGGGGGAGTTCAGTCTGTTTGCGGATTTTTATCCAAGCCGCCCACTTATCTGAGTTGCCTAGCTTGATTGGCTCTATCTTGGAGCCTTCTTCTGCAAAGGCTCCAAAGATTTCTCCTATCTTTGATTTGTTTATGGTTGGTGTTACCCAGTGAAAGGTAACTCTGATTTTTTCGTCTTCTAAGGTACAGACATCTACCTTGAAGTCCTTATCATTCCCGAATGATTTCTCTAGTATACGGGTTCTCACTCGGGCGGATGTTTGGACCAGGAACCAGACAAAGGGGTTTTCGAAGCGATAGAGAGAACTCACTTCGTCCGGTGTTAGTTTCAGGCACTCTATTAGGCTCACCATAGTGGCCTTAACAGCCCCTTGGCCTGACAGCTTTAGAAGCAAGGTACCTGGGGCGTGGACAAGTCCACCATGCAGGTCCTTTTTTTCAATAAAAAATGTCTTAAGTGACATTTGTACAAGGGTTTATCACAAGTACAGAGACAGAAAAGAGACGATAACTACACTACAAAGTACTTTACTACACAACCCTCGCGCCGTCCACTCTAAACAGTAACACAAAAAAACCCACAGAAACACAAGCAATCCACAGAATAAATCCTCAAGTGTTAGCTACTTAATCAATCTCGTATTCAAATCCTCAAATTAATACATTCTTACAAAAAAATTTTTCACGAAAATGACGTTTACAAGATTACTATTTGTTTTAACTTAGGTCTAACTTATAATGCATACTAATTAGCTTTTTCTCTTAAAAAAAAACTGCTTGCATAACTGATTTTAACAATTAGATTTTTTCGCTTTCAGAAGAAGAAAAAAAAGTAGCCGTTGCATCAGAACTTTGAATGGTCTAAAATATTGTGATGTCGGATTTTCAATATCTTTTCTAGTTTACGAGATCTAAACGGGACGGACGGACAGACATTTCGCACAAAACTAATAGTGTCTTTTCCCCTTTCGGGGGCCGCTAAAAATATATTTATTACTAACTTATATGATTTCTGTTAGTACAAACTACTAGTGACTAGTAGTATTATATAATAATATACACATTTGTAAAACAAGATTTAATATATTGAGTTTAATCTTACTTATATGGATATATTGATCATTATTGAACCTTCACTATGATAATACACATAATAAAAAAGAATGACTTTCAATAGGCCAGGAATACTGACACTGACCATTCAGGAGCCCCCTTGTCAGTAACTTATCATTTAATCACATTCGTTAGGCCAGGCTGACACTGAACCATATCTTCATAACAATCAGTTCATTGAATACTTAGTAGTGTAATAATAATAACAAGACTACACAATACATTCACGCTGGCAATACTTTGGCCCAGGACACTTCTATTACGTATGGAGGGAGACAGGGTTATGATAGTTGTTTGTACTTCATAGCCTCTGATCTTCATCAAGGAAATGTTTGAAATCTGCCTCTTTACCTGCATTGCTTACCAAACAGAATGGACTGACCCGTTACACTCTCTTTTTATTTTTTTTTTATATTTAGTGTGGAAATTACCTAACACATGGATAAGGTTTTCTGCTGGATATAAACGACTGATTGAAACCAGTTGCATTCTGTGTAAAGAGAAAGTCCTTATCTCTGTTTTTGAAAGCTATCAACCGTATAACGTCATGATTCTAGTTTTTCGATATTCATAAATGTGACAATTATTTCATTAATTCAATAAGACATAGACCAAAGTGTTAAGGGGTTAATGATCACATATACTATTTTAGTTTAATAAATGAAACATTTAAAATATTTTCTTCTCCATTCATTTAAAGACAATACCTCCTTTAAACAAATTGTAGAGCGATTGTTTTTCTCTTAGTAACTAATGAATGTTAGAATACAAAATTCTACAATTTAGTAAATTCCAATTATAGGCTTTTAGATCTAGACTTAGAAAACGAAGCGCAAAATTGTATCAGTTTATTAAACTCTTGAATCATTAATCCTTACACAAAGAAATTTCTTTTAATAACGCGTAATTCCTTTCAAAACCGTTGCTGGCTCTAGATCTGGACCTAGTTCTCTAGCCAAATTAAATTTATTTATGTTTTATTTTGAAAAATTATAACGGTCAAACTAGAGATTTCCCAATGTGACCAACGAGCTAGTAATTCGTTTCTCGGCGATATCCATCAACTGTTAAATTTTCTAGGATTATCGTTAGAGGCGTTTTTGAGATCCGCGTCCAGGTTCTCATTTATTAAAATCTTTGAGGACCACTTCTGTCATCCAGGGGTCTCCTGACCTAGCTCTGAATTTCTGGGCTTCTGGACGACTTTTTTTGTATCACCCT
Organism: Biomphalaria pfeifferi; assembly: GCA_030265305.1. Lineage (NCBI taxonomy): Eukaryota > Metazoa > Mollusca > Gastropoda > Planorbidae > Biomphalaria > Biomphalaria pfeifferi. Next base: position 1,892,250 of record JASAOG010000105.1, on the reverse strand, counting down.
TTCAGATCTTGCGATCAATAGGGCAGATGATGTAAAGGTCATCTGTTTCTATGGCCGTGACCAGCACAACAACCAACCGCCTTTACTTTCCTCAACAAGTACAAATAGAGTTGGGCGTCCTCAAAATCCCTAAAAAAAAATAAAAAATCCGAGTCTACACCGATATTCGAAACCGGAAATCCTCGGTTCGGAAGCCAAGCGCTTTACCACTCATCCACCATACCCCCTGAGCTAATTCTCTATCATAACTTAATCTTAAATTTTTTCTTCTCTAATTTTTCTCATTATTGGCCTATTAGTAACGTAAGTTATCTGGTTGACAGTGTTTCTCAAGTTCTCCTGCTGAAAAGTGTAAAGTTATTCAGTTCCACGAGAGTATCGATATCTTCTTCCCTATGATTTGACCAAACATATTGGTTAAACTACACATGATAATCGATTTCTTGATAGTACTGATAGTACTCTCCTACATCTTACTGAATATCCAGGATATAGCTATACAGACTTTTCGATTTCGCTATAGTATCGTTGCAGTATCGCAATTTGACCTCCTATGACATGATCTTATTCAACATCTATTTGTTTTGACAAAAGTAACGAGAAAAAAAAAGGGAAAGAACTGTGGTGAAAGATTTTGAAAAGAACTTCTCCAGCAGATGTGAGGATGACGTTGTGATTAATGAGTGCAGACAGACGGACGTTATACCTCCTCTTGGATACATTCTCCTGAAGTCTGTGGTATGACAGGTCCCTCATTGGGCGATCATCCGGAAGTTTCCCTTGGGAGAAGATCACACCTCGTAGACTGGCGACCCTTGGGCTTTTCAGAGCTCAAACCTTTCTGTAACTGATCAGTCTAAAGCATTGGGTAATTTAATGATAAACTTTATTTTTATATCAAGTTTTATTTTTTTTATGTGATAGTAATAGGAGATTTGTATACAAAAGTTATTCACATTTATCTGCCCTTTGTTTACATTTTAATTTTTAGCGGCCCCAGAAAGGGGAAAAGACACTATTAGTTTTGTGCGAAATGTCTGTCCGTATGTCCGTCTGTCCGTCCGTCCCGTTTAGATCTCGTAAACTAGAAAAGATATTGAAAATCCGACATCACAATATTTTAGACCATTCAAAGTTCTGATGCAACGGCTACTTTTTTTTTCCTGAAAGCGAAAAATCTAATTTTTAAAATCAGTTATGCAAGCAGTTTTTTTTAAAGAGACAAAGCTAATTAGTATGCATTATAAGTTAGACCTAATTTAAAAGGAATAGTAATCTTATAAACTTCATTTTCTTAATTATTATTGAAATATCGTAATACGTACGAGGATTCGAATAAAAGATTAAGCCTTTTCAAAACAATTACATCATGTAAAGACCAGGAGAGGCTCGGTAAAGCGCTTAGCTTCCGAACCGAGAGTCCCGGGTTCGAATCTTGGTAAAGACTGGGATTTTCAACTTCGGAATCCTTGGGCGCCTCTGAGTCTACCCAGCTCTAATGGGTACCTGACATTAGTTGGGGAAAAGTAAAGGCGGTTGGTCGTTGTGCTGGCTACATGACACCCTCGTTAACCGTAGGCCACAAAAACAGATGAACTTTACATCATCTGCCCTATAGACCACAAGGTCTGAAAGGGGAACTAGTTAGGCCAGGTTCACATCTAACATTGCATTCACTTGCAACTATCCTTTGATCTGCAGCACCATTGGGGCACTACACAAGATCTGTCAACCTTCTTTCTCCATTCTTATCTCTCATTTGTCTTTGATATAATTTCATTTGGATGTTCTTTCTGAAAATATTGAAGCCTGCTTGGGTGGACCACTTCGGGGGCCGATTTTAAGTTGTGTTTCCACACAAACTGTCTTTGTAACCTTGTTTTATTTGAAACTACAGCACAAAAAATTATATTATTTTAGAAATGTCTAGTTTCTAAATACGCTTGTATTCTATACACTGAATACACCAAAAAAAAATCTAATTAGGCCTATGGCTTTGCCTTCATTTTAAGAAAATATCCAATAGACATGACCTCAGCGAGTAAAAAAAATATTTTAAAAAGTTAATTGAGAAGACTTTGCGGTTATTGTGAAAGTGTTGAACAAATCTGACTGGTATTTAAACTGAAGAACTTTGTGGAAATTGCAGTTTCTGTAGTATTGGGCTGACTGCTAAGAAGTCATCTATATTTGGATTACATTGTGACCTCGCCAGTGGCTTAGCTAGGAAATTGCCATCATTTGGGGGCCGGAGGAGGGTACTTAACCTCTTCGCTGGCCCCTGCATTTTGCGTAATATTTAATATTTTTAATTTAAAAACACTCATTTAGGGGCCCCTCTCAAGTGGAGATTTTCAAATTCTTCCCTTCCCTACCCCCATCCTAGCTACGCCTATGGACCTCGCTGAGAGTTTCAGATGAGTCGTGAAATGGGTCACAAACCAAACCTAACACTGAACAGTGCCTCGTGACCAGTGCACTGAAAGCTAGTCTTGCCATTTGATAGCTGGTAACATGAAAGTTTTACTCGGAATATTTAAATTCTAGTTTGGTGATATAGATCCAGACTTGGTAACATTAAAAGACACTAGTGTAGACTAGAATACTGCATCTAGCTAGAAAAATGGTATTACAGGTTTAGTTGAAAAGAACATTGCTAAGTAAAGTAACGTCGAAACAAACAGTTCAATAAAATGTGTTTTCAATGTCGGCCAGTATTAGACGAAATCCTATTGTTGACAGGTGGTAAGATATAATCCCAGTGTGACGAGACCAAGTTACTTTCCCGATTTCTTCGGATAGCAAGGCAGAGTTCAAGGATCCTGTCTTGGAGTCTGACAAAACAGGCCGGTCCTCTAGAAATTAGCCGCGAGTGAGAAAGACAAATTGATCGTATATTGGATGGGCAAGTCTAGGATCCTTCAATATTTGATGAGCCTGTTTCACAGTGTCTTGACCTAAAGAGCTATTGGTGCCAGCTAATTGGCTACGGGCATGTCAGCTACATAAACTTTTTAGTCATTCAACGTAACGTCTGGACACAGGGAGAAATCGGTGTCTCCTTTAGTTCGTCTTCCATACTTGACTCCAAATCGGCTCTTAACTGGTTCCTTTTTTTTCTGTTGTCTCCTGGTTAGAACCACTAGGGAGCACACGTGCATAATTGAAAAGAGCGGATGGAGATATTTTAAGGGGGCGTAGGATGGCTGAAAACTGTAAGAGGTTTGTAATGGGAGAAAGGAGAGAGAGAGCAGGGGGGGGGGGGGGCTCGAACACATTATTTCTCTATCAAGAATTACGACAACTTTTGTTTCATTTTGTTTACTGCCTGGTTTAAAAAGTTACTTCGACGAAATAAAACAGCGAGGAAGAGCGAGACAATTTCATCCAATCAACGCGGCTGTTGCTATCACGTGATAGAAGCAACAACAAAAAGAACATTAGCACTTTCGTGATGGCGGGTAATGGTTGGGCGAGACAAATGTCGTCTGTCGACTGTGCGATTGTCTTGATGTGAAAAATGTCCGCCAAGGTACTAAAGTGTGATGTGGACTGTGGCTTTGTCCTTAGTAGTTTCTTGTTGACCGAGTACATGAGCTCATACAGAAAAATAAGAATATTTGAAAGGTTTTAAGAAGTGACATACACGCTATAAAATTGGTATTAAATGTGTTTCTTTTCCATTAGTATTAATCCTATAAACTTCATTTAAAAGACTACATTTAAAAGACTACATTAGTCTCTGACACTGGGTATAATTTTTAATCAAACTGCATCCCTGCCAATGTAACAGCCTGCAAAGTGCTAGAAAAAAAATATGTGAAAGCTAAATTGGCAACTCAAGCTAAAAAAATATCAAAGTGTTTATTTTCGTGCGTTTTGCTTTCGTTTTCAGTATTTTAATAGAAAACAAATATAGTTCATTCAGTTGGGTGAGTTTCATTTTCTCCACATTTTCACCAAAATTGATGTCATTGGGTTTATAAGTAATTTTAAGTATGATCTGTTACAAACCTAAAACTCAAGGCCCACAGGCCTAACTGCCTCACGAATATCTTGTGCCTAGTCGAAATCTGTACAGGATCTTGATCTGTCGTTCTTTTTCATGTTATTGAAATGCAGCTGTTTATTTCGGTATATAAAGGCCAGTCTCTGCTTCCCCATGGCCATAGATTGCAACAGATTTGTTCTTTGTTTCTTTCATTTCACGTGACGAGGTTGAATTTTAGTTTGCAGATACAATTCTTTGGGTTTTTTCACCTAACTCAAGGTATTCATTTTTACCAAGTAAATTTCAACCAGTAACATTCAGTCTTTAGGTTTTTCACCTAGCAACTGGCGGTCTTCATTTTTATTTTTACCTAGCAACTGACAGTTACGTATTAGCAACTCCTTATTGGGAAGGATAAAGTAAAATATTGAAAGCGAAACATTTGAATCTGTACACAAAGTTGTATAATACCATTTCAATAGGTAACGTACACTGTACAAGTCAATCTATATATTTCTAAGTTTCCACTGATACACTGATTGATCAAGAGATCTCTTCAACTGTCTTACGGAACCGCATGAAATTTCTTACACAAGTTTTTTTTACCTCTTAGGTGCTCAATAAGAACCGGATTCGACAGATTCATAACCTGACGACAGCTATTTGCGAAAAACCGTACGCTTTCTATCAAACCTTTATATTTTATTTTCGGCATTTCCCCAAAAGGCCGCAGTCTACATATAAACAAAATCACGCAAAGTAGTATTTTTAAAGCATTTTTCTTTCTTTTTCACTAAGTCTACTTATTGTTAATATGCCTTACTTCATTTCCATTTCCTTTTAGACGCGGTCTAAATAATACACAAAACCAGTCCTAAAAGCATTAAAAAGATGGATCTAGAGTCTTTTTTCTTTTCATTTTTTTTCGAGAGAGAGAAAGAGAGAGAGAGAGCAAGGAATGGTACTTTGTAACACTGTAAAGCATACTAAAGGCATTAAAAACATTCATCTAGATCTCTTGCCATCTCGCTACATTTAAAAGTGGGTCAAATAAACGATTACTATAAATACAACAAAATTGATATTTCTTTTAGAGAACAAAAATACCAAGAGAGAAATGTAGAGCGGGGGAATGGGACATTCCATTGGGGCCTTCGGGAAATGCATTTTTTTCTCTAGGCCTGAGACTGACGGTATGAAGACATATATGCGGGGTCTAATGTCGTGGGAAGCGTGGTCGAGAGGCCAAGTGCGCTTGAACTTGGCTTGGCTTGGCTACTTTGAAGGGGCCTCGAGGTTGGACACCCGACTCGGGCAGAGTAGTGTTGACTGAGCGCCTATAGGTCCACCAAAGAGACTGAGCATGCTATAAGCATGAAAGTAACGCTATATAAAAGCTATAAAAATAATTTCAAGCTTTTCGGTAAAGTTTTTATATAAAGTCAAAAACAGTTAGATATTTTTGTATCTATTTTATTCTAATCAACTCGATCTATACGAGACAGAAATACAAATTAACTTTGTTTAGATTTTTTTTTTTTACTTTTCTTTTTGAAAACAATGCTTTCTTCACATAAAATGACTTTCAAAAATAATACCTTCTGAGCAAGGGCAAACTGGGTTTTAAAATCGGCCTTTAATAGGCCTTTATACAATAAATTCCGGCCCACAAATTCTGTGGCTAGTGAACGCATGCACGTAACGTACTATCTAACATATATATGCCATCTCAATGTGTACAAACACAACGGTAATTAATTTGAATTTAGTAATGTATTGTGATCAGCGTAAGCTCAGACTAAAGCGAAAGGAAGAAAGGACTGTGGTTTCTCATAATTTGTACTTCATAATTTCTGATATCTGACTATGACTGTTACTTAACCCAGAGGAAAGCTTAGTTCTTTTTTTTTGTTAATATTACAATATTTAACAGTAATAGTAATAGTAATTACAAATAGTATTACAATTGTTGACTGTTGACATATTCATGATAAAAAAAAGCTCGAATTATCTGTATGTTTGTAGCGCTAAAAATATCGAGACTTGCATTTTGAACTGCTTTGCTTACCAAAAGGCGATCCCAAGGGGGCCGCCTATGAGTTAGTGCTTTACAAAAATTCCCATTGCTATCTTGACGATATGTTATATACGCGTGATTTCGTCTCCTTCGTTACGACATAGACAAATGTTGATAGACAGCGTGCTAGGCTTCAGTGTCCATCGAATCAAACTTGTTTTACAAATGCTAGTAATTAACCTTTAACCTCAAATGTTACACTTGATCGCATTGCATTAATTAACCTTAACACATACTTAACTACACCTTTTAAAACATTCTGTCAGAGGGTGGGGGGGGGGGGTAGAGTCGACTATGTGCAACCCAATTACCCGCCTCGTTCTCATTGATGTCACCCGATCCATTCGATTGTGTTCATATAGACAAGCAAGGAAAGGTCAAAGATCATAGATAGTTAATTTCATTGTAGCCCTCACATTCCTCTTCCCTCCTCTCCCCCTTGTCTTCTTCACGTTCCTCCCCCCTCTTGTCCCTCTCTTTCCTCTCCCCTCTCCCACTCAACTAACTCCACTGACCATCAAACGGGAGACGGGACATTGGAAACAGTGTTGACTCAAAGGGGCGCTCATGTGACTCATTAGAGCGAGCGGTGTGTCCATTGTGCTCACTACTCATCCATTGCCGACTAGTCCTCTTTCCTTTTGAATTGATATAATGTGCTGTATCCAGCTCCCCTCGTCAACTCTTTGAACTGTGCCCTCTTACAGTGTCATTGAAGTCCTAGCTACGGATTTACGTGCAACAAATTTAGAGTTCTTCTTTTGTGGTCAAAGATGAGTACAATCTCATTTCTTATGAGCTTGAACTATAGAGTCCTATCTTCGCTTTAAAAAGCTGACAGGTCAATGGAAGGTTGAATCTGTTGCAGAGTTGCCCTCTTTGATTTGATTGGTGCAACGAAGCAGACGATGTGAACCATTGTTTCTAACATACTTTTTTTCCAAAGGGATTCAGTTTAACATTGCAGCTCTGACCCAGGAAAGTTGAAACCCAGATGTAAAGATCTGTTTCTGTATCCTACGGTTAACGAGGGTGTCATGTGACCAGCATAATGACCAACCGCCTTGACTTTTCTCCAACTAAAGTCAGGTACCGATTAGAGTTAGGGAGGACTATGGGACACCCTAAAAATCTCGAAATTCAAAATCTTCATGAGATTCGAGTCTGAGAGCCATTGGTTCAGAAGCCAAGCGCTACCACACGACCATCGAGCCACCTTTATATTTAACAAGGTTTCTCAAATCTTGGAAATTTTGTGTGTATTAAAAAATAAAGCTCGTAAGACAAAAAAAAAATATGTATCACAAAATTTATAAATATTAAATTTTGTCATATGTTTAATAATATTTGATTAACCTTGTGATATGCCCTTTATGCAAAGTAAGAAAATAAGTATTATTTACCAACTTACGATAGAGAGTTATGAATTATTTAAAATCTGCCAGAATTAATCTTCTTCTGTTTTATAATAGTTAAATGTTGGTAACAAATTAAACTAAAAATCTTGCAGATAGATGATATGTATGTATGGTTGTTCTATTCCAGTCTTTGGAATGTCCCTTCAGAATTGAAGATTATCACATCCTAGCCCAAACCTCCCGCAGGAGAGCAGGGATTTGCGCATGGTAGGGTTCGAACCCTAAGCCAACGAGACGACAGTCGAGATCGCATAACACACGACCAAGCAGGTATCCTTGAGCATTGAGTGAGATTATCACAAATCATGGCAACGCTGAATAAGACAAAGGGCATTATGTTTAGGGTGTTGATAGATTGACCTGACATCATTCAATTTACTATTTCTATAAGCTGTACAAACAAAATCATGAGATGGCGTGCCTGCAATACAAAGGAAAGAAAAACAAAAGTTATCATTTTCTCACTCAAAGAAATGTATGTGTATGTGTTTGTTATGCAATAGCTTTATGTAAGGGAAGAGAAAGCTGCAAAATGTTGGCCAATAACATTTCTGTTTTCTTATCATGAGTCTTGAGTATGAACTAACGTGCTAGATGTTTCACATTGAGTGGAAGAAGTGTTTTGTTTCATCTGAAGTGACGAATTAAAAAAAAAACGGATTAAAGTTTCGATCGATCATAGAAATAAGGTAATAGAACAGCTGTGCTGGTCTCTATTTTCTCTCTCTCTTTCTCTCTTCTATATTATATATTCTATAGATATTGAAATTAATTTATCTATCTATCTATCTATCTATCTATCTATCTATCTATCTATCTATCTATCTATCTATCTATCTATCTATCTATCTATCTATCTATCTGACTGTCCGTCCGTCCGTCAGTCTGTCTGTCTGTCTGTCTGTCTGTCTGCCTGCCTGTCTGTCTGTCTATCTATCTATCTATCTGTCTGTCTGTCTATCTATCTATCTATCTATCTATCTATCTATCTATCTATCTATCTATCTATCTATTTATCTATCTGTCTGTCTGTCTGTCTTTCTGTCTGTCTATCTATAACTCTTTATTCCTTTGGCTCTTTCTCTCTCATTTTTCTTCTTTTTGTAGCCTGAAAGATTTTTTGAAAGGGGTTGGGGTGGAGGTGAAGCGGGAGATCATCATTGGGTAACTTGAAAAGAGCCCGGACGCCTAATAACCACGGAAACCAGATCCACCCCCCGAGACCGAGCCAAGATTTGCCCTTTCTCATTACACGTTTATTTACTCAGGGCTAAATCGATGGAAGATTGCCCGGGTCACAACAAGAAGCCCCCTGCGAGACTCAATAGGAGGACAAGCTACAAATGAATGCGATTGTAGTTGGATGTCAACTTTCTACTAGTTGTCGCCCCTTACACCGAGTGGGATCTCCCCCCCCCCCCCCCAAACACACCAACTCCACCTCCCCAAATACTGACCTTTTTTTCATAACACAGTTCGTATTGTTTCCTACTTATAAACCGTCCACAAAAACTATAACATATAACATATAAATGCATATATTTTAGATTTTTTGTACGTCTAGAACACAATTGAACAGTATATCTTTATAGGCAGATAAACCAACGAAAGGACTTCATACATAGAGACTGACAGACAAAGTGACAGACAGACAGTTCATTCAAAATATACTAACCTTTTTAAAAAAAAATTTTTTTTAGCCTACTGTAAAATTATTTTATACATTTTTATGTCAACAAGTCAAATTTGTATTTGTTTACATACGTTTTTAAGGTTAAGCATAGGGTAGTGGATAGTTATTGCTAATATTGCTTATCTTATCTTATCTTATATAATACAGACGTTACTTCAAAAAAGTAGATGATTACGTCCTACGCGTCATACATTTAGACATGCCTATTAACCAATGACTTAAATTCTGCTAAGTCACTGGTTTTCCTGGCTGGTTCTGGCAACCTATTTCATGCTCTAATAGCACTTGGGAAGAAGGACTATGCTAAGTGAAGCTTTTTAGGTACAAGAGGAACACCAATTAGGCCTAATTATAATTATATGTATATACGTAGGCCCTTTGTGTAATACATTTGGGTATGATATTTGATGTCATTATTTTACAAACGCCTATACCCTCCACTGCAATTGTTATAACATTACTGCGGACAATGCCTTTCAAAACAGAATTTGTCTAAATTTTTAACTCTCTGAAGACTTGAAGGAAATCCCGCTTCACGCTCGATGTACGATAGAAAAACGAGCAGAAGAGACTGTCAGGGCTATTTTCGGTCCAATCTGTACGGCCATTCGGGTTGTTCAGTGATCTTTTGCTCCTTGACAGGGTGTTTACTTGGCTCCATGCTAAACACTGTGTTGTCCATTTAACACCCAACGAATTTTCCATCCCTTAACCCCTCGTTCCGGCCTTTTTCGGTTATTTGATACAGTCAAAGACAACGTCACTTCCGCCCAATGTTCTAAATTAAAACCAACTGCGCGAGTCCTTATTAAATGCTCGTTGTCGCATGTGAATTTTGAGCAAAGAAAAAAATGCGATGGGGAGGGGGTGTCAGTTTAATAACGAAGGAAGGAGGGTGCGAGTTGGTGGGGAGAATTAAAAAAAGAAAAGGGGGGCGTAACCTTGAGTCGTTCTAATGAATTCCAATTATACCAGAGCAAGCGGAACACTAACGCGAGTTCATTTGAATCCTGACAGCATATGGGCTCAAAAGCTCGGTCACTCCGCTAAGGGACAGAGAAAAAAATGGGAGAAAAAAAAAGCTTGGGGGCGGGGCGAGACCTTCGGGTATCGATGTCTGGCCTCATCTAAATGGGGGTACCATTAGAGCATCTGCCACTACATCGCACTGCCCGTAACATCGCACACCCCCCCCCCCCTTACATTCTCACCACCCACTCAGCTCTTCACTTCGCCATGTCTAGACCATAACACCATCAAGTTCTAAAACGAAATAGAAACGAAACAAACAGACACCTACAAACATACACGCAAACACACATCGAGAGCATACAAAAGGGGCATCAAAAACATGTGTGCTGTAAAGTTAACGGAACAATGCGTTCAATTATTGAACGAACAATCTAAAACAAAAGTGACTCGTATATTCTCAATGACAGACTCATAGAATCCTCACAGGCGTGACGTCCTGGGACCCTGGGCAAACAATGTCTGAGAAGAAACCTTTAGGTGATAAATCTCAAATACAAAAGTGTGAGCATTGCTACATCTTCACGTCTGCTAGAAATGAAACCCCAAAAAACTTCGTTTACTTTTGTAGCATTGTATCTGTCTATAGTCTAGCTCTATAAATCTTCCATGGTCAGGTGATCAAATGAAAACATGTTTCCCTGGATACGTGCAGCCGCTGTAAAGACGATAAAGTCGTTTAGTCATTAAAGGCATATATCAATACGGACGTAAGAGGCCTATGCCAAAGACAATGGCAGTACGTACGGGGTAGGATGAACTTGTAACAGCTGTGTCGCATTGAACTGACGACTGGCGACGGGGAGGGGCGCGAGGGATGGGGCGCCTGTATTTGTAATGAATCCAACTCGTACATCATACTCACAGCTCAACACACACTGGGTGCCTTAGTGTGTGTGGTGGGGGGGGATTTCTTGGGTACACTTAAATATTTTCTTTCTTTGAAATACACAGATAAAATATGTCAAATAAATTAATATATTCTTTTTTATTTATTTTTTAGTTTAAAATAAGTTTTGTTTTTTTTAAATAAATTTTGAAACAATTATTGAAACCCATTGAATAAAGTTCCAGTGATGCCCTTCAACATGCGGGCTATTTTAATTTCCGACAGTCGTGTCGCGGGCCACTTGACCGAAAATTTACAAAACGGAATGAAATTGGCCTAAAACAAGTTTATAAGAAACTTTTTACATCTAGTTCTTACATTGTTTAATGGAATATTGGAAGTTTATCTATCTTTTTTAAGCGTCGGAAACTGGCTTCATTTCTCTACTTAAAATGTGAGCAACATTGTAAATAGCGTTACCAGCGACTCAAATTCTTGTCTTTTGTTGGTAAATATTCCCATCATCCAGCAGGCGTAATTTAATAATCTTTAATTTGCAGTCAAACTAAGAATATTTTATAATCCGTCTATAAGTTGCTGTGCTTTATAACAGACACACTTTACAAAACAAATTTGTTGGTTTATTATCATGTTCCACACACACAAAAAGTAAAGATCCATTCACTTTACTTAAATTCTAAATTCAGCGTCCATTTTTTAGTTTCTTCGGCTCTCCCATTGCACTAACCTACAGACTTTAATTGTCATGGTAACAATCAATCAGAGAAAAAATCAGAGCCCTAACGTTGGTAAAGATACCCTTTGTACCGACGTTTCGGCGGGCCGGATGAAACCACGTAGCGGGTGGATCTGGCCCGCAGGCCGTATTTTGAGCATCACTATAACAAGCTAAGTTTATGTAAATATATACTGTGTAAGCCAGCTTTTTATTTGGGTTACCTATTTTTTAAAACTATTTAATGATAAGCTAAAACACAATTAGTATTAGGGAAAAATAAAGCTCATCCTAATCCTAACCTAGTCAAGACAGAGTGAGTTGATATAAGTTTTGCAAAAGCAGATTCGATCAACACTTTCTATTGGCTAGCTTGGTCAAGTGGTGAAAACTAGCCAATAAAACACAATCAAATAGTGTTTCTTTTTTAAAATGATGGTTAAAACATTAAACAAAATGTTTACGTTGAAATGGTATAAACAATTTTTTTTTTATAAATGTTGATGACTTGTTGTAATACAATTTTATTTTTGTTTAGATTTTTTTTACAGTTTAATGTTAAATGTTTAAACATTGTTAATTTAAGAGCTACTACATATCAGAGAATAACTGCCAGTTTATTATTCTTTCTAGAGCTAGATTTAAAAAAAGAAGGAATAATCGATTTTTAAAAACAAATTAAAAAAAAAAAAGAAACAGGATATCCCCCACCTTCTTTTTCCAAAGAAAAATTAAAAAATTAAAAAATAATAATTCATAAGAAGCAAAAAAACAAAAAACAAACCATTTTAAAGCAAAATGGTACTCATGAAATTATTAATAAAATAACCTTTAAAATAGATTTCATTCTTTAAAAACAATAAATTAGAAAAGATTTAACGTATAGGCCTATGCGACCAAATGATTGATTTGTAATATGATATTAGCATTTTATCGATAATTTGTTTTATTTTACATGTTTAGGATTTTAAAAATAATGACATCCTAGCCCAAACCTTCCGCAGGACGACGAGGGGTGGAGGCGGGCAAGGCTCGAACCGAGACCTTCGAAACCATCTACCAACAGTCCATAGCGCATACCACACTACATCCTTGAGGTCTTGACACGTCCCTCACGAAATGTCTACTATAATGTCCCATACAACGAAAATGTCACAGCGAGTGAATGACTTGTTTCTTATCTGTGCAGAGAAAACACTGGAACACAGGTGATATAATGTGAAATTGAACTTTAATTAGAGGCAATTTATTATCAGAACAGGAACAAGTTTTTTCTAATACAATAGTTTAGTTTCAGAAATATTCATTTATTTATCAAAATTACATTTAAACCAATGGTGTTGCTACAACCAAATTAAAGTGAAGCAATCTTTCTTACATTTTTTTCTAACCAGAATACATTTTACCGGAATTTACTATAATCATTAGAATTTATTTCTTAGTTCTCTAGAGTTTAGTTTGTGGAAATTTCCGTCTTTTCTTTCGCAATGCCCGTGACTCAGACACCTGACACAACATAATCAAACATGTGACGCACAGAAAATGGCGGTCGTGATGTGTCTGGGTATACTGCTCAGACATATGTTGATGACGATCTGATAGTGTCTGCGTACTGCAGAATTAGATATTGACCACTTCAGTGATTGTAGACCACCTCGTGACAGATTTATTACTCTGATCAAGCGATTGTTGACTAGGTTAGGACAGATGTATAGCACTGATGCCACTACCTTTAAAGAACTGCTAATAAAAAAAGAAATGGCAGGTAGAGCTAGAAGGTGACAAATGCGGAAATTCCTTTCTCACATTTGTCCTAAGACCATATGTAAAGACGTACTGAATGTTATTGAAAATAGATTGTAAGATAGTGAATTTTGTATGCGATTGTTAGAAAATTTTGTATGTGATTATTAGTGAATTTTGTGTGATTGTTAGTGCATATTGTTGTCAAGTGTTGTTATTTTTCTTTCCTAGCTTATGTTCATTAAATATTTTAAAAAATTAGTCCATTGGTAGCATTCGTTAAAAGTTCTACTTCATATGTAATTAAAACGTGTAGTAGAACTAGCCTAGTCTGTATTACTTATATTTGGAGAGTTATTGAATAATTTGTAAGCCAATACTTTGATTTCATTAGTGAAAAATCCAAATACAGTGTTGATTGACTTTTAGTATGTGAAATAAATACACATTCATGTCTACATAAGCCTATAAACAGCTTCAGACTTTGGAGTGTTGAGGCCCTTGCAAGCTATCGAAGTAGTCCAAGTATACGACATAATTAGGGTTCCGCCCCTGCAGCTAAGGGTTTAGGGGGAGAGGCGCTGAAACAATCGATTTCGAGAATTCTGATTGTTGTTAATGGTCGCCAACCTCTGCCTACCGTCATCATAGAAACATACAAACACACACTCCTTAACACTGATTTACAAAGATAAATACATGTAGTTGAATACTTGAAATGTAAAATAGCCTACAAAAACAGTTTAATCTTGAGAAAGATGAAAAAGTTGTTCTTTTATTTAAAGTATTTAATTTAAAATCAAAACGACACAATGTACATTTTTAATTATCCAGGTTAATAAACTTTCGCAGTTAAATTGAAGATCATCCATTACGCATATTTGCACTGGAACACCAGTTAATTGCTCTAAGGTTTACTTAAATGTTCAATAGTCTCTTTTGAATTCAGTTTATGAGCTTTTTTTTCCCTCTAAAACCGTAAGCCTTTGTTGACTCAAAATAAACAACGATATTAAAATAAAGTAGATCTATCGATCATTTATTGTTTATGTCCACGAGCTTTTATTTATATATTGATATTACAAGGGCGGAGTCAATTTATTTTGTTATTTTTAAAAAGCATTAACTTTTTAAATAAAAGATATAGTCTTAAAGATAGTTTACCACGCTTTATTTTAATACTATTCATTATAATTTCCCCTATATAGGCCCTACTTTATTATTCATTTGTCTCAATAGCGACTCAGAAAATGTTTAAAATATACAAAAGAGATGGGGGGAGGGGGAAGCAGCTATGATAGAACTAAAGAAGTTTTTGGTCTATGACTAATCAACATTCAAAGTCCCTCCAAAACAACAAATGATGGCAGTCCCACGTGATAGACAAGGAATTATGTCCAAAGATCAAAGTCTCCATTGCATGGGGTGGAGGAGCTCAAAGTCAACACTCGGTCACGTCCAGGCCTCAGACAAAGCAGATGAAGTCCGGTCCTGTCAGTCACCTGTGTCAGTAGCAACACTAAAAAAAACCTACCTTCAAATGGCCGGCTCTTCAAAGACGAGTTGTCAATGTTGATGGGCCGAACTGAAAATGATCAATGCTGAAACTATTCAATTATTATGAGTTTTTTTTTTTGTTTTTTTTTTACATGAAGACATTTAGGGCAATGAAACAAAACTGTTCAGACAGACAAAGCTAAGTCTATGTAGTACATCAATATGGGCTAGCACTATAACATATTCAGGTTGTAGACTTTTTTTTTTCTTTGATTACCACGGAGATGAAATGTATCGACATACTCTAGAAGTGATAACAATTTATTGAATTCCAGTTTAGGTGCTAGATTTAAACTCATCATTCCGTTTCAAAACGTCTTTTAAAATATTTGAAAAGAAGTTATATGTAGGTAATATATTTGTTGATCAAATTCTATTTTTCTTTTGTGAGGAAACTACATGATTACGATTTTCTAGAGTAGTTTGAGTCTTTAAACATCAACAAATGTCCAATAAATCAGTTAATATGGAGCTCTTAAACTCATGAAGTCTACCTTTATAGCTTTACATGTAGAAAAAAATGATACATTAAAAATTGAGACTATGAATTAAAACACTTCTTATGTTGTCTGCGAAATAAAAATAAAATTTTAAAGTCTAAATAGGCCTATATAGGCCCATCTATACTTATTCTATTTCTTTTTATTTGTTGTTTCGCTTTTTTTGTTTTTGCAAATATATTTAGGTGAGGTGTTGTCACTATCTATGTCACATATTAAGTCCAAACAAAAGTGTCTTTTAAACAGCATTTCTTATTCATTTCGAACAGGCGGTTGGCTAACTTTTTGTTTCCATGAGCCAATTTTGTGTTCACTTTTAATGCAGATGCCCACACAAATTTGTAATCCCTTCTATATCCTTTGAAATTGGATACTTTGGAGATATGTGCAAGTTTTATATACCCAGTATAATCGTTTCCATCAAAATGATAGAATGGGCAGAGGTAGTAGTTGTAGAGGAAGGGATTTCATACACACACAAACAACTTACATTTTACTCTAGGGACATTTCTGAATTAGCATTGATCATTGTAGTGGATTATTTCTGCATATGCTATCAATTAAATATGAACAATATTTGCAGTTTTTAAATTTAAAAAAAATTTATGCAGGCAAGGTAGGCCTAATTAGCTTAAATGAGATCTGACTTTGTTTTGTTTTCAATAAATATGAAATAATATTAGTTAAATTCATAACAGAAAGCAATTAACAGTTCTTCACATTTGAATCGGACAGTCGTGACCTCAATTTGTTTTCGAATATTTTCATGGATGAAAATGTTTGCTCGAATCTGTATTTTGATCCGAATTGACATGCATAGATTTTTGTTACTGTTCGCGTACCTCTATCAATCAATGGCTATTGGCTTTCCTAATGAACTCGAAATGCATAAGAATTAACTCTACCACATTTCATTCAACTGACGCTTTCTATCCACTTCCTGCTAGTTCTTTTGTTCAAATTCTTGCCTAATGTAGACTTGTTTTAAATTACAATCGTTAAGGTTGTAACGTTTTTTTTTTTCATTCTTAAGGATAACAAACGCATAAAAAAAACTTTCTACCAAATATAAGTTTATTTAAAAAAAAGGCAGAATTTCGTTAATCATAATTTATATTCTTGTCTCTTTCATAAAATATTTTATTGGATTGTTCTGGATGCAATACTTCTGATCCTTTATCTGTAGAATACAAGCTTGCAAATTTAATATCCAGAAACTGTCCAGAAATGCCTTACCATGCTGCCCTTCAGCTTCAACATCCTCTGTTTGGGACCCCTCAACTCAAGAAAACATTAAGAAACTGGAACAAACACAAAATAGAGCAGTGAGATTCATAACAAATGAATATTCACATTCGACTAGAGTAACACCTTTAGTAAAATCACTAAATTTAGAAAGCCTGCAGGACAGAAGACTCAAAAGTAAAGTAACAATTATACATAAAACACTGAACCATAATATTCAAATACAAAAACAAAATGTAATAAAAATATTCTGAAAGACACAAACATAAAGGCACATTCCTCGTCCCATATGCTAGGACAAATTTGTACAAATGCTCCTTCTTCCCTAGTGCTATTAGAGCATGGAATGGGTTGCCTGAGCTGGCCAGAAAAACCGGTGACTTGGCATTATTTAAGTCATTGGTTAATATGCATGACTGAATGCATGACGCGTAGGACGTAATCATCTTCTTTTTTGAAGTAACGTCTGTATTATATAAGATAAGAAGATGATAGCAAACAGTATCAAGTTTTAAACATAAAACCTTCGACAATGTGGTTCACGGCACAGAAGAAATCTTTAACTAGCCAAGAACATGTTGCTGTCACAGCCGTCAATCCTAAAGGCCTGAATGGAATCTGCTACACCAATGAATGCTGGGATATAGTTAAGGAGCGACTCACAAGAGGAATACATTCCTACAAACTATGAGAACTACTATATTAGGAACTTTACGATAAGTCAAAGCATCGGCTCTTAAAATTAATCAACATTTGATGGTCTTCTTAACAAATGATGAAATATAATCATGTCATTTGAAGAACTGTCTAGTACAAATGTGATGTAAAAGAAAGCAGAAAGCATGTGCTGATCTGTATGAACAACTAGGTGCAGCAGATGTGAGAGCAGTTTATTTTTCAAGTCTATGGAGCTACTTTGTGCTTTAGTTTTGTTGTCAAAGCATTTAGATTTCAGTCACAGAATGATCAGACGTCAGCAGTAAAGATGTGCATTAGTAGACGAGGAATAGGAGAATTAATAAATATCAATATACAAAACATACATTTGTAAAAATGTGATGAAAAATTTAGTATGACCAGGGGCGGACTGGGTATCAAAATCGGCCCGGGCATTACCATATAAACCGGCCCACATAAGGCATGTCATATATTTTCGGGGGGGGGGGGTATTTTTACCCCACTCCGCAATTTATATATATGTATATATGTATATATGTATATATATATATATATTAGTGTGTGTGTGTATGTAATTATTCTTCATTACATCCTGATCTTTCATTCTTTCAAAGTTTTTTTTTTACCCTAGCCTAGAATACTCTCTTCCTATAATTAGTGGAAAGACAGCAGTACACACCGCCAAATGGCAGCGAGGGAGTCCGGAGGAGCGCTGCGAGCTCCCCCCAGTGGTGTCCGGGGCGAAGCCCCGGAACCTAGCATTATTTTTGTTATTTTAAGCTTTAAAAATGCATAGTCTGAGGGATCTACAGTGCAATTAGCCTGCTAATCTTCAGATAAAAAAAATCAAAAAACCAAATCTGCTATTCAATGGAGTCCAGCGACTGGTAGAAAATGGTAACTATAGTTTTACTTTAGCTTTTGTATTTAAGGGGGAATGGAAACCACAAAACCCCTTTTGGCTACTCTCATGAAATTTGGTGACTGTAATTTACTTAAGTTGGCTGCGCTGGGGCAGTAAGTTAAGTTTCCCTTTCAGACAATGAGGTCTGAGGCAATCGATGGTTTGAAGACCCTCCCCTCCCATGTGTTATATTATAGGTGTAAGCCTTTTTCTCTACAAAATATATAAAGCTTGATAACGCTGGATGTATGCATTCGTAGGATTACATATTTATACATGTATGTAGTCTGAAAACTATAAACAATACAATAGCAGCCTAATGAGTTTGAAGCTTTTTGGTATTACTTATAGATTACAGAAGTTTCTTTAAAAAAATAAGATTGTTACGTCTTACGCATTTCATGTGTCAGTCTCGTCATGCATGTTGATCTGTGACTTAAAATATGCTAAATCATTGGTTTTCCTGGCTGACTCAGGCAACCCATTCCATTAAAAGATAAGAGAAAGCAGAATGGTTAGAGAGTCACTTACTTAATGTGAAAAGCTCTTGCTTCCTCCTAGTACATTCTCAAAAACGCGATTTGTATATGAATATACAATGATCCATTATTTAAAATATAAATCTCCTTTCATTAAATTTCGGATGTGACAGCGCTATATAAATTATTGTAATTATTGTAATCATTTTCATCATTACTGACTTAATACTAAGCATAAGTTTGCCATTAATTATAATAGTAATAGTATAAAAAATAGTATAAAAATTGATTTAGATCTAGATTTATTTTTTAATTAAATAATTTTTTTGTAAGCCTCAAGTGTAGTATTTTTAGATTTATATTAAAAATAAACACAAAGAAACTTAGTTTTTCTTTTCAAATCGCAGAAAGTAGAACTTTATACCCCTATTGAGCTGTGAATAAGTTGGGTGGTTTGCCATTTCGCGGCTGTGTGTATGTGTTAAAGTTAATTTCTACTAAGTATTGTTAAAGAGCTAATTGTCACGCCTTTTTTTTGCATTCTATCAATGTTTTCTAACTTAACCTCTCTCATCTTACATTTCATTGGAACCATTAAAAGACGGGTGAGGGAAGGAGCAAACGTTTTGCAAATGATAATACGTACTGTGTATAGTTTTTTTTATTTTTTATTCTTGTTGAATTTCTAACAAAATTAATTGTAATAAGAATTTAAAAAAAAAACAACAACAAGAAAACGTGTTCGGGCCTTTGTGTCTTGGTGCTGTCCCTTTTTTTTTTAAGTTGTCTGCATTGAATTTTTTTTTTCTTTGGTGCGACCAGACCGGCCCAATTGGTACCGGCCCACCGGGCATTTGCCCGTTTGCCCATATAGCCAGTCCGCCCCTGAGTATGACAATATACTGCAAGATGAAATCAAAATGTTGATGGAGGGGAGAATGAATTTTGATTATTTTTTATTGGAAAAATTAATATATGTAGTTAATTTAAATTTGTGTTTTACTAAAAAAAAAAATATAGACACAATATCGGCGGCAGGTGTTCAACTGTTCAAAGTGTTGAGGCAGGAATGAACAAAAAGAGGATTAAGACCCCCCCCCCCCCTCCAAAAAAAAAAAAAGGTCTTTGTTTACAGACCTTATTACTAAGACTTTGAAAATCTAAAGCAATATTCTTCATATTTCGTGCTCTGGGTATGGAGCTATTAGTATTAAAACCATTTGGGTCTATGTCATCATAGTAGCTTATGAGTTAAATTCCCATTCTATTCATTCTCTGCGCTTTTATAATTTTTACGATCAGACATTTTTTTCTTTCTATTATCTCAGGGGTGTAGTGCGCCACTTGTAGCAATCGTGCAATTCACCACTTTTGGCGCTCCATAGGTTGGCCAACCCTGATTTAGAACTTGTAAGGACTAAGCTCCTCTGCGATTTCCACTTTGCGATGATCTTTAAAAACGTTCCCCAGAACCTAAACAAATGTATGATCAACTTTGGCAGTCTAGGTTGTAGAGTAGGAAGTAATGTGGCTCATTTGAATCATCTGCAGGGCATGCATGTACACACATTTTATCAGTTCACGTTCTCACACTTCTAGTATTCATTATGATTAGAACAAATACACTAATAATTGATTTATTTTATCTTTTTTTTCTATGTAACAAATTAGTCTCACCAAATCAGCAAAAAAAAAAAAATTAAATAAAAAAATATATTCACCTGTATGATTGAAAGCTTTGTAATAGATTCCATAATTTTTGACAAGCAAACACACAAACTATTTCAAATAAGCACTTAGAACTTTTATTTATCAAATAATAATTTATAGACAAACAAACTTTATTTCAAACAAGTACTTATAACTTTTATTTATCAAATAATAATTTATTGACAAACAAACTTTATTTCAAACAAGCACATAGAACTTAAATTTATCAAATAATTTATTGACAAGCAAACACACACACAAACTTTATTTCAAACAAGCACATAGAACTTAAATTGATAAATAACACCATAACAAAATAAGTGAAAGGAAAGGGTTACCAAGTCAATGTGAGGAGGACTAAAATAATCAGGAAAAAAAAGTAGGCTAGATGTCAAAGTAATAAATATACCACAATACTTAAGAAGAGAAACTTGTATACATTGCACTGATATATCATGGACATAAAGTTTATAAATATGATATACCGGTACCATAGATATAGTACATATATTTCTTTTACAACTGACATATTAACATATAAATAGCTCAATAGTATTAGTTTCTTACATAAACAAACTGACATCATCATCAAATATTAATTGGACACAATATAGCTCATTATTTATGTTGCTTGTTGGGAAGATTAGATGGGATATAGAGACAGAATTACCAAGTGCTTGCCTGAAAAACCAAGATTCTTGAGTACTAATCCTCATATTTAAGGCTATCAAGTGATAAGTATCTCAACTTAGGGGAAAGGTAATACTAGTCAGCTGTTTATAGCCACAATAAACAGGTGATTAAGTGTTGACTATATCTTTAATTTTTTTCTAATTCTCTAGAATGTCATTTGGAAAATTCATACCTCCAACATATGGCTTCTGAATACAAGAAAAGGAAGTAGGTCACTACCAAATGCTGATATGTTTGAGACCTGGAGGAGGATCAAATGCTGACAGTGTTGAGGTCCAGAAAAACAAAAGTCTTCAATACTTGGAAGAGAGATGGACTCCAAGTAAAAAAAGTAAGTGACAAAGAGAGATGGACTTCACATACAAAATGGAGAAGTCTCTTGAAGAAAAGGAAGAGAAAGAATGTAGAGAAGACCACAATCAAAACCTGCAATGAACTACACAAGCTTGCCCAAAACAAGAAAGCATGGTTGTTTGCGGTTCTCCAAATAGGTCGATATATTAATTAATATACAATGTGTGATGTCACACTTTAAAAATATTTTTAATAATTAAAATGTTATGTTGGTTCAAAAAATATTAAAAAATAGCCTTCAAAAATATTGTTAATTATGCAACTATAAAAAAACTTTAAGCCAAATAGGATTATTGATTTCAAAACATTTTATCAAAGATTATCAAGAATTAACTATCACAGTCCTATTACTTTGGAATAAATAATGCATTAACTTTCAAATGATATTACAATTAAAAGTCAAAATAATTTAATCAAGCAACACTAATATCACAAATTTTGTTGGCTAAGGCATTATTCAGGCCTAGTTCTTGGAGGACATGAGTCATGAGTATTAAAGAAAAATGAAAGGCCTACGTTTGAGTAAGACTGTTATATCAGAAGTGTAGCTAGGGTGGGGGGAGAATTTGAAAACCCCCCTGGGCCCCAACTTGGGGGGGGGGGGCTGAAATGAGTGTTTTTTTTACATTAAATATTATGCGAAATGCAGGGGCCCCTAAAGAGGTTAAGCCTCACTGCCCCCAAATGATGGCGAATTCATAGCTAAGCCACTGTGTTATATTGTATACTTCATTAGCATTCATTAATATTTTGTTATATGTATATGCACTATAAATGAAATTTCTTTATAGTAAAAAAAAATTATTATTTACGTATTAATAAATTATCTTGGAGACTTTTAAGAAGTGTACAGATACCCCATGTTGTTAGAAAGTCAAACTTGGTGTTTTGTAAATAAAAAAGACAGCTGACAAAGCTACATACAAAACAGCTCATTCAAATACATTCAATATAAAAACAAACCTGAGCTATTATTTATAAAAAAGCTTAAATAAAAAAAACAAAAAAAACAAAACAAGTATAATAGACTTAAAAATCAAGTGAACACATTCTTCGTATGGGACATTAGCACTTATGAAAATGTGACATTCTTATTTTAAAGATCTTTTATCGAATTGAAGACTTGTGATTATCAACAGACAAAAATATGCATTATTACGTAATGATGCAAGACCTTAATTGAAGACATGTGACTTGATATGATGATTTAAAACAAGAAATTATTTACTTTAAAAAAAAAACAACTACTAGTGTTACATTAATTTTTGACATAAAATATAATTTCATTACAGTCATAGCCAGTAACACAGATCACTTTCCCTTGATCATCCACAAATTGACCACCAACTAATTGTAAGTCTGTTACACACTCAGCATGTCTATATTCAATCTGAAAAAAAAAATAAAAAATTTAAAATTTACATTATTGTTACAATACTAGATTAAAAGTATTTATGTATATATATATTGTATTTTTAATTTAGTAGAATCTAAACTTATTGTATACACAGCTCCAAATCTTTTGAGAAAATAACAATGAGATAGATGCATGTCATTCTTACCAGCATAGTATACACGAGTGAATGATAAAAATATACAAGAGCTTAAATTAGAATTATCTGATCAGCAAAGTAAACCTGTTTCACGCCAATAAAAAAAAAACATTCATAATAACGTTCTCCTAAAAAATTCTTTTAACAGGAATACAAATTTAAAAAAAAAAATATTTTATGAATCATACCATTTGGAAATGTTAGATAAATATACTATATTTAATAAAAGATGATTTACAAACAAATAATAGTTTTAAAACTCTAAAATCATTTAAATAAAACACATAAAAATGAATTTGTTATATTTTTATTAAAATTCCTATATTAAATTGAATAGGTTATAGAAATGTATGTTGTTTATTTTTATTATATTTATATATGCCTATTTAAAAAAATAATTTTGTTATGGAAATTTAACAGATTTATATTGAATGTGTATTATTGTGCATTAGTGCCATTCCCAAATGTGTATAAACTCACAATTGTTTATATGTCTTACATTTTATAACACAAAAGTTAATATTACCTGTGGAATATTTAATGGCTTCAACTGCCAGATCTTCAAATATGTGTCATCACTTACAGATAAAACCTACAAGTTCAAACAGATAAACACAAAGAAAATGGAGAGATTATTTCAAATGCATGTTATGTGGTGCATGCAACTAATATTCTTTTTGTTCCATTTTTTTTGTTGAGAAAATGAAGAGAGAGAGAGAGAGAGAGAGGAATAACAATATTTTTCTTTTACTTCAGGGGACAGAACTTAATAAGTTCAAACCTGAAAGTGTGAACTAATAAATTACCTCCCCTGTATAATCGAATTATCAGCTGGCAGTAAGTGGTGTGTGATTTAATTTGTAAACATGTTTCATATTATTTAAACCAGACGCTGATAATTGTTTGTGATGGGAAAATGAAAAATGAAATCTGGTTTAACATATTAATATAGCAATTTGTCTCCCTATGTGCACATACTAAATCTTTTTTTTTTAATACAAGGGGGAAAAAAAACAATTTCTCCATTAGATCATCACAACTCTTGAATGTTTAATGCCAGCTGATGATCTGCTCCAACACAGTCATGAAGATAAAAATAATAATTTGAAAATTAAAATTGGCCAAATTTAGACTGAATATACACTGAGAGTAAAAAAAAATGTAAATTGATAAAGTAGATCTCTCCCTATATATCTACATATAGATGTAAAACCGAAACCCTCACTGATTTACTGCCTCATTCAGCACTAATTATCCCACTTAGATGATAGTAAAAATATTTTTTACCCAGTTATTCCTGAACTAGCACTAGATTTTTTGTTTAAGCTCAGTTGTGTTGCACTTAAGAAACAATAGAATAAAATTGTGGAAAGGAGTGTCTCCTTTGGGATTTTCCATGGGAGGAGCAGAAAGCATAATTACTTCTTCCATAAGGGCTAGTAAAATTCAATTGGGAGGAGGGGAATACTGTGCATTCAACAGGTGCGTTATAAAATAAGAAGATTTATTTAAGAATGAAACAAGTACTCTTGTATATAAACAATTTTTCAATTTTTGTTTGTGTGACATGAGATAAATTTTTTTCAACGTAGTGAAGCATCAATATTTATTGCAAATATAAAATACACTTTAGACTTTAATTTAGACATTTTATAAATTTTTCTTCTTCTAACCATTTTTATGCTGCTGAACTATAAGCTCTTTTGCAGTCTGCACCAAGGAAAGGTAGCATGTTTTTTTTTTCTCACCTGTTCCCCAATGCCCTACATAGAATGTTGGTGATACCAAGATGTGGTAATTGAAAATGCAGATAATATTTTATTAAACCTTGATTTAACAAAAAATATTTAAATAAAAAATAAAAGTAAAATTTTACCAGTCCATTCTCCTTGGAAATATCAACAGCATTAATAGATCGAGCATGAGCAGCTACTTCTGCACCAATGGCACCAGAGCTGGCATTAAACACTCTAAGGTGACCAGATGCAAAGCCTCCAACAATAATCCCTTTCCATACAGCTACACTGTTACAAGGCCAACTGAAATTTAAGTTAACAATTATAAAAATTTCTTCCTTATAGAATGTACAAGTTATGGGTATACAATTTAAGAAATGAAAAATATATTTCTAAATATAAAACTAAAATGAAGCGAGCAGGGGCATAAAGAGTTATTGAAAATAATTTACATAAAAATTGAATTCTGATCAACACAATAAGCACTTCTTTTAGAGTTATGACATGTGATTGAAAGTTCTTTTCTTTTTTATTGTAGACATGTCTGGATTTGCTCTTTGAAAACAAATTTCATATCTAATAGCTAGAGTAAATTTTCAAACACCACTAACATTAGTATTGACAGTTCAACTCAATATATAAGCAAACAATATATTTCAAATACGACTATAAAATATGAGTATGTAAAAATAATAAGGTACAAATTATAGTGTCTATCTTAATCATTCATTGCAGATTTTCGGCTTTCAGAAACAAAAGTATTATTTGTATTATGCTTTCTGAGATTCTAATTATCTAATTTGATTGAGTTTAACTACTGACAAGGACTTATAGATCTAGTGTATTAATGGTAGTAGTATAAGAAATGTGGGGGCATCCGTAGCCTTCCAAGACGAAAAGGAGCCATATATATAAGAAATTTACTCTGGGAACAGCATTTTAATAGCCTAAATAGAATAACATACGCATTTATAAATACACAATGAAGGACAATCGCTGCTCTGGCTATAAAGGTATGTTAACAAATACCTGGTGGGCCGGTGGTAAAGTAAAAAGTAAGTTCACCTTTCAGACCTTGTGGTCTCTAAGGCAGATGATGAAAAGGTCATCTTTTCTATGTCCTATGATTAATAAGGGGGTTATGTGGCCAGCACAAAGACCAACCGCCTTTACTTTTCCTCAACTAATGTCAGGTACTCATTAGAGCTGAATGGACTCAGAGGCACCTGAAGATCCTGAGATTTAAAATCCCAGTCTTTACCAGGATTTGAACCCAAGAGTCAAGCACTTTACCGCTCTGTTACCGCCCCTCCTGGTGGGCTTATTGGCTTCGGTCACACAAAGCAATTATTTCAACAATGATTTAAGGCTATATCTTTTATAGTCTTATAGAACAAATGAGTGTACATAATGCGGTACACTATTTGTGGGCCTATTATTACACTATTGCCAGGATTGATTTTGACACACAGTCCACCCCTGCTGCCCTGGTTTCAACAAACAAACAAAAAATTTAAAGAAATGAAAATCCTTACACATTAAACTAAAATAAATACCTTTAGATAAAACCCTCAAATCTGGCACTCTAAACCAACTAAAAAAAAATCATTTTTTAAATAAAGCAATAAGTTAGTAAAGTTCCCCTTTCAGACCTTGCAATTTATAGGGCAGATGATGTAAAGGTCATCTGTTTCTGTAGCAACAATTAACAGGTGTGTCATGTGACCAATCCAATGGCCTTTACTTTTCCAAAACAAATGTCAGGTGTTTATTAGAGCTGGGTGGAGTTACAGGCGCCCAAAGATCCCAAAATTAAAACTCCCAGTCTTCATCAGGATTTGAACCCAGGACCCCCATTCGGAAGCCAAGCAGCTTACCATTCAGCCACCACACCTCTAAATAAAGTAATGAGCCAACTAGAAAATATAACTCTTGAATATATAACAATGGTCAAAAGTCATTACCCCAAATACTAATGGGTCAGAGTGTAAATAGATGAATAAACCAAATAATGGATCACCAATAGAGGAGTTGGCAAAGTCATTGAATGACTTAATAGAGAAAGACTAGAAAAGTTAATTGTCACTGGCCAAGACAGAGCAAAAAGGGGATCTACCACCCTAATGAACCACCCACATATGTTAAACAATTAAATTATCTCCCTTAATAAGGCTAAAACAGTCCTACAAACCTAAAACCTTAAAAAAACTCTACTATATTCAAACTCAAGACAGCACTTTAAACCTCAACAATAATATCAAGAAAGGTGTTCTCCAAAGGATCCTAGCATACAAATAGAGGGAAAGGAAGTAGCAGAGAAACTAGCCAAATATGGGAGAATAAGAAAGCAGTAGATAATACCACTCATTCCGAAAAAGATGAGATTAAAAAATAGAAAGACAAGTTCTCACCCTAATTTCAAGGAAAGAGGTAATTTTTATAAGTCATTCTGTAACAGAAACACTCCCAGAAAGTGTTTCAAGGACCAGAATCCTAATTAACTTTGCTTACCAGTTGAGAACCTAATTAATTTAGCTCATTAGAAGGAGCTTAAAGATATAAACCATATTTACCCTTCTCCTCTTATATTAGAAATCTGCACAAGTCCAGATCCTTTAACCTTCCATGTCACAATAGTGCCTAGTTCATCAGCGCTGACCAGCATATCATGATCAGATGCAAGATGTGTGATTGGTGCTTTGTGAACTGAACAAAAAATGTTACACATATAATAATATGTGCATATTTTCTACAATAAATATTTAAGTTAAATAAATAATTAAGCATTTTAAAATATTCACCAGTGCTAATAGTATATCACTAGAAACATTTTTCACCTTTTTATCTTGTGCACTTTATTCCTTTAATTACTTTAAAAGTTACTTAATTTATATATGGTTTAATAGTCACATTTATATAGTCTATCCTAATGTCACCATTCTTACCATGAATTGTATCTGATAATGCAACATTAGGGCCTTTAGAAGGAATGTTAAACACCAACATAGAATTGTCTGATCCTGAAAATATTTATAATTAAATTATAAATAGGTCTTTATTAGGTGATGAATATATATTTATTTATAAGGTTGAATATGAAAAAGGGTTGAAAACAGTTCTTGCTTTGACAAAGAACAATAGGAAAAGTGCCTCCAAATAAGTGTAAATAACAAATACTTTTTGCTTTTTAAACAGCATTACACTCAACCTTTGGTTTAAAAAAATCTTGCGATATTAGATGGAATATATATAATATTATAAAAAAAAATACCCATTACCAGGGAAAATATTGCTTTTCATTTAAAAAATAAAAACTGATAACATTAAACATATTAATATGGCAGAAATAAATCTAACTGACAGGAAGCAAATATTGATCATAAGCGTAACTTCTTAATGCATACAAAATACTCCTCTATATTTAGTGGTGGACAAAAGTTAACCAGAGTTAAAAACTTTTAGTTTCAATAAAAAAATTAATGGCTAAAATTTAATGAGATAAAAAAGTGAAGTTAAAATCGGAGTTTAGATAATTTTTTAGTTACAAGCTAAATTAAAAATTTGTAAACTTTTTCAATGGTAACATATATCCCTGTTTTCTGTCATGTGATATCAATGACTTTGACTATAAAAAAAAATCAATCATCAACTATTTAGTCACAGTCTCCATTTGAAGAGGGACTGTAAAGATGATGGTAGAAGATATGGATATAGCCAATATCTGCACTTGAACCTAGCAACATAAGGAAATTTTGCTCAACATTTTGCCGAAAGCCACAGTAAGACTTCTCTGCAATATCATGAATTATATATTGAAGAGAAAAGCAAACTAATAAGCAGCAGTCCAGTGGGTATCAGCAAGTACTCATATTTTGAGAGTTAATAAAAGGGCATTCATAGGTATTACGCTACACTATATCAATCCAGCTTTGGCATGCAGAAGATTTAAAGGCAAACATTCAGGAAATGAAATTCGCAAAAAAAAAAGCATATAATTTTTTTTAGAATCTAACATCCTTTCTATGGTGCAAAATCTTGTTACAGATATAAGACTGTCAAATTTGTGAAAGCCTCAAATTTATATCCACAGTTACTTATTGCAGAAGAGGCATCAGATAGAGCCAGCAATTGTGGAGTCATTGAAAGTGATGACTCTAAATCTGAAGGGCACTTAGATATCATAAACATTTGTGACAGTTCTGATATAATCAACTCAGTTTACTAAGGATGACAAGATGAAGATTCAAAGGATTGGTTTTTGCCATCACATTAACGGTGCAAAAAATCCCCTCCTTAACCTCGCAGCCAGTACTGATGCTGCCAAAACAATAAAGTCTAAATGTATTCAAGAATGTTTGATAGAGATGTGACCAAAACACAAGTTTTCTGGATTGCATTGAGCCAAAGTCCAAAGCAGAATGATGTTATTGAGATCGCTAGCAAAACATTCATTGAGCCTACAAGCCCAAGTTGGAGCACTGAATAGTATGCTGCAAAGAGAAGAGATTAGTTTGGATAAAGTGGTTAATTGTCAGCTTGCTCTAAAAAATTCAAATGGCTACCTCTTAACAATGAAACCTGTATTAACAGCCATGAAGCTTCTTGAAGGAGAAAGTGATTTCTGCATTGACATATTGATACCAACAATTGGTGGGGGGTGGGGGGGGGGGGGGTGGTTTCAAAGTAAAGTTGAAAACAACAATGATTGATTGACTTTTTGCTGTATATGTGTAACAATTGATACTATATTCATTATACTTGTAGCATCTTTCAGTAATAAAATTTTAATACATAAATAAACTGTAATGTTTTTTTACAGTTTGATACAAACATTAATGGATTATACCTGATATTTTGCACAGGGCTGGCCTTAAGCCACTGCAACCTATGCGGCCGCAGTGGGCTCCGCGCTTTCATAGGCCCCACGCTAATTATATGTGTAATTGCATAATGATGCAAAATATACAAAAATAGTGTGAAAATCTAATATCATTATTAAAATCTCCTCAAAATAATCAATTACTGAAAATGTGTGACTTGATGAATTAGCTGAAGAGACTAATGATGCGATAATTAAAAGTGAAGCAGAAACACAGTATGAAACATTGAAGCAGTACAAATTCTTAGTGTCACTTGTGTTATGATACTACATGCTCTTCCAAGTCAATTTTGTGAGTAAAGAACTGCAAGTTGAAACAGTAGATTTAAGCAATGCAATTTGATGAATTGGCTAAACAAATTGAGATTTGATGGGCTTGTTCAGATTCTTGTGACAGCAAAGGAGTTGGCTGAAAACATGGATGTTGCAATCTTTCCAGCCCAACGTCAAAGGAAAAGGCAGTATGATAAATATGTGGAGAATTTCACACCTGGAAATGCCAAAGATGACTACAGGATAAATTGCTTCAATAGAATTGTGGACAATGCAATTCAATCCTTGCAGACGAGATTTGAACAGCTGAAATCAAACCACAATCTATTTGGGTTTCTTATCAGCTTCAAGAGCCTTCAGCTTGATGACATAAGAAAGTTTGCAGGGAGCCTTGAGCAAGCATTGACATCATTATCAGACCAGTCGGCAGATATATGTGGGCAAAAATTAGCAGTTGAAATGGAATTTTTAAGGCATATTCTACCAAATACCAACAAAACCCTGGTAGACATTTTAGCTTATCTTTACACTAATGAAAGGTACACTGCTTTCCCAAACTACTTTGATGCACTCAGATTTTTTTTTTTTTAACAATACCCGTGACTGTGGTATCTAGTGAAAGAAGCTTCTTGCGCCTCAAGCTAATCAAGAATTACTTATGGCCAACAATTCATGACGAAAGATTGAACAATTTGGCAATTATTGCTATTGAGCGTGATCTATGTAGGAAACAGAATTTTGATGATATACTGTATGACTTTGCTACACGCAAGGCTCGTAAAGTAAAGTTGATTTGATTGTGATTTTGTACTTAGTTAAGAATGAATAAAATGCAAAGACGAATTTATTTTCTTATAAAAACCTTTACTTTCACTTATTATCCTTATCCCTACCCAGACTAGGCCCTGCGCAATCCTTTTCGCATAGGGACCCGCAATTGCTAGGACCGGCCCTGATTTCACATATGTTTTGACTAACCAAAAAAAATAAAAAAATTTTTAACTTTTTTTTTTGGTGATATAATTTTAATTAAAATATTTTATTTTAGTATACCAGTTTTATTGTATTTTAAAAAAATTTAGTTAAGTTCCCATCACTTCGTGATGTTCTCATTCAAGTCAATTATTTTGACAGCTTAAAAAAAAAATAATTCTGTCAATTTAAACGGTACAAACAAAAGTGAATAAAATTAACATCTTGAGTTAAACTAAATAAGAAAAAATCAAGCAACAAATTAGAATAGCAATTTTTTTTCTAGATGCTTTACTTTTAAATACAAGGCCTAAATTATTCGTCTTACACAACTGTCAGCAAATATTTATTTCTGTAAAACCTACAATAGACCATTGAATAATACTTGAAAAAGAGCTTTTCTTTTAAATTTTAAAGCTTATTTAGTTTATAGAACACAAAATTATACAATTTTGATAGATTACAGACTAAAACGCCATATATTTACCAACACAAAGAAAACTTTCTCCAACACCCTCTATTCCTTTGGCAAGATGAGATTCCTCTGATTAAAAAAAAAATATATATATACATATAATACATAAATATATTTACTATATATATATATATATATATATATATATATATATATATATATATATATATATATAATGAAGAGTTCTGGCTACCTTATCACTGATTCTCCTGCTTAGATGGATGAAAAAATAAGGAACTATAACCATGAAAGCAGAACTACTAAGTCTTTTCCAAAATAAAAAAAAACAGTGGTTAAAGGGAAACTCCGATAGTTTTTCAAATTCTAGTTATTGTCTTATTTAAATTCTGCGTAAAAAGTTGTAATAGTAAACATTATATCATTTTTTATTTAAATGCTAAGAAAATTTTATATTTAATAAATTAGACAGAAAATTCTTTACGTCCCAAAAAAAATCGGGGTTCTGCGAGATGTTTTTAGTTTTTAAAAACATGATGTCACAATGGTGCTGGCTAAATTTAGATCTAGACCTATATAACCGATAAACTCTCTAGATCTAGACCTATCGGATCGCATTTATTGTTATGCTTCACAGCTAGATGTAGTCTCCACGTTGATTTATAATCGGTCTTTGTTTATAAATAATATTCTAGATCTAAACCTCTATTTCTACTTGAAGAAAATGAAATACTGTTCTTCAGCTTGTTGCAGTAGTTCCAATCACAAAGATAAAATCAGCAAGTATGCTGACACAGAAATTAGTGTCTCTTTTCATTTGTTTTCAAGAGATGAAGTTTTAAAGGGAAAAATTTATTCGTCTGAAGAGCAAATATTTTACAGAGGCATTAGCTAATTCCTATTTATGCTCAAACCATTTTAAGAGAAGCTGTTTCAGCAACTTCATTGCTGTGGAAATAGGATTTGAAAAAAAAATGAAGCTAATACCAGGTGCAGTACCAACAATACATTGGATTTCCAGTCCAAAGAATTCAGATATAGGATTTGAGTGCACCCTCATGACGTCACACAGAAATTCGGTGAAAATCTGACCGTTTTGGATGCGCAGAAAAATTACGTCACAAAAACATCAATTACTAAGTTATTCTTGCAAATAAAAAAAAAAGAATAATATATTCATTATCTATAAATCAAAACACATATTATATCAAAAATTGTCAAAACCATCACAGTTTCCCTTTAAAAACACATTTTTTTCACAGCATTGTTTTTATACATTTCCATTAAGCCAGCATACACATGTTTAATAACAAGAAATTTTTACTTCCATCCTTTTTTGAAACACTCATTAACAGTGATAACTTTAATTTGCTCCAGTGTTTTAAAATGTTTATTTTGATACATTTTCTCTTTCTTTTTTTATGGAAATAGAAATGGTCAAAATTAAAAAAAAAAAAAATTTATAGAACCTAATGAATATTTCATTACTTTGGTAACACAATTAAAATTGAGAAAAAACACTTCATTAATTATTGAATTGATTAAAATTTGTATTTATCATTAAAAGGCCATGGAACTCTGGGGAATAAATAAACAATTATTGCTAATTTCTCTTATTAGTGAGTATCCTTTTTGCATATGGCTGCACCCAAGCAACGGTAACATACAATCAAAATAAAAATATTTAGTTTACTATAATATCCGTGTATGAATTGATTAAAGATCGTAGCATTCCTGATAACAGAAATAGAAATGCTAGTTTATTAACACATATTTCATTCAAAAACTAGACTATGAATTATATTTTTTAAAAATCTGATTGTTTGAAGCAAGAATTTAAATAAAACAACCAATAAATTTATTATTAAACAATTTTTCATCCCATTTATGTTATAAATATTTTAAAAGACTACCTAAGGAATCTCCGAGAGAATGCCAGTATACCAGAGTTACTCCATCTGACTCGAACATCTAATGAATCGGAATATTAAAAAAAAAATTAGACAAAACTAACCAACAAAGAAAAACTTATAAAAATTTATTTTAGTAAACTTCTTAAGTTCGATATCACGTGCAAATTACCTGGATACCACGAGTTGATGTCATCACAAGAATTGTTCGAGATGGAAGATTAACCCACTTGCACTAAAAGAAAATAAAGCTTAGTAGCACAATTATAGATGAAAATCTAAATCTAAGTTTCAGATATAGTATCATATATTATATGGTGTGGCATTTGTCTAAGTTTGTAGCATTCAAAACTAACTTTGTTACATGATTACATTACATGTAGGGTAATAATTAAAAAGAGGCAGATTCGAGTTACATTTGACAAATTTCACCTGTAAAACAAAGGGAACTCCAATGGAAACAAAAGGGTCTTTGCATCCAATTTGTTTCCCGAGCACACTATTTCCGTCAATCGTTGCAACTGATAAATTTACCATTGACTTATAAACAACTGCATAACTTATCTGTCGTTTGTCAGGTAAAACATAAACCGCAAGATTATTGCATAGTGAAGATGTTGAACATTTCAGAACTATTGGTTTATCTCTGCGGTACATTTTAAATAATAGCGTTAAATTGGTCTATCTCTATAACCACTTAAACATCGAGAGAATTATTTAGAAATCTTCTGAAATACTTCAAATAGGTCGTTTGCAAATTAGATTCTATGTAAGATATTTATGAGAGGAAAAAAAAAGAGCTGTTGCTGAGAACGCTACTTTTTGCATGCGCAATTTCTATTTCCGTTTTAGGGGTACAGTAATTTTTATATTTATTATATATTATTTAAAAAAAACAACACTATATTATCTATTTCTAAGTATCGATAATATAATTCATGCTGATTTTATTTTTAAATTATGTAAAATTTAATTTAAGTCATGCAAATAATGTATAATATATTTTTATCAAAAATGTGTTGTTTTTTTTCAAATAACAGCTTGAGTCTAATAACTTTGTATCCCTTTTGTTTGCGGTAAATCCAAAATGGCTGATGTTCCTCCTTTCGATATAAAGCAAGTAAAATGTGATTTAATTATCGCACAAAGAGAATGTTACGATCGCAGGCTTGTTCATGCAGCAAAATGGTAATTGACATGAATGACACCAGATCTTTAAATTTTTATATGAATTCAAATTTAGTCTGTAGATCTAATTTAATTATTCCCTTCTAAGCCTACTCGGCCTGTTTTATTTTATGATAATATGATATTAATAAAAATTAATATTATCTTCAATGCTACCAATGGTGAATGGACAGTTATTGACAACTGACAATCTTCAAATAATCTTGAATCGTCTTGATAAACATTAAAAAAAACAACACAATTAATACAGCCACAGCACATGTTACTTCAAAAAAGAAGATGATTACGAATTTACGTACCAAGTCATCATTGGTTTTCCTGGCTGGCTCAGACAACCTATTCCATACTCTTAAACTTAAGTCTAATAATAGCACTACTAGGGAGGAAGAAGCATTTGTAAAAAAATTTTCCTAGCATATATAGTAGATTCTTATATAAGGCACACCTCATCACATTCTCCTTCAAGAAATGCGTCACTTATTTTGTTTATAATTCATTTGTTTTTATGTATGGAACTAAAAATGACGTTTCGGGACTGCGCATGTCCAATTTTAGATAATAAGTTCCTGTATTTTTGTTCCCCTTTTCTTAAGCAGAGGGCAGTTTTTTTAGAGTCTCGGTAACCATATATAATATGTAAAGCTATTGTTTTAACCTCCCCCGGCAATTCATACCCATATGAGGGATAGGAGCTATATTATGAGCCTGTTTGATCGTAGGCTGATGGGCATATCAAAATAAGCTTCCAAACATCTTTAGAAAGACATTCCAATCAAATTTATACTGTTAGCTGTTAAATAAAATTTAAAAAAGGAGGTGTTTTAACAAATAATAATGAATTTAACACATTCTCCTGTAGTGCACAAGGCAAAATCGTAATAAGAAATATTATTGGGATTAATAAATCTACGATTTTTTCAATGAATAAACATGACCTAGATCGAGATATCTAGAATATATAATTTATGAATGAAAGAAAAATTGCGGGCTGCTAATTTGAAGCCAGAGACCATGCCCACTGCAGGTGATCACGCCAGTTGAGCTGGCGGTGAGGAGAGGTATACATTAAGCGTGTAGTGTCACAACCTATCAAACAGGCAGTGGATGGAAGGGGGAGAGAGTCATGAAAAGAATAATAAGCATCTATGGCAGGGAGGGGATGTTAAGGTGTAACAAAACGAACATCCAAATTATGAAAAGAAGAGGGTCCTTGGATGGAAATTAAAAGAAAGAGAGAGAGAATACATGTAGCCTAGTTGAAAATATCTTGTCATGGTTATTAAATTATAATAATTAATTTATAGATCTATAATTTATTTAGATTTATTTCTGTCTGTTTCTACACATAGATTATATAGGTAGGCCTATATAAATAAATAAACTATAAACGATATATATATATATAGAGAGAGAGAGAGGCAATAAACTATAAATACATATTGCAGAAGTGAATCTACTTCTTTTAATACAATCTAAATAATTTTGAATTAACACAGATATAATTTATTAGCAATAACAGTGGTGTTTACTGACGGTGCTCAGTGTGCGCTGAAGGAGAAAGCACAAAAACTACGTTCAGTTTAGGAGCATGAAGTGACCTAATTTATTTTAAAATAAAATCTTGACTATGAGTGGTAATTCAAAGAAACACAGCTATTTTTATAGTCCTTTAGTTGCAGAATAAGAATCTGCTTTCGTTTTTTTTGTAAGTTAAACTATCACCAAATAAAAAAATTTAATAAAATAAAAATTTGACCTAGTTCCCGAATACGGTGTGCCTTATATAAGAATCTACTATATAATCATATAATGGAACGAGGAATGTACCTTTATATTTGTGTCTTTCTATCTTAATAAATCTTTTATCTAGAAATCTAATCCTGTCCTATTCAGTCTACTAAATCTAGTCTAGTACTAGATCTAGATTAGAATGTAGTCGACTTAGACAACTTAGTCATTGTGACTGTCTACCGTCAGTGGTGACTCTAACTCTAGATTTAGTACTTTAACTAAAAAAGACTGAGGATAAGGAAGAGCGTAGGACTTTTGAAACTATTAGATATGAGTATGTCTAGCTGCACTCTAGTCTTTAGCACTTTAGCTAGACTTCTTTCCTATCTAATTCTAGATCTAGCCCTAACAGAATATATATAGCTAGTCAGATAAGATGATCTAGATTCTAGATATATTCTAGATGATAGAATGTCCATTATCTGGATTGATTGGGGACAGATAATGGTAACTGAATGCAGAATATTACAAATGGCCCATTTCACCAAGGATGTAAAGAAACTTCATATGGGGTTATCAGGCCATACGTAAACATAAAATTCAAGTAAAATATGTACCGTATATAAAGGGAACAAAGTGTTACACTTAATAGCCTACCATTATTGAGAGAAATAATCTCTGATCTTTTACTGCACATCATCAGCCAATTTTCATTTATAAAATCGCAATCATCAGCAATTCTGAGAGACTGAAATTAGGTCTATAGTCGACTAGACTAGATCTAGAGTAGACGGAAGTTTACTGAACTGTGAATTATGAATATTACCAGGTCACCTAGCCTCGCTTGGTTAAGTCTTTTATTAAGTATTTTGCTAGACTGTTAGGAAAACATGAGAGATATTTCCGCAAACTTCTATTGGAAACATTAATTTAAAGTAATGAGGAAAATGGGAAACTACCATTGGCTATTCAAAGTCTTTGATGAAGAATTGCTTTTATTATATCCATTTACTTATTCAATTAGTTCCATGAAGCTTGTTTTCAAATCTAAAAAATTCAAATCTTATTTTTTGGGAAACTTTTTTAGAAAGATTTTGTGATTTAGATTTCATGTGCTTTTATGATTTTTTGTTTTTATAATTGACATTTTTTAAAAAATGGTGTGTCAATCAAAAATAATCTAAAATGGCATTCATAGATTACTGAAATTTTATTTTGTATAGGGCTGCAGAAATGTCCAGAGCACTCAGTGTCAAAGTGGATGCCAAATCTCTCATTCATGCAGAGGAAGCAGAGGTTTGTTTAATGTTTTGTCCCATTTTAAATATGCTGTAATCTAAATAGCAGCAGGTCTTAAAATATTCAATTTCTTGTACCTCTTTTTAGTGCAAAAAAAAAGAAATTGATATTGTAATAATGTTATAAATACCCCTGGCGGCCTAGGCATAGCCAGGGTGTGAGGTTTAACTCCCTTCCCCTGAGATACTTTACACAATAAGCAGTCTTTTTTACTAACGCTGGTAGGAAAACTTACTTCTGAAAAAAAAAAAAAAAATCACCCCCTATCTCTGACAAAAAAAATATCCTGCCTTGCCCATGTAATTACCTTAAATTGTTGTCTTTACTGATGTCATAACTAAGAGTTCCCTTAAATTAAAAACAAAAATCTGAATTACAACTTCATCTTATCTTTTCTTATATTGAAATCTAGAGCTGAATTTAAAAAAAAAAAGATTATTACATCCTAAATATGTTTGTAAATTGATATAACTGGCAATAATTCACAATAATAAAATAATATTTAATATATTATACATAAATTAAATCTAAAAGGTAGATTTACAGTTTCAAAGCATTTGCAATTTGTGTTCTTGACCAGAAAAAATTGAACCTATCTCAATAAATTCTTTTGATTTCTATTTTACATGCTGCATAGATTATTGTATTAGCATTTGAAAATTGAACTAATTTTTTTTTAAATTTATAAATGCAAAATTTAATTAATTTTTTTTTAAATGTTTAGGATTTCTGGGATGAGTATGACAGCTATGTATTAGGCAAAAATTATTATGATGTTAAAGAATTTGACAGAGCTGTTCATGTCCTAAGAGATTGTACTAGCCCAAAGCCATACTTTCTGCGCCTCTATTCACTCTACATGTCAGATCAGAAGAAAAAGGCAGACAATATGCCAGAATCTAGCGGTAATATTATTTAAATGGCACTTTCACTGAATGTTTACGGTTACTTAACTTAGTTGCATGAAAATTCTGGCCTAGTCTAATCAATGTGATTGTTTTCATCCAATGTAGCTGTGCCAGAGGAAACAGACAATGAAATTTTAAAAATACTTCAGACAGAACTGTTGGAAAAACATTGTAAAAAAGAATTAGATGGCTATGGACTATATTTGTAAGTATTTCAAACGGTTTTCTTATTATTTATGTTTCAGCACTTTTGTTTTCTTGCATTATTTTCTCTGCCCCTTTTTCACTTTTGTGATGCAACTTTCAGATATGGAGTAGTATTGACAAAACTAGACCTGCCATCATCTATAGATATTTTTGTTGAGTCTGTCAACAAGGAACCAATGAATTGGTCAGCTTGGATGGAACTTGCCAGACATATCACGGATAAAGAGATGGTAATAGTTAACTAGATTAGTCTCATCTGAAATACCTATTTATTTGGAAAGATTGCCTACTAAAGTATCTAAAAGATGTGAACACTTTAAATGAGTTGATTAAGTTATGACAAGATTATGTTAGCAACAAAATTATTTGTTTTCTTAGTTTTTCTCTAATTCATTGTGATTTTCTGTTTCAGCTCCTATCCCTGAGATTACCTCAACACTGGATCAACTCTCTCTTCATGGCCAAAGTTTATATGGAGTTACAGCTGAATGACAATGCTTTGGCCATTTACAGAACTTTCATGGAAAGGGGCTTCTCTGAAAGCTCTTACTTAGTGTCACAGTTTGCTGTCACCTACCATGAAATGAGAGGTAGTCCCTTTTTAAAAATCATTGTACTTGGGTGTCATCTTAATCAACTAAAGCTTGTGCTTACATTGTATATAGCTCACCGTGCCACAGGAAAATAGTGAAACTAGTTTACTCAAATGTAAGATTAAAGTATGAAATTTTTTTTGCAACTATCTTTCATAATATTACTTGAATTGACTATGTTTTTTTTACTCCCTGTGGAGCATAGGACTGCATCTGTACTTTACCATCTAACCCTGTTCTTGGCAATTCACTTCAATCCAGTCTATAACCATCTATCTTGCTTCTAGTTCTATTGATTTCCTCCATGTTTGATTTGGTCTCTGAGCCTTTCTCTTCCCCAGTTTGGTTATAGTCTAGAGCCTGCTTTGCAATATATTTCAGAATGTTAAGATTATTTCATCTTGCCCCCTTTGTCATTATCAGCTTCAATTTTCATGTGATTGATGGCTCAGAAATTCCCCTGGATAAAATCAATGAATGTGCATCATATATATGTATGTTTCCATGCAAGTTGAGCAAGTAAGTTCTCTAACCTGCTGAAGTGAGATTCTTTTTATATAAAGTATTTTGTGGGCTAATTGTATTAGAGGAATGTTAAGTATTTCTTGCTTTTGTTGTTGTTTATGATTTTGCGACATATTTGTGCTTTGGTTCTTTTTACAAAGCTTATATCAACTAAGTCTATCTGTCTGTCTGGTAAAAAGTTCCCATTCTTGGAGCAAGTTGAAACTGCACGATTATTTATTGTGCCTGACAAAACATGAATCAATAAACAAAAATTAACCAATGATTTAATAAATTATTGGTAATTAATTATTTTTGTTTGATATTGAAAAATGCTACTTATAGGGAGATGTGGGTGTATAATTGGATTCATTCCACTTATTATGTTTTGTCATGTTTTTTCTCACACTTCCCATTCTCTGATCAAGTTGAAATTTAGCATAATTATTCATAGTTAACTAAGTTTATCAATTGTTAACAGTTAAATAATTTTGCTTTATATCGCAGAAAGGGAGTTTAACCTGCCATCTTAAGATAAATGGCAGTAATACATGGTTCTTTCCCTTAGATAAACTTGGATATTTTTTTTTTTTTTTGAGTATTCTTTTTTTTAAACTAGCTGAAAATTTCTCTCTAAAAAACTGCACTCACTAAATAATAAAGTTAATTTATAATTGTACATTTCTCTTAACTATTGTCAAATTGTTCTGTTAAACATCAATGTGTCTGAAATGACTGATCTGTGAATGTCATGTTCCCAGCCTAGACATTTGAGTAATGTTGGCTGCTTGCACTAAAAAACTCTTTCATCTACCTCATTTTAATCAGAACTGTCAATTTAAAGTGAGAGAAAAATATAATTTTTAAGCTCCTTATGTTTCTGGACATGTGGCGAAAAATTGTATTTTACTGCTGAATCATTTCATAGCTACAACATGTTTATATACCTTTTCTGTTGCCTAAATATTAGTTGTTTCTGTTGACCAAATTATTTTAGCTGTTGACTTGGCTGTCCAGACATTCAAAACATTGGAGGTCATGGATCCATACAGATTAGAAAATATGGATGTGTATTCCAACTTACTTTTTGTTACGGTTAGTCACTTACTTGTGTGCACTCTACATATTGTAGTGCTGTTGTTTGCTATTTGCTTTTAGTCTTGTATTTAATGGATGAGCTTGTATTAATTAAATAATTTTGTTTACACAGGAAAACAAGGCAGAGCTGGCTCATCTTGCTCACAAGTGTTGTACCATTAACAAATACTCTGTAGAAACCTGCTGTGTTATAGGTAGCCAGTTGTTTAATACTTTAGTTATATAATGTCAGTTGTTTATGGTTGCCATTCTGTTTGGTAAAATACTGTTGTTCATCTGTGCTATTTTAAACATTTTAGCTCAAAGCTAACAAAAACATGCCAATAGTGTTGAGTATAAATCACATTGATGGTCTTCACACTTACATTTGTAAAATTTTACTAATTAAAAAATTGTTCTATATAGAATTTTAATCTTTCTCTCAGATGATTGCAAAAACCTAACCCAATGCATTTGAACAGGTTCCTTTCACCTCTT
Organism: Biomphalaria pfeifferi; assembly: GCA_030265305.1. Taxonomy (NCBI): domain Eukaryota; kingdom Metazoa; phylum Mollusca; class Gastropoda; family Planorbidae; genus Biomphalaria; species Biomphalaria pfeifferi. The sequence goes on along the minus strand of JASAOG010000105.1, from coordinate 1,850,853 downwards.
AGGTGCTTTCTAAGAAATGATTTTGACATTTTAACAGTCTAATGCTGCAATTGCCCCAAAATTGAAAGCTTTCTATTAAACCTTTGTATTTTATTGTTTGGTATTTCCCCAATAAAGCCTTTTTCTCTATGTAAAGTGTAAATACAAATGTTTAATTGCACAAAACATGGTTCGAAATTTTTAAAACTTTCTAAGTATATTTTCTTTCTTTTTCCCTAAAGTAGGAAATAGGTGTGTGAAATAGCTGTACTAATGTTATAAAACAAAATGAAATCAATAATTCTTTGGTGTGTAGCTTGCCATTGTTAAAAAGTTAACAATCAAAACCAAAATGATATTTTCATTTTTTTGTTTTCTGGAGAACATGAGTGTTGTGTGTGTGTGGAGAAAATAAATACAATTTAAAATGTACACTCTGAAGAATTAGATAAGAACTAGATCAGGATCTACATGAATGCTAAATCTAGAATTAAAGATTAACCGCAGGGTTAAAAGAAAAACAAAGAAGGGGGCTCAGAGAGACCAGGGTTACCAATTTCCATGAGCATTATAAAACAAGTGGTTCCAATTCAAGTCAAGGGGGTTCCAGAGAAGGAGAGACAGATGGGGCAGTTTCAATTAAATGTCCTAGATCAAGAAGGTAGTCGAGTTCACAACTTGTTCCACTATAGAAAAAAATGACAAAAGCACTATTTTTTTTGTATGTTCCCCTTGATATTTGGTTCTTGTGGGCTATGAACTAAAATTTAGTGTTTTCAGTCTTAATTGGCTATTTTCCATTGTGCTATCTTAGGGATCTGTGGCAATTCTCCATAATTTACTTTTCTCTCAATCTAAGAAAAGGAAAAATTTATTTAACAAACGTGCTCATGATTGTTCTAAATATGAGTATTCTGAGCTTAAATAGTGTAACATGATATGTTATAAGGCTAAGACCATTGCAGTAGTTTGACAGATAAATTGTGTTCCTTTTGTTTAACACCCTTCAGTGCAACAAGGTGATCATGTCCATGCAGTTTCGTTCTTAAATGACTAAGGATAGACATAGATCTAGGTATTTTTCAATGGCACTATGTACGCATGTCTAGACTTCAACACATGGGAAGACCTTGTCAGAAGTTGCAGAGAGCATCTTTATGACTAAATTTGTAACTGATTCAATTTTCATATAGAATGTGACTTAACCACCTTCTCTTGCACTAGTGCCTTTAATTCCACATAATATGTACGCCAACAACTATTCACAGGCTAAAAAGAAAAGTATGTAAGTTGGATTGTCAAAATGCTAGTTGTTTTATTAGACGTAAAAAAAAAAGGTAGTGTGGTTTTTTGGTTGAAACACTATATAGTCTGGGAACAAATCAATGTGCGTAGCTGGTGTGTAATGCTAGTTATTTTACAAGCAAGAGAATTTATTCAAATTCCCTCTGACTATTTCATTGCTAATGTTACTCCACATCTCTTTCAGGTAATTATTACTCTTTGAGATCACAGCATGAAAAGGCCTTGCTTTACTTCCAAAGAGCTCTGAAGCTCAATGCCAACTACATCTCAGCCTGGACTTTGGTTGGCCATGAGTACATGGAGATGAAAAACACATCCGCTGCAATACAGGCCTACAGAAGAGCTACAGGTTGTTATATTTCAATTTGATTTTTTTTTTAGCAACCCACAAAAATATTTGGGAAAGAAATATTTTTCAGGGTTACATTATCAAAGGCTGTTATAGTGCATGTGTCTTGACTTGTCAGAATAGGAGAAAGAAGAAATGTGTGTTTAACTGTTGTGCATCATGTGGGAATGAAAGAAGAAGGGGAGGCAATTTATACTTTGAACAAAGCTGACATTGACTTACCCTAGATTTCTGCACTTGTTTAGGATATGGCTTATGTTATGTCAACCAAATTTTCATTGTTTGAACATTTCATTGTCTGATTTTTTTTCCCTTTTTTCAATGATGCTTTAAGCATATTGTTTAGATAAGATCTACTTTTTTTCCTATAGTCTTGAATCATTTGTTTAATTTCACCTCAAATACTTCCACTAATTTCTCCCTGGTATTTTTATTTACCTCAGAGGTTGACAAACGTGATTACAGAGCTTGGTATGGACTTGGTCAAACATATGAAATTCTAAAGATGCCAAATTACTCTCTTTACTATTACAGAAGGGCACAGCTTTTGAGGTCAGTTTAAATGCTTGCTAACACCCTTACTAAAACATATCTTTGGTGTGATCTTTTTTTTTTTATTTGAAGGAAAATATATGTTTTCCATTTCAGACCTAATGATTCCAGAATGGTGATAGCTCTGGGAGAATGTTACCAAAAGATTGATAGACTTCAAGAAGCCAAAAAATGCTTTTGGAAAGCTCATTGTCTGGGTGATGCAGAGGAAATAGCATTACTTAAACTAGCCAAGTAAGGTGGTCATCTGTTCACTTTTGAGTTTCCCATGGGGTCCTTAGATACATTTCCATCTGTCACCTCCATTTTCTGAAATTTTCACATACATTCCCCTCTATTAGTTTAAGGCTATGAGACGGTTGTAAATAGAGTTTCTGTCATCTAGGTGTTGTAACTCTGTTAGTACTCTGTCTAACATAAATTCAATGGTTCTCTCCCCTGAAAGACTAGGTTTTTTTGTGCTCTCAGGGTATTGACTACTGATAGACTAAGTTTAATGTGCTCTTGGGGTATTGACTGTGAACTAAAGATTTTAGATCTTTCTGTCCTGATGTCTAGTATTCTAATTAGCATACATGGCAATTAACACTTGCATGGTTTATTGCCACTGCCACCATATTAATTATTGTTGAACACATTGAAAACTAATGCAAAAATACAAGTGTCCTATGATGCTATCTTGGGAAAACAGTTGACAACAAGGGACACATACCTAACAATGAAAATGGAACATAACTCAAAAAAAAAAAATTTAGCTTAGTATAATTTAGAAACTACTGGCTCAACAATGCTGCTTGACAAAATGGACTTGGTTAACAACACTAATATCTAGATTTCCCCCCCCCCCCCCCCTCACTTTCTTCACCCACACTTTTTAATACATATTTGAATAGCTATAGTTTGTTTTTTCTCAATAGACGAATACCATCACTGTCCAATGTTTCAAAATACATTTTTAAAAAAATTAAAATTTAATTACCTATTGTTGACATTCTCACCACATATATTTCAAGAACCTTAAATTTCCAAAATATTCATTATATGCTATTGAAAAAAAATAACGCCATATACAATGCAATTTAAAACGTTAAAATATTATGACAACCTAAATGTAACTATATGCATTGCTATGTTTTGCAAACATTGTACTTTAAAATGTAACTACTTAATTTGTACGCTTACTAATAAAATATGCATCTTTTTGTTTAAAAAAAAAAAAAAGCCCAATAAAGAGGCCAATAGCCCAAAAAAGAGGCAAAGGCCCAAGGATTCCTAGGATGTAAACAGCTCGACAACTGAAGTCAAAAGCTAAAAAGCTGAGGTATCCTATTTAAAAAAAAAAAAAAAAAAATTTAAAACTCTTGACATTTATCAACATACTATATTTTAGACCATCTACCTCTCAGTGTTTAATTGCTTGCATAATTTCCATCATCTAGGTTAACACAGCTTTAATGATAGGATATATAACAGAACTAGTTAATTAATCCATCTCTCAGTTCTTCTTCTTCTTCTTCTAGCCAGCTTTTTGCTGCTGAGCTGTCAGCTCTTTTGCAGACTGTTCCAAGGAAAAATAGTGTGCAGTTTTCTTCAGGCGTTCAGCTCTGCTGTACAGGGTGTTGGTTATATTGGACTGGAGTGGTAGTAGGGTCTGCCTAAGGTGGATTAGGGAGGGGCATAGGATATGGTTTAGTCTCATAAGGGTGGGCGCAGTGTCTACAAAGGGGGAGTTGTGTGGGATTTATTTTATTGAGTAGGGAATTTAACAGAGGTGTGTGTCCTGTCATTAGATGGAAGATTGTAGATTGCTCTTTGTGGGGGAGGAAGTTAATACTGTCCAGTTTGTTAGGCATGTTCATTTCTTTGTACATGGCTCTTTCTGTGTTTCCTGTTGCCCATTGGTTGAGCCACTCCTCTTTGTGGCTGTTGATAAACATTGACCATCCCTCAGTTCATCTCTTTCATTAACACAGCTTTAATAAGATATGTAAGAGAAGTGAAATGTTCATCTTTCAGTTCATTTGTTTCAGTCTGTTTGTTGCTCTAAATGAAAGAGAGCAAGCATGTCAGGCCTACACAGAATATATTAGTCAGGCTGATAAATTACTGGTAATTACTGTAATTTATATTTTTAATGCTAATTATAAATAAAAATATATAAATATATAAATAAGTACTATTACTTAATAAAATTTTTGCATGTTTTGAACAGTTATTCATTTGCTAATGCACAGCTCCTGATTTTTCTTATGGTTGATTCCTATGTTTGTGTTAAGCCTCAATGCTGTGGAGATTTGGATTCAAAGTTTTCCTTCTAGGGAGGTAACCAACTAAAGCTAACGAGCCCATCATTTCCAAAACTTTCTGGCTTAGACGCCAGTTCTTTGCCTTCGCACCATGTGCAATATGTTCTGTCCTAACAGTTCTGCCTGGCCCAGTATTTGAGCTAGGCATGAAGACCATGAGTTGGACTGATTGTCATAGACTGACACATGCCATTAGAAGCCTTTGATAAGTTTTGAAGTGGTTACAACCATTACTGGTTCCTGCAGTAGCAACCTTTTAAAACAAAATGATAGCTTACTAAAGCTTAAAATCATAATCTTACAAATCTGTCACATATTTAGTCAGGTTTTCAATATTAAACTGAAAAAAAAATGTTTTAAAGCCTTATAGGAAATAGGAACATTTTGCTCTTATATTAGTAATATTAACTTTTTGGCTCCTCCCTTCTTGTAGCTTGTGTTTTTAATTTTACTATGTTTAGTGATTCATGTTTATATCAATCCTCTTTAGTTTATGCTTTCATTTAGAACTGAAATAGAATGTTAGTGAAAAAAAGACTACTCTGTTGAGACATTTTCTCAATTTAGAAGAGATATTAATAAGTTCTTTGAAAAAGGAAGTAAAAATGAAATTATTAATTTAAATAGTCATTATTATGACTTTAAAATAAACACTCAGGAAAAAAATTAACCCTTACCCAAAAATGTTAAGATTGTATCTTAACCCTACAAGTCTTGATAGACTCTGTGGGTATAGGTTTTGACACTGGATCTTAACCCTACAAGCCTTGATAGACTCTGTTGGTATAGGTTTTGACACTGGATAGCACCCCACCACAGGCCAGATATGGCCTCCATGCTATAGGTTGGGCATCACTGCATTAACTATTTGCTTTGTAACACCAACCATCAACATGATGCTATTAACTCCTATCTGCTTCTACCTCCTGCACCAAAGTGATACAGTTTATGTCGGGTTTGTTGTTGTTCTGATGAAGATTAGTTTTTAATCATTCTTTCACCCTTGTTTTGTTTACAACACCTACTATCTGCACCTCTGTTGTTATTGTTATAGTATTGATGCTGGAGTGAACAATTGTAGCCAAACAGAATTTCCATTGGTTTGGACCAATAGAATTTTAAAAGTCTTTTTTTTTATGGCACATTATGTCACAAGGCTTTAGCTGGATTTACTGCAAACTTTGTCACTGAATGTATTGATGGTTTGGTCGAATGTTTATATTTGTGTATTAAAAAACAAAACTTGTTTTTATATTATTTATTTCATTTTGTTTTTTAGATTCGTGATCACTCAGTGCTAAGTAGAGCCTACTTGTATTTGGCTGACTATCACAGTAGTAAAAAGAATTGGGATGAAGCCTACACAGCAGCTCAAAAGTGTACAGAGTTTCCAGAGGTAAATAAAGTTATTAACAACATTATAGTACTAAGTAGGTTTACTAACAATAAATCATAGTCTGGGATTGGGAACAGAATTCAGAAAGTGGGTTCTTATTTCCCTACTATACTATGTGGATGTGAAAAGAGGGTAAAGGTTTGATAGCTTAAAAATAAATAAGAGTATGAAAATCCAAACTAACCACATATATTTGCGTGGCATGAAGTTAGAAAATAACAACCTCCTCTGCTTGCTGTATCAAAACATATCAATTTTATTAACATTTTATTGTATGTTTGTTTATGTAGACTAGAGAAGAGGCTAAAGGAATGTTGAGGATGATACAGACACAGCGCACTCAGGACAATCCTGTGACACCAACAGCCATGAATGTGGATGACAGTATGGACAGCATGATACACAGTGATTTGTATAACCCCACAGCACCTAGGACGTTTGATCGGGTCACTCCAGTCAATTTAAAATTTACTCCTTAATGATTGGAGAAGCTGTAGTGAAGTCCTCTTACCAGACTAGAATATAAACCCTAAGATAAAAATTGGCATTTGTCCTAATATCAAGCAGCAATTTGATGCGCCAAAAAATGTAATCAGTCATTTCCTGAGCCTTTCAGTGATTGAGGAATTGATTTCTTGTATTGAATTGATGTACATATATTTTAATTTATGCTGCTTCTTTCTATGCCATGATGTGTTCAATCAGTGTGATAGAAGAATAAAATTATGTTTGATCTTTCCTGTCACTTCATTTGAAATGTTCTCTTGTTTATTTCTCTAAAGGTAGACAATTACATTTACTGCCATCACCATAGTGCCACCCCCCTCTCTTTTTTCTTACAAAGCTTATATCAACTCACTCTGTCTAGTAAAAAGTTTCTCACACCCAATCTCAGATCAAGTTGAAATTTTGCAAAATCTTTTCTTTTACCTGACAAAGAATCTATTAACAGGGTTTGTGCGGCCTCCTGATTTTTCAGGAGCTCCTGGAAATCTCCTGAAATAGCAAAATATACAAAAATGTCCTGGAAATCTCCTGAAATTATTAAAATTCTCCTGAAAAGTCATAAAAATCTCTGTAAAATAGACAAAATTCTCTATTAGGGTGTCATTCAATATGAAAAACGCTGATCCTACAGGCTATTAAGAAAAAAACGGCATTGTCTGCGTAATCATCTTCTTTTTTGAAGTAACGTCTGTATTATATAAGAAGATTTAATAAAAAATGTAATAATATGGTGAATTCAAACCTAAAATTACTATATCTATTTTATATAGAGTCTAGATCTAAATCTAGAAAGACTTGATATTAAAATTAGAATTAGAATGAAATTGCTAGATCTATTTTATTTAAATCTAGATGATCTAGATCTAAATTTAGAAAGACTTGAATTTGAACTGAGTTGAAGTTGATTATTATTGATTAAATTGATATTAAAATTTTAATTTAAAATTAAGACTAGATTTAGATTTAGACCGTAAATCTAGAATAGATTAGATCTAGACTAGTAGAATGTCTAACTTATGAGTTAAACTTAGACTTGGTCGTCAAATGATTACAGACTTAGACAGATTGTTAGATCTATCTAGACTCATTATATAGAGACATATAAGACAGTGACAGTACTGTACTAATCTAGTGTCTCTAGATCTAGTTAACTAGTAAGTACAGTCTTAGACTTAGTCAAGTTAGTCTTTAAATGTAAGATTTTAACTGTTGCACATGTTAATCTTTAAATTTAAGACTGTAACTGTTACACGACTCACAGAATCACTAGCAGCGACTAGCTATACAGCTATATAGTATCTATACTATATTCTATATATAAACTTAGTCTTAGTTACATATTAAGTTAAGTGACTTAGACTTCAATTTGGTTACTTATTTTCTAAATCTATATATTATATACTAGACTACTACACTCTATAGATTCTATATATACTAAATTTTACTAAATAGCATTCTAATACAGATACTATCTATCATCTAGTAATAAGTCTAGTACTAGTCTAAAGATCTAGTAGCCTATTCTAGCCTACATAGCCTGACCTATAGTAAAGATATAAATCTAGATATAATCTAGACAAGATTTAAATCGAGGACTAGATCTAACTACAAAGTTAGTTTTATAAAATTTTAATTTATAGATAATGATATTAGAGAAAATCAATTTATTTAAAAAACAACTACTAAAGTTTCCCTATCAGACCTTACGATCTATGGGGCAGATGATGTTAAGGTCATCTGTTTCTATGGCCTACGGTTAACATGTAGGGTGTTATGTGGCCAGCACAATGACCAACTGCCTTTACTTTACCCAGCTAAAGTCAGGTACCCATTAAAGTTGGTTGGACTCGGAGACAGGGGCCTAAAATTCAAAATCCCAGTCTTCACCGAGATTCGAACCCAGGACCCCAGGTTTCAAAACCGAGCGCTTAGCCACTAAGCAATTGCGACCCTAATTTAGATTTTAGTTAGATAATATAGATCTAGATATCTAGCTAAACTCTACCTCTGAGTACTCTCATCAACTCTATAGATTGAGTTGAATTGATATTGATAGTGTGTTATACATTGCCATTTTAATTAATTCCTAATGCTGACTTAAAAAAGGAATATATATATAGAGAGAGAGTAGTGCAAATAGGATTATTGGTTTACCAGTACTTTTTTTCCTCAACCAGTTACTTTTGAATTTGCTAAGTTGAAAAAAAAACAAAAAAAACTTATAATTTTATACATATGTTGGTTCTTATATTTATTACTAAGTATATAGTTCGCATCAAGTTTTTTACGCTCCTGAACTCTAATATATTCTCCTGGAAAACTCCTGAAATCCTAATCTCAGAATGGTGGGGGAACCCTGTATTAAAAAAAAAATTACCAATTTGTTCATTAACTATTGGTAATTAATTATTTTGTTTGGTATTGAACAAGGGAAATAAATTGTACTAGACGTGTGGTGGTATAATTTGAATTAGTCCTCTTGAGGAAGCTTGTTCTAATTCAAGTAGTACAACTCTTTTTTTTAAAGTAATCCCAGTCCCCCTCCCTCCTTCCTTCCCCAACTGGTCCAGACATGTGATGGTACATTGAGGGTGCTAAAAGTATGAACTTTCACTAAGCAAAAACAATGGATATAAATATTTCTAATCACACAGATTTATTATTGTTATTCTAAATCTATTATTAATTACATGACTGATACAAACTAATTGACACAATTACACTTATTAGTAGCTTTTTTTTTTTAAAGTAGCTTTTTTATTTTTTTCCCCTGATTTTGATCAGACCCCATTGTGTGTAACTCATGTTTGTACAGTTTGTAATCACCAATTTTTCATAGTGATTTTATGTAGTTAGTTATATATAAGAAAACAACACTGTACAAATGTTGTGTTGTAACCCAACGTCAAAGGTCCAGCCTGTTGTGTCATTTGTTTGAGAAGCAGTGCAAGTTTTAATATTTTCACCTCAAATACTAGAAGTTAGGAAGTACAAACTATCAATCACAATTAAAACTTTTATCCATACAAAATATTTGTAAAAGTGTAGAATTGTTTTAATTGTATTGCTCAATCTTTGGCATTATTACATTGCTTATAGTCACAGGTAGTCAATAAACTGATAGTTGTGAAGATTAAGGTTTATTGTGAGTGACCTGGCCTAATGATTGGACATTACCCAATTACATTTCATCCTCAAACTGATTGCAATAACTAAATGTTACTTAACTTGTCTTTCACTAGTCTTTACCCTTGTGAAGCTGGATAGTGTTAAATGCATTTAAAGAAAACCAGACAATCTGTTGTATGTTATCTTTTAATCTCCTTATTGTGTTGGCTTTTTTTTTTTTAGGGTTAGCTTTGGTATATTGTAGAAATCCATAGAACTCCCTCTTGGCCTCTGGCCTCACTACGGTAGTGGGAACTGGGCATTAGCTAATGGAATCAAGACCACACAAAGCTGATGTGATTATATGATCACCTAATTGTTGGTTGATCTATGGAAAAAGGAGTTAGCAAATGGTCATTCTCTCAATCATGACCTCTGGAAGAAGTCCTCCCTTTTGGTCAAGTGTTTTAAAGGTGCAATGCAACTGTTAACTATAACATCAGAAATTGCCTGTTAAATCTTCATTTTAAAAATGCATATAATAATATGCAGAAAACATATAAATTAGTAATATATATTCAACTTTATTTTGGCAAATGCATGTCTGCTACATTTCTGAGATGCTTTTTTTTTTAACAAAAGAGGTAGATCTCTGAACCCTGCTTGGGCAAGAGAAGTTAGGTTTTGTTCTTACATAGCACACAAACTAGTAAGTAGAGAGGCCCACTGCTGTGTAAATAAGGAAATGCACTCAAGTACTCGATTGTTTTGCAGTGTGGTCCTCTTGATTGGCGTTCACCTTGAAGCTGATAACAGGCCTCTGTATAATCAATAGTTATTACTGATAATCTCAAAAGTAGTCAACATGACCACACTTTGAGAAATGTTCAGTTCATCTATTTTTAACACATTGCTTTGTACGGACAGGTACAACGTATGGGAAAAGCTTGTTATTCATTTATAACGATATTCATTTTGAAATTGATAGACCTAAATGGCACTTTAGAATTTGTATTGGCGGGTCTTGGGTGCGTGATGGTGGTAACTGGATATAGTTCTGGTGGAATAAAATGTATAGTCGTCATCATCTGCCCGTTGACTTTCGCGGATGAGGTGCTGTGATATTTTGCATTACAAAATTTATATTACCAGATCTTGAAACATATTTTACATAGAGCCCCTAAATGAACCTTTTCCCGTCTATTTGAGAACCATTAACTAATAAAAAAAATTACTCGGCATTCTTTAGTCTTCTATTGTAATTCGAAGAACAGCCTTTGTACAATATAAGGTCCCGTTCAACCACAGGTCTTTGTGAAAGTTATACTGTAAGTAATATTATAGTCTGACACTCCTTGAGCCGCAGGGGTCTGGGGGGAGCAACTCACCACTCTCCCAGTCCCCTTCCCCACACTTGTTTAGTCAACACTTGACACATTGTGTGTGTGTGTGGACTCCAGGAACTTGTTTAGTCAACACTTGACATTTGTGTGTGTGTGTGTGTGGACTCCAGGAACTTGTTTAGTCAACACTTGACATTGTGTGTGTACTCCAGGAACTTGTTTAGTCAACACTTGACAGTGTGTGTGTGTGTACTCCAGGAACTTGTATAGTCAACACTTGACATTTGTGTGTGTGTGTGTGTGTACTCCAGAAACTTGTTTAGTCAACACTTGACAGTGTGTGTGTGTGTGTTCTCCAGGAACTTGTTTAGTCAACACTTGACATTGTGTGTGTGTGTGTACTCCAGGAACTTGTTTAGTTAACACTTGACACATTGTGTGTGTGTGTGTGGACTCCAGGAACTTGTTTAGTTAACACTTGACACATTGTGTGTGTGTGTGTGGACTCCAGGAACTTGTTTAGTTAACACTTGACACATTGTGTGTGTGTGTGTGGACTCCAGGAACTTGTTTAGTTAACACTTGACACATTGTGTGTGTGTGTGTGTGTGTGTGTGGACTCCAGGAACTTGTTTAGTCAACACTTGACATTAGTGTGTGTGTGTGTACTCCAGGAACTTGTTTAGTCATCACTTGACACATTGTGTGTGTGTGTGTACTCCAGGAACCAGGAGGGCGTGAAACTCTTCTTACTCCTCGACCTCCCCGCCCTCATTCTTTGACTTTTTATTAAAACAATAAAGGTAATAGAGGATTCCCAAACTTAAGAACTCTTCACCAAGAGAGACTACTCTACTAGCTCACTACTAATGAAAAGTGACTCAGTAAAACTCTGGGTGAAGCGCTGCTCTGGTCTGTACGACTGCACTTGTAAAACAAACATGTTTATTGTGATCTAGACCCTTTTTTTTTTTGTTGATAAAAAGAAAAGCTGTCGACTTGGGAGCCCATGGCGTGTCTATCAATGAGATTTTTTAAAATTCAAATTTAGTTAACGACAACTTGGTGACATTTAGTATTGAAATATAAAATATATGAATACTTTTTTGTTACACTGTAGACTACCATGTAAGATACTATGCTAGGGTCATTCCATCAAGAACTAAATATGACTTTTTTTTTTTTTTGCCATTTCCTGCAATGTTCTTGACTAATACCACCTTTGTTAAGGGCGGGCCTATATTTATTTTTAGATAGATTATGATTCCTTTAATAGGTGTGTGAATGTACACAGTGCGACTATATTACAAAGTTCATTTACGCATTTCTTGAAAATAAATAAAACAAGGTAAAAAATACTTATTTTAAAAAGACAGTAGGCCTACCTCTTTTATACAATCTACAGAGCGATTATTTTTCTTTTAATAACTAAAGAATGCTAGATTTGAAAAATGGAAACAAAAAATTACCCCCCCCCCCCCTCCGAATGTATATATCTACTGCACGTGATACTATTCCAATGATAGGCCTTTAGATCTAGACCTAGATGCGCAAAATGTTCCTGATCATTAATTTATTCAACTCTTGAATGAATAGGGCCTACACGCTGAGATATCTGATGACGTATAGGCCTAGTCTGTTCAAGATAGGTACTTTCTAGTCTTCTAGCCAAATTTAAATTGATTTCTTGTTATACTTTGACATAGTATATAACTGTCAGAGTTTTCCCCGTGTGGCCAACGAGCTAGTCACATTCTGGTCTCAGCGACAGACAGCAACTTTCTAATTTCTAGGAACATCTTTAGAGCCGTTTTCGAGATCCGTGTCCAGGTTTTTGAGCCCAACCAGTTTCCACGAAGATGCGAGTTCAATAGAGGTATTGTAGGCTAATAATCTGCCAATAGCACTGGTCTGCCCTGACGCCGGAGATATTAAGTCATTTTAAGTGGTGTTGAGACTGGAATGGACTTGATGATAGAAGTAGTGTGTGTGGCGGGCATGTTCTAGTAGTTATCTATTCTTGGTCGTTCCCCAGGATCGAGCCGTTCAAACGATAGTTGCAATATTGGGTATTTAATTTAAATATTTTCAACCGTCCTGAAAAGATATTTTTAGATTAGTGTTTTCTTTTTGTTTGAAATAAAAAGTTAGGCAGAAGCCTCTCGTGAAAACGGTTAAAGTTTAAAATGCCTTACTCTGACTTAAAATTATTATTAATTTTGAAACTGATGGAAATGTCATCTTTAGGCCTTCTTGGTTATTGTCAGGGCCGGTCTTAGGCCACTGCAACCTATGCAGTCGCAGTGGGCCCCACTCTTTCATATGCCCCGCGCGATGCGAACTCTAAGTGTAAATTATTAAATTAAACCATTTTAACTTATTACTAAAACGTTCTTGGAATTCTCCTAAAATTAATAAAACTTTCTTAAAACTGATGCGAATCTCCTTAAAAATGACAAAATTGTCATTTCGGGGTGTCATTCAATATGAACAACGCTAATCCTACTCGCGATAAAAAAAAAACGGCATTGTCAACTTTCATTTAATAAAAATGTAACAATAAGTCGAATTTTAACCAAAACAAGAAGTTCAAAGACTTAATTTACTTTTATAGTCACTGGCATACTAGTGTATGTAGATCTAAATCTATCTCGACTTCTGAGAGAAAAAAAAAGCGAAATTTTGCTAGTCGATAGTAAATCTAAAAGGGCAGATCTGAATGTTTATCGGCTTTTTGTTGGTAAACAACTATCTACATTAAAGCAAATGTAATGTAAAGTTAATTTGACAGTGATTTTGTACTTAGTAAAAGTATAAATACAATGCAAAGATGACTATATTTTAATACAAAATCTTATTTTTCACTTATTACCTTATCACAACCCAAATTAGACCCCGCGCTATTCGTTTCGCATAGGGCCCTGCAAACTGTAGGACCGGCCCTGGTTATTGATCAACCATTGCTTATGCCTAAAGCTACAATGAAACAACAAAATTATTCTTCCCTTGATAAGTAGCATAAACTACATTCCCTCTCGCACTCCACTCCCCCTTCTTTCCCATTTGCCAATACGTTACGCCCACCTTCCCCATGGGCGCACCCCACTGTTTGAGAACATAGTGCTACACTACGTTAAAATTTGGCTAAACTTCTAAAGTGGCGTTACAGTGCTACTGAATGTTCGAATCACGAATCATAAACAGCTTATTGAAATGTTTAGGCCTAGTTATGCTGTTCGAAGAATAAATTAGGATGCAGTCAATGTTGTAATGGCTATGTTAATTTTTGTGTTACAAGATCATTGAACAGAGAGACCGCGGGATAGATAATTTGAGATGGACATTTTTGGATTCTGTAATATGTATTTTTTTCCCTCCTGTTTGCATGTTGGAAACATGTCTATAGCAGTGTTTGGTCCTGGTCATTCAAACCTGAGCGGACATGAGGTCAACTGGGGGCTATTGAGTAGCCTATACGGTGACCCTTAAAACCAACCATGAATGACTTGAGCCTCTCTCAGACTTTCAAAGGGAAACACCTCTAGAGCTTCTTCATTCCTACTGAATCCAACAAAAAGTCAAGTTCAGTGGTTTCCAAGCTTTTTTGGTCTTGTAAACCCCTTGAATTTTTTTTTCCAGTATTTGGTAGACCTCTTGCTTAGCTTATTTTTGCATTTTTGCAAATTCATGAACTTCAAATATATTTTTTTTTTTTGCATAATTGGACGAGGAGGGAATGAAGACAAATTTTTAATAATCAAAATTGTATTGTCTACATTTAGTTTTTAACTTCGGCCCTGATCAATATTAGTTACCTCTAGACGAAATGAAGTAAATAGTTTATTACAATTAAAAATAACTGTTTTATATTGAAATTAAAATTTCAAGGATTACATAAGAGACCAATCTTACATGTGTGTATAAATATGGTAATTCCATTGATCGGAAATTAAAACTAAAGTCACGACCCTCTTAAATGAGATGCACTATCCTGGACCGCCATTTACATCTCATTAACCCCCAATTCATTTTTCACTTACAATAGACACATTGGAAGTTGTCATAGACCCCTGGGGGTCTATAAAGTCCACTTTTGAAATCACAGCAATCAATTAAAACTAATTAGTTGATCAATGAGACGTAATTGATTCATTTTGTTTTACATGAAACATCTACTTAGCTCTAACTCCTTACAAAAAAAATGAGAGATATGTCAGCGATTGAATGGTGTTCACCCTCCGAAGCCCGAATATGTAAGATAACAGACGCGTAAAAAACGCAAGATAAAGTGAGACACTAACGCAGTTGTGTACAGTTAAGATTGATTCAAGATAATTGATGCAATTTTTCTCAAAATAAGCGAGTTTTTTTTTTAAAGTACTTTTATATTTAACTTGTTTTGTTACTCAACTCAATAGACTAAACTCATGAAACGTTTATTTTTGTTCAAATTTGTATTAGATTTTTTTAAAAATGGTTTTCATAGAAGATAGGACAACTATCCATTCATCTATTTACCTGGCAATTCAAGCCTTGAGTCAACAGAGAAATATGCAATCAAGTCTGAAAGGAAAAAAAAAACATTCTTTGGAAAATATTGACGTGAAAGCAATGAACAATGCATTGTGTGTGGACTATTAGCCTGCAGGACTGCAAGTACAGAGGTCACTTTAGAGGTCAGTCACCTAGAAATATCAACTGCTCAGCACAGACAGCTACAATTTATAGGCCTATCTAGAAGCTAGGCTCAATGTACCGGTAGTCTCAAAAATAACTTTTTCAAGACTTTCGTTCTGTTTCTTTCAAAACTTACAACCATCAACATTTTGTATTTACAAAACAAAAAATGTAGAAAATATGGACTGCAATCATGAAAGATAATTACATGAACCTGAATATTCTGACGACCAAAGATTTGAAAACGAATGCCCAACAGCGGACGGCTCCGAACTTTCATTTTACGCATTCGCTTGACGCTACAAACGAGGCAGGCACGAAGTTGACATTTATCTCTAAGGTAAACTTTTGTCTGTACTACCAGTGAAGGCAGACAAGAAAATGTTTTTCTCTCCTATTTGCTTGTTGGACAGAAGGGGCACATCACTCCCGGCTAGTAGATTCTATAAAGTGGTGGTAACGAAACACATTTTAAAAAATCCAACTTCAACTGATTTTAAACTTAACAAAAAAACAACAAAAAAACAACAAAAAAAAACCGAGCATAACAAAAAGTTAATATTTTAAAAAGTTGGACAAAACGAAAAAAAGAAATATTAGTTAAATTTTAACAACTTTTCTGAAATTTTTGGGCAAAACATTTGCAAACATAACCATTTAATGTTCATAGCGAAAAATGATACACTTTTAAAACTTATTTATGTAATAATAATTGTATTTGACAAAGTAAAAATCAAATGACCATTATATCAATGATCTGAACATAAACAGACCCAAACGCCATTGACTGCAATGACAGCATCAATCAATCTATAAAGTAAAAAAAAAAAAAAAAAAATCAACCGAAAAATGGAAAAAAAACTTGTCAATTCAGTTAATTGATCAATTATCTTAAACAAAGAAAATTGCATTTTGTAAAAATCATTTTCTAATTTGTTTTCTTAATTTCGATCGCTCAACTTATAATTAAAACAAAAAAAAAGTGAAATAGTAATCACTGGTAAACTTCTTTTCTTATGGTAGATAAATATCTATTAATTTTAAGACCCTAAAAATAAGAGTATCATAGGGCCTACACAGACCACACTCCGGCATTCCTAGTAAGTTACACTTGTACTTAAGAAATGTTTCACTTGGCAACAAAAATGTAAAGATCAATATCAGGTTCAAACAGCCGGTTCAAACAGCCACGGGTCGTGTATACCCCGATTCCAGACCAAGTCACTGGTTTGACAGCCAGGTAACAAGTGTACAGACCTGGTCAGTCACAAGTGGTTGCTATTTCAGACACAACCCACCGCTAATCTACTGCTGCTTCAGGGAGAGAACTCTTCGAATTAAGAGGTCTGTTGATTTAAGCCTGCATGACGTGTTCGAGTCATCTGAGGTTAGTTTTAGGTTAATTGTGAGGTTAGTTTTAGGTTAATTGTGAGGTTAGTTTCAGGTTAATTGTGACGTTAGTTTTAGGTTAATTGTGAGGTTAGTTTCAGGTTAATTGTGAGGTTAGTTTCAGGTTAATTGTGAGGTTAGTTTCAGGTTAATTGTGAGGTTAGTTTCAGGTTAATTGTGAGGTTAGTTTCAGGTTAATTGTGAGGTTAGTTTCAGGTTAATTGTGAGGTTAGTTTCAGGTTAATTGTATGTTTATTCTTTTTTTTTCTTACTGTCACATCGTCGTGTTATTCATAATTCAATGTATATATATATATATTACATTAATTTGTTGACTTATGTGCAAGCGTTTTTTTTGTATGTTAATTTTTTTTAAATTTATTTTGTTTAGTTTTACAATTAAAATTACTCATGCATTCTGAAATTAGAAACGCATTTATCAATTTAAATAATTTAATATAGTTGCCATAACGAAATAATAAAAATATTTAGTTTGAATCCATGTTGAAAGTTGTAGCGCGAGTCCAAAATGTGGGAGACGAGAGGAGAGAGACAAGGAAGAGGGGAAACAAGGAGATACAAAAGAAACGTGTGTGTGTGTGTGTAAGAGAGAGAGAGGGAGAGAGAGAGAGAGAGATGAATTGAGCTTTCTCTTATTCTTCTATTCGAAGTTTGCCATTTTGAAACGCCTAGGTTAATAATATAGAATGAGTGTAGAGAAATGGCCTGGGTTAGACCTGGGTTTGATGGGTGTATTCATGGGTATATTCATCGTATCCATCTCTGTTTCTTTTGTTTGGGTAGAGAAGAAGAGAGAGAGAGCGGTATAAAAATATTCCTTCCCCTATGGTGTGAAATGAATGTGTATTACGCTGTAGTTAAGTTTCGCTAAACTGTTGACTAGCTCATTGTCACAACCGTCATAAATAATTCTCTGGAAGGACAATGAAGCGGGCGTGACATGTCAAGATACAAAGATGTGACATGTCAAGATACAAAGATGTGACATGTCAAGATACAAAGATGCGACATGTCAAGATGTACAGATGTGATGTGTCATAATTCATAGATGTCAAATGTTATAACCCGAAGAAGTGGCATGTCATATAATATAAATATGTGACAAATATTTCAATCTGTCACTAAACATTTAGTCCTATAGTAAGTAACACAACAATGTGACAGAGAAAGGGATGGGGGGGGGGGGGGGTAGGGAAATCTTTAAATATGGCATTTCCTAGTGGCCCTAATCCACTGACCTAAACAAGAGTAATTTCTTTTCGTAATGCATTCAAGGTTGAGATGTGGTTGTTTTGTTTTTTTTGTTGTTTCTGTCTCCATACTTCTGAGTAGATCTATTGTTAAAGCTTCATGTAGACATAGTCAAAGTGCACCATGGCATTATTGTTTATAAAACTCAAAATAAGAAACTTTCCTTTTTTTTAAAGCGGTCCCGAAAGAGAATAGCCGCAATACAATATTTATGGTTTATCAGTCGGTCCGTCTGTCAGTCCGTCCCGTTCAGATAACAAAAACTAGAAAAGATATTAAAATGCTGATATCACAATATTTAAGACTTTTCAAAGTTCTGGTGCAACGGATACTTTTCTTTTCTCAAGGCAAATCATTTAATTTTTAAAGTTAAATAAAATTCTTCCTTGAGGTCTTGAATGAGAGTTTGCCCCTTTTCAAAACCATCAATGAGATCATCATACAATAACATAAGCTAGACATAGTTTTACATTAAATGATATCTTAATAATAGTCAAATCATTGAAAACATGTGTACATGTAATAATACTAACAATAATAAAATCTCACGTATCCTGTGGTATCATGCCGTCAGTTGGACTAACAAATACAATAGTACCGGCGACACTTTCGTTATGCAAACGTCTTTTTTTTAATTTTTATTGTCGGTGATAGGGTTTTGGTTATTGGTATTCGGCATCTTATATCTTCTGATATTTATGCTGAAAATATTATAACCTGCCTTTTTACTTGCCTGAGTGGACCACATCGGGGTCAGATTCTGAGTGTGTGTTTCCACACAAACTATTTTGTAACATTGTTTAAATTTCATTCTTCAATAAGTAAATCAAATATTTATTTAATATTGACTGACTGAAAAGTTGTAAACTGTAAACATTATTTTGTAGTTCATTCTTGACATTTACAATAGAAGTTTTATTAATATGCAGGTTATCCACACAAAAAAATGTGTATAAATAATCAGCTACACTTTATTTCACAGTCTATCCCATACTAATTGCTTTTGTCCGCAATATTCTAGTGAAAGCAGAGAGGAAGGTAGGGATGGTTAATTAAAAGTGAGTAGGAAAAAATTGGGTTGGGGGTATGGGGGGAAAAGTGGCAGAGACTTTGTTTTGTAGAATATAAGAAACGAAATGAAAATAAATAAATTGTAGATAGTTAGGAATAGCCATTGACCGGTTGCTAGTCGCTTTTTTTTTGTTGAAGAAAATGACATATTAAAGGCATTTAGTTATATACAGTGTACTATTAGTTCACAAAAAGTCTCTAGAGCAGAGTGTATTTATTGTGTACATTTACTTCACTAATAGTGTCAATAGAGAGAGTGTATTGTGTACATTTACTTCACTAATAGTGTCAATAGAGAGAGTGTATTGTGAACATTTACTACACTAATAGTGTCAATAGAGAGAGTGTATTGTGAACATTTACTTCACTAATAGTGTCAATAGAGAGAGTGTATTGTGAACATTTACTTCACTAATAGTGTCAATAGAGAGAGTGTATTGTGAACATTTACTTCACTAATAGTGTCAATAGAGTGAGTGTATTGTGAACATTTACTTCACTAACAGTGTCTATAGAGTGTAAGTAGTGTCTGTATTATGTACATAAAGTGAGGATAGAATGCAAGTATAGAATTAACATGGTAAATACGTGACTGCTCTCTCTCCCTATGCGGTATCAACGTGTGACATAAAACTGTGTCACAAAGTGTCAACAATAGCTTCACTCGGTATCAATTTTGTTACACTTTCTTTAATGAATTCTCTCTCTTGCTCTCTCTCTCTCTCTCTCTCCTCTTTCTGTCACTCTTTCATTTTTTCGCTCCCCCCACTCTTTCTCTCTCCCCACTTCCAATCACTTTCTCTCTCTCTCTCTCCTTGAAACCCTTCTCCCTCCCTCCCAGATACTTATCTCTTCATTAAGTCTGACCTGGTGTGGGTTGAGCCACACAATACCTGTGAACGAAGTCTGCCCTAAAGAGTCAATGAAACCAAGGGATCATGTCTGGTGCACTAAACTTCAACAAGAATTGTGCTTAGTGCTCAGGGGAACAGAAAACTTTTGATTAAATCTGGAGAGACTCATTTTTTTGTTTAATTTTTTAACTCCATCGTTTATCAAAACCTATCACCTTTTATATAGACACACTTTAGCATATAAAAACACTAGCATTACACACCGGCTATGCCCGTTAATTCTCATGATTTATTTTGTTTATTAAGACCTGAACATCCCTTTTTTTTCTTCAAGTTTTTTTTGTTTAATTGGCTATAAACGGGGGGGGGGGGCACATTTTAACTATCCCCTTAAGAAACCTTTCACCTCGTGAATGTCTGTCTCTCTGTCTGTCTGTCTGTCTGTCTGTCTCTCTGTTACAATGGAATTTAACGACACGTTCTTTTTCTCTTTTTTTTTCTCTCTCTCTCTCGCTGGAACCCCCATTTTCGTTAAGTTTTTTAAACCTGCGCACCGTAATTTCTCTGGGGGCGCTGTGGCTGAGTGGCTAAGAGCTTGGCTTCCGAACCTTTGGTCCTGGATTCGAATCTCGGTGAAAACTTTGGTTTTGAAATTCGGATTTTTTAGGGCGCCCCCGAGTCCACACAACTATAATTGGTACCTGAATTTAGTTGGGGAAAGTAAAGGCAGTTTGTCGTTGTGCTGGCCACATAACACCCTGCTCGTTAACCGTTGGCTAAAGAAAAAAATGACCTTAACATTGTCTGCCCTATAGATGACAAGGTCTGAAAGGGAAACTTTATTTTATTTTTTACCGTAATTTCTCCGATATAGACTTTTGACTTGATGTGGAAAGACCCGCTTTATAACGTTCCCGCCCGTCAAGCATATTAAAAACAGGGAAAAAACAAAAATATTTGAAAAATAAAAAAATATTTAAAAAATACGGAATTTGTATGTTATTTACATCTTATTGCTTATCCGTATGATCAGTTAATTTTTTACTGTACTATTGAAACATGTTTCTGAAAATCTTCGTTGCTCATTTTGTACACAATTTAAGAAATGTCTGTAAGTTATGTTGAACATTTCAAATCTAACATTGAATGCATTTATTGTTAGATCAAGTAAGGGATAGAAAAAAAGATTTAACAATAGTTTTTAGGGTCATTAACATGTTTATCACAATAATGATAAGGCATTGTCTTTGATTCCGAAAATTAAGAATGAGCTCAGTATTATAGAAAGCCAAGTAAAACCAGTTGCGGCAAGCATTTTTCGCCACATATAATGTAGACACAGTCGTTGTGAGTCGGGGGACTATTTAAGCTTTATTTTGCTCATTTGCACATTCTTTGGCAAGAGTTTTTCTTTTGGTCTCAAATGCGTGTTTCTCGACCTTAGTGACAGCTCTCCAACTGAATTTTCACAGACCATCTGCTGTCAACTGCTTTCCTCTGTGCGAGTGAGAGCAAATAGGTACCGGAGTTAATCTTCTTTTAAACTCACAAAAAAAAAAGATTGCCTTTGGCATGCGGCGATCCCAAATACAGGATAGGTGTCCAAACAAAAGTAGCTGTCGAATGGCAAGTAGTGCATCTACACTCTAAACCAGGCTCAGCAAGAACGTGATTATTTGTAAGGTAGTGTTGCCAGGGATGCCCCATTTTGGAGCGAAGGCATCTTTGATAGAAGCATTCGAGGAGCCCTAAATGCCTCCTAGAGAACACGCAGGTCTCAAGCCATACAAAAGTGTGGTTAGAACGCTGCTTTAATGACATCGATAAGAGGGCTATTTCGCCATACTTTCATTTGGAGGTGCTGTTGGCCTTGTCTATGGAGACTGGGGCTTTCAGAATGATACGATGACGATTCGATGACGCTGGATACACACTTTCTTTCTTTGAGTCGCTCCCTTCTGACTATGGCCCAACATACTAGAACTGCAGACGGCCTCAACGTGTTAACCAGAAAGACTGATAACTAGATTATTAAATTCTAGATCTATATTTAGTTTCATGGACTATCGTTACTTTCTTTAGCACTTATCTTTAGCCTATATGTCATCTCGAGTTCTAGAGTTGGTTACACGACAAAAAATATCTTTCTCCTAAGGTCATGTCATAATTCTAAAATAAGATACACCTACAGAAGTATATAGAAATAAAAGTGAGTGAAATTAAAACTAACAATTTCATGGATGATTTGAATTTTACGAAAAACCCTCAAGTTCAGGGGTCATTTCTAACTCCTGCTGAGCAACACTGGAACATATAAAATCTTTAAATAAAGGGAGAGAACTTCTTTTCTTGTTCAGTGTATGAGGACTATTTGTTAGTCTTCTCCCCACTTTTTAAATATTTCATGATATTGTCACTAGTGTACAAAGGAGTTTCCACTCAAATGTAGACTTGGTTCTTCGATGTAATTAATTCCATTCACTATATGTGATAGCTAACAGTTCGTCTCTCTAGACGTAAAACGCCACAGAATCGCACAGCCATGATGATCGGCATTTCAATCAATGATTTTAATCGAAATTCTGTGTGTCTTCTTGTGGCGCACTTTGCAACGTATTGCTTTCATTTTGTTGCATTTATAGATAATAGTATTTTAGTCTTGGTTTGTACAAAACTTATATCAACTCACTCTGTCTGTCTGGTAAAAAGTGTGCACACGTTATTTCTCCAACACCCTTTCTCGGATAAAGGTGATGAACTTTTGCACAATTATTTATCATATCTGACAAAACAAGAAGCAAAATTTTAAAAAATTAACCATTTAGTTCATTAACTATTTGTGATTTATCCAAAAAAGTTAATTTTTATACTTTAAAGTCGCTGCTTAAAAGTTTTAAACTAACAATAGTTAAAAATAAAAACATTCAATTTTCATAAGCACTTCGCTGACACGGTGGTTGGTGTATTAGCCTCAGGAGGCTTGAGCCTTTAAGTTTGAATTCAAGTCGTACAACATTTTTTATAACGCATTTTAAAAAGCGATCACGGTAACACTCACAGGATAAACTCTTCTTTCGTCCTCCTTTCTTTTCCCAACTGGTTCAGATAGGTCTAAGTGATAGGATCCTAGCGCATTGAGACAAGTGATAGGATCATAGCGCATTGAGACAAGTGATAGGATCATAGCGCATTGAGACAAGTGATAGGATCCTAGCGCATGGAGACAAGTGATAGGATCCTAGCGCATTGAGACAAGTGATAGGATCCTAGCGCATTGAGACAAGTGATAGGATCCTAGCGCATTGAGACAAGTGATAGGATCATAGCGCATTGAGACAAGTGATAGGATCCTAGCGCATGGAGACAAGTGATAGGATCCTAGCGCATTGAGACAAGTGATAGGATCCTAGCGCATTGAGACAAGTGATAGGATCCTAGCGCATTGAGACAAGTGATAGGATCCTAGCGCATTGAGACAAGTGATAGGATCCTAGCGCATTGAGACAAGTGATAGGATCATAGCGCATTGAGACAAGTGATAGGATCCTAGCGCATTGAGACAAGTGATAGGATCCTAGCGCATTGAGACAAGTGATATGATCCTAGCGCATTGAGACAAGTGATAGGATCCTAGCGCATTGAGACAAGTGATAGGATCCTAGCACATTGAGACAAGTGATAGGATCCTAGCGCATTGAGACAATTGATAGGATCCTAGCGCATTGAGACAAGTGATAGGATCCTAGCGCATTGAGACAAGTGATAGGATCCTAGCGCATTGAGACAAGTGATAGGATCATAGCGCATTGAGACAAGTGATAGGATCCTAGCGCATGGAGACAAGTGATAGGATCCTAGCGCATTGAGACAAGTGATATGATCCTAGCGCATTGAGACAAGTGATAGGATCCTAGCGCATTGAGACAAGTGATAGGATCCTAGCGCATTGAGACAAGTGATAGGATCCTAGCGCATTGAGACAAGTGATAGGATCCTAGCGCATTGAGACAAGTGATAGGATCCTAGCGCATTGAGACAAGTGATAGGATCATAGCGCATTGAGACAAGTGATAGGATCCTAGCGCATTGAGACAAGTGATAGGATCCTAGCGCATTGAGACAAGTGATAGGATCATAGCGCATTGAGACAAGTGATAGGATCCTAGCGCATTGAGACAAGTGATAGGATCCTAGCGCATTGAGACAAGTGATAGGATCATAGCGCATTGAGACAAGTGATAGGATCCTAGCGCATTGAGACAAGTGATAGGATCCTAGCGCATTGAGACAAGTGATAGGATCCTAGCGCATTGAGACAAGTGATAGGATCCTAGCGCATTGAGACAAGTGATAGGATCCTAGCGCATTGAGACAAGTGATAGGATCCTAGCGCATTGAGACAAGTGATAGGATCATAGCGCATTGAGACAAGTGATAGGATCATAGCGCATTGAGACAAGTGATAGGATCCTAGCGCATGGAGACAAGTGATAGGATCCTAGCGCATTGAGACAAGTGATAGGATCCTAGCGCATTGAGACAAGTGATAGGATCCTAGCGCATTGAGACAAGTGATAGGATCATAGCGCATTGAGACAAGTGATAGGATCATAGCGCATTGAGACAAGTGATAGGATCCTAGCGCATTGAGACAAGTGATAGGATCCTAGCGCATTGAGACAAGTGATAGGATCCTAGCGCATTGAGACAAGTGATAGGATCCTAGCGCATTGAGACAAGTGATAGGATCATAGCGCATTGAGACAAGTGATAGGATCATAGCGCATTGAGACAAGTGATAGGATCCTAGCGCATTGAGACAAGTGATAGGATCCTAGCGCATGGAGACAAGTGATAGGATCCTAGCGCATTGAGACAAGTGATAGGATCCTAGCGCATTGAGACAAGTGATAGGATCCTAGCGCATTGAGACAAGTGATAGGATCATAGCGCATTGAGACAAGTGATAGGATCATAGCGCATTGAGACAAGTGATAGGATCCTAGCGCATTGAGACAATTGATAGGATCCTAGCGCATTGAGACAAGTGATAGGATCCTAGCGCATTGAGACAAGTGATAGGATCCTAGCGCATTGAGACAAGTGATAGGATCATAGCGCATTGAGACAAGTGATAGGATCCTAGCGCATTGAGACAAGTGATAGGATCCTAGCGCATTGAGACAAGTGATAGGATCCTAGCGCATTGAGACAAGTGATAGGATCCTAGCGCATTGAGACAAGTGATAGGATCCTAGCGCATTGAGACAAGTGATAGGATCCTAGCGCATTGAGACAAGTGATAGGATCATAGCGCATTGAGACAAGTGATAGGATCCTAGCGCATTGAGACAAGTGATAGGATCCTAGCGCATTGAGACAAGTGATAGGATCCTAGCGCATTGAGACAAGTGATAGGATCCTAGCGCATTGAGACAAGTGATAGGATCCTAGCGCATTGAGACAAGTGATAGGATCCTAGCGCATTGAGACAAGTGATAGGATCCTAGCGCATTGAGACAAGTGATAGGATCCTAGCGCATTGAGACAAGTGATAGGATCCTAGCGCATTGAGACAAGTGATAGGATCCTAGCGCATTGAGACAAGTGATAGGATCCTAGCGCATTGAGACAAGTGATAGGATCCTAGCGCATTGAGACAACTGATAGGATCCTAGCGCATTGAGACAAGTGATAGGATCCTAGCGCATTGAGACAAGTGATAGGATCCTAGCGCATTGAGACAAGTGATAGGATCCTAGCGCATTGAGACAAGTGATAGGATCCTAGCGCATTGAGACAAGTGATAGGATCCTAGCGCATTGAGACAACTGATAGGATCATAGCGCATTGAGACAAGTGATAGGATCCTAGCGCATTGAGACAAGTGATAGGATCCTAGCGCATTGAGACAAGTGATAGGATCCTAGCGCATTGAGACAAGTGATAGGATCCTAGCGCATTGAGACAAGTGATAGGATCCTAGCGCATTGAGACAAGTGATAGGATCCTAGCGCATTGAGACAAGTGATAGGATCCTAGCGCATTGAGACAAGTGATAGGATCCTAGCGCATTGAGACAAGTGATAGGATCCTAGCGCATTGAGACAACTGATAGGATCATAGCGCATTGAGACAAGTGATAGGATCCTAGCGCATTGAGACAAGTGATAGGATCCTAGCGCATTGAGACAAGTGATAGGATCCTAGCGCATTGAGACAAGTGATAGGATCCTAGCGCATTGAGACAAGTGATAGGATCCTAGCGCATTGAGACAAGTGATAGGATCCTAGCGCATTGAGACAAGTGATAGGATCCTAGCGCATTGAGAAAGCTAAAAGCCTGAAATTGTGCTAAACAAAAACAATTGGTCAAAAAAAACTCTAATCGCACAGATTTATTAGTGTTAGTCTAAATCTATTACAAATTTAATTACATGACTGATCCAAACTAATTGATGCAATTACACTTTCAATAGTCTTTTTTAGTCAGTTTTTCTTGTTATCACTACACTAAATTTAATATGTTTAGCTTACGATTGGAATATTGGTATTTGCCTATATAAATGAATCTGCGTCATAAACAATACAAAATTTAAATTAAAATATATGTATATTAAATGTACTACTTAAATTAAATAGAATTAACTTTTTCATACCCTTTATTTTTCTCTATCTTTCCTTTACAGATGTTTACTAAACCAGAGACCACTGAAACTAGGCCATCGTTTTTATTACTCTAGTTTATGGTCATTTCATTGACAGATTCACTCATTGTTTTTCACACACGCGCTGAAACACGCGAACGTCAGCGCAATTTAACGCAGAAGCCTGGCTCGTGAACAGCTGGCGCCAAGGGCATGGCCCATTATGCAAAAGATAAGCCGCAGCAGTCTGCTCGAGCCATGAGCCTAGAAGTGGATAAAAACAGGTGGGACTTTCTTCAGAAGCTGGTGGCCATTGAGGAGAAACACGACAAGAAGCAAGAAGAAAGACGAAAGGAACTGGAGAGAGAGAAAGCTTTGGAGGTGAGAGAGAAAACAAAACAGGACGCCGTGACAAAACTCAACGACACGAACGACAGCTTATCAAGATGGCTCTACAGCCAGGTATATTGAACATTATTGGATTATATTATATACTATAAGAAATCAATGATCAATTCATTATTATGTTTAGAGACACTTTGTTTAGTCATAAAAGCGACTACTTACAAGATTGTAGGCCAACTGAATAGTTTGTTTCTCCGTGGAGTATCGGGATCAAAACACCAGGTTGTTGAGTAAATGCTGGTAAAATTCTAACATATTTTTAGATTTGAAATAATGTTTCTGCTCAGATTTATTAAATACTAAGATGAGAAGATTCAAGACAAAACCAAAGGCCCGCTATTAGGCTGAATCTAAGCCGCGCCCGAATCTTAGCCGCATCCAATTCTGGGGGTAGAAAATCCGGAAGAAACAACAACTAAGAATGACAAAAACAGCAAGGGTGACCTTGAAGTCCTATAAAGTATAAAATGATTGATACGCATTCTGTCAGTTAAACATAGCATGTATGGTCATAGTCAAATATATTATAGATGTGGGCATATGTATCAGTTTTAGAGGGATAAACTGTACATACTTTACGGACATTTATTAATTAGCATTAATAATTATAATGGATTATTTCTAAATGTATATTCACTAATATACGAACACTGTTAGCATTTTTGTTTTTGATAAAAAATAATTTAACAAGATAAACATAACTACATTTAATGAAAATTTCACATTGCTTGGTTTAACCAGTAGTAATAATAGGAGTTCAATTTGTTACCGAACGCCCCAAACAGATCTTCAAATCTGAACAGTCGCAACCTCAGTTTGCTTTTGGTCATTTGGGATGAAAATGCTTGCATCCGAATGTTAATACGAAGTTATAGACAAAACTTTGGGCAACTTTTCTCAGTTCTGGAAAAATGTCCAACAGATGGTCGCCAGAAATGAAACATTTCAGATGCATTTCGAAGTGAGGAAAGCTCATCAAATTTCAATGTCATTTCTTTCTGAATATGTTTTTCACATTAATAAGTTACATGTGTATAGGACTAAGTATCATCAGAATATCTCGTTCAGTAAGTGACATTGGATTTATAAATGTAAGCAAAATCATTAAAACGATTTTAAAGGCTTCTTGTAATAACTGATTACTTGAATAAACTTAATCTTCAAATATTATTTTTCTTCTTTTAAAAGTGGAAATTGAATCCAATCCATGTCTTCTAACTGATATGTGAACAGTTGGAGCTTCATTTAAATCGACTGATATTATTGACTAGGCTAAGAAACGTTAAGTCCCTGACCAGCAGTTTTAAATGTACTTCTATGAGATGTGGCTAGTATCATCACACAAACTGCTATTTCCTCAGGCAGCTAATCTTTCTATTTTAGAAAATCATGTGCAATATTTTTAGTTTCCAAATTCAGAGAACTTGTCTTCTAGATTCTAAAAAGCTATCACATTGCAACGAATGTTGAGATATTTTTTCATGAAGGTGACTGTAGGTCAATAGTTTCTTCAAAGATGCTGAAAGTTCAGAAGTTCCTCTTATAAAAATGCTTAACTGTCCAATATCTTCAATGTTTAACCTATTCATTGGAGACTGATGACAGGGTAGGACATATATAGTTACAGATAAATTCGATACTAAAAAATAGCATAAATCATCTAGTTCTCGTTTTTGGTCCGATTACTGTTATAATCATATTTGTCAATTTAAGTGTCTTCAAAAATTCCCGTATAACTTTTTTTCTAGAAATCGGTAATTAATTTTTTTAAAGATCGGGCATGATTTTTCTTGTTTTTTTTTTCTCGGGGCTATTGTGTGCCCCTTGTAATTGTGCAATGCGCCACTTTTGGCGCATGCTCCATGGGTTGGCCGCCCTTGCAGTACAGTGTTAGGCGGTGGTGGAAACATGTCGCTGTATTCACTGTGGGCTGACATGGAATAAGTGCAACTTTCCGAGTGACAGGTCCAAAGCGTGGACACATTCTTGAGGTAGATGCTTAAGCCTTGTCCTTCTTTAAAATGAGGCTCATCGACAAAACGTTATTTAGGTCAATTGTGTTTTCAGGCAGCAGATGTGAGCCACGGTCCAGGTGTTTTTTCAAACCCGAGTTCTGTCGAGTGTACCGGTAAAACTCGCAAGAAATTTTCAATCCCGTAAAATCGTTGAGCCCCTTTTTTTTTTGTTTAAATTTCAAACTAGACCTCAATGTGTAGATCTTAATATGATATGGCCTCCTTCTGTCGCTATGACTATGGATCATATCATATAAATAAGACAAAAGCCTGTGTATTAGCTATAGTCGAAAAGATGTCGCTCACACAGCAGAACGGCGTGCCGATACAGTTTGGGATCAGCGGCGTCAAAGTTTCTGCCAGAGCGTAGCACGGTGAGCTCCAAGATGCCTAAGGATTATCGGCTCCTGTTTTTTCCAAAGGGTTGACTCCCAAAGCCTTTCCTCATATTTGGATACAGCCGCAAGGTAATATAGGTTTGGATTCAGGGATTTCCTTCTAGTGGGGTAGCCAGCCAAGGCTAACGAGCCCCTCGAGCCAGAAGCTTCTTGGTATAGATCTTTATAGCATTTAAAAAGAATAGAGAAAAAAAAAATGTAAATATCATAATTAAAGGGTTATCTCGATTCTATTCTAAACAAACAAATCGCATTTTTTCTTAGGTTTTAGATGACAACCCCGAAGACAATCAAATGGAGGACAGTTTATTCACCACCGAAGTCCTCAAAAGAACAACTGGTCTCTCCAACATCTCTGACTGTGAATATGAATCCCCTTGCACGCCTCACTCTTTGACCTTGGAAACTAGGCCATGGGTCTCCCTGCCCAGCCTCTGCTCCACTGCATCTTGTCACGAAGATGAACCCGGCAGCCCGATACCCAGGAAAAAGCGTCAGCTTCGTCTTCCGCCCATCCTGCTGCCCAAGATTTATACAGTGACCCCGAGGCCCTTGCAGTACAGAGAGTTCTTGACGCCGACCACTGTTCGGGGCCCCATTACAGACGAGGAGTGGGAAGACCTGAAGTACTGTCGCTACATCCGGCAAGGGGTGCCCAAATTTACTGTTCAGCTGTCTTCCTCTAGTTTTTCGACCAATATGAGGCTTTAGACGGAACGTGCCTTTAATCTGTAGGTGAACATTTTCTAAGTCTTTGTAATTAGGCAGACACGATAAACAAAACTAATTGTAGAACGAGCTTTAAATGGAGAATGCTGCTACAATAGTAGATTATAAACTACCTTTAAAAAATATTAATGAATAAGGAAAAAAATAGCAGTGCTAAAGTAAGCTAGTAATACAAATCTATCATCCACTAGGTATTTGCAACAAAGTTATAGCCCTGAATATGTTATACTGTCTTACACTAAAATCATTGTTCGGATGATGAGGGTTAAAGTTCAGAAATAGAAAAGTGATGTGCCTTAATTCTTCAGTCACTGATGAAGCGCTAAGTTGCAATCGCTAATACTGGGATACAATAGAGAATAAATGAAAAAAACAGCCTTAAGTCGTTTTGTTGGATATCATTGCATTAACTGTGATAATAATTTATAGTTATTTGTTTTATCTATATTTTTAAACAAATGTTTTGTAGATTTCATATTGACATTATACAGAGATCTTTTATTATTTGTTTTTAAACTGCTTGCATTTTAATGCCATAATGTTTTCTCTGATTGTTTACATTGTTCATATTTTGAATATCTAATATAAAAGAAAATGCATGTTAATAATTTTCTGATATAATCTCTCTCCAATCTTTATCTATTTTACTAGTGCAGCATTTCTTAAACAGTATGGCACCCTTTCGTTAGTTTTTTTTTTTTGTAATAAGGCCCAAAAGGGTGAGCGGGTTGGGTAGGTAAAGGGGCAACATGCTAACAAATAAAGGGGGGGGGGGGGCTAAGGCGGTAATTTTTTTAAGAACAAAAAGCTGTTGAATCTCATCGTACTAATAAATGCTTATTTGAGTTTTAATCCATTAAAAATATTCTGATAAATATTTACCAATGTTTATGTTTATGTTTTTTTAAACTAAGTGACACAGTTTCATCTCCCAAGTAGCACCTTCCACACTGGTTTCAGTCTTGTAAAGAAAACACTTCTAAATCTTTCTACATTAGAACTGTTTGGTCTGTTGACGTCTTTTACGTGAATAAAATAGGCCCTTCACTAGACGTCTTACTAAACTCGATGATGATCTTACGTCGAAGTAGCCATTGCAAACAGTTTTTGGTCTACTGCCTCAAATGCCTCACTTCGGTATTTAAAGCTCAGAATTCGGAAAAGCGCTCCCCCCCCCCCCCCTTTGCCAGAGCCTTATAGCTTGCCAAGAGGGATTGAACGTACATTTTTTTTTTGGCATGTTGGTTGCCCCCTAGTAGTTATATACTTCGCAACCAGCAGAAGTACAAATATAGACTATTGGTAGATATTTGATATATTTAGTCTAAAAGAGTCTTGCCCCCTCCTTCCAAAAAAAAAAAAAGAGCTACGATAGACAACTCTTCTATTTTGCATGTGTTGCTAACCATACAAGAGTTACGATTCTTTACTTTTTGTCATTTTTATATTCTTTAAAACTACATAGGCAGGCTTGTATTTGCATGCGATACATTTTGAAATGCTGATGTTTTACATGTACAAACTTATTAAAAGCTTCAACTCTATAATTGACATACAGTCTACTCTTGTGGTATACACCTCTAGCCATTCAAACAACATAGATTCTACTTCTATAGATTTCTTACATCTTAATAATTATGAAAATATGTCTTGTGCATTACCTAAATGTTATAACGAGATGAAGATTGTTGGGTATAAAGCATGGGAGGGCTGGGTATGTGGTCATTCGGGCAAGAGCACTGTGGGCCGGTACCCAATTGGTCCGGTAGGGCCACCAAAAGGGCCGCATGAATACCAATAAAATGTTTTAAGATTTTATAACATTCTCTTTAAATGCAACACTTTGAGTGTTGTGTTAAAAAAATATTTTACCCTTTAAAGTTTAATACTTATCTAAAGCATTGTCGTAAATATCCTTCATCCCTATCTAGTGCTTCTAGTAGATGTCAATTCCTTATACACACTAAACGATAAACAAACAAGAAACTTAAGGCTTTTGTTTCTTACAGAGACCGACGTTGGTGTTGAATATATTCGGACGAATCTATAAAGAGACCAACAATGTTTTAAGTCCTACAGAGGACATACCCAGTCACAGACTAACTCTTATTGGTTTGGTGGACTTGTCGCATGATCTAAGTAGCTTCTACCAAGCCCTTTATAAATCATAACTATTATCTCGAACAGTGTAGAAATTTATTAATTGCAAGCGAAATGCAAAAGAATAGGAAAAGAAGGAGCAGAAAAAAAGATAAAAAGCAACTATTGCTAGAATCCTGTGCAAAAAAATTAATAAATCGAAATACATAGAGGTTTGTTAAAATAAGAGATAATCTTGGCATAATTAGTTTTACAAACGTAAGTATATTAAATTCCCTGTTGTGTGTGTAAGCCAGCTCTAAGATGCAGACAGTCAAACTAGGTTTCCTAGCGTTTGACCATGTGAGTATAGTAAAGTTCCTCTTTCAGACCTTGTGATCTATCGGGCAGATGATGTTAAGGTCAAAGGTCATCTGTTTCTTATGGTTAACGAGGAGCAAGGACAGCTATGATTGGATGCCCATCGTATGGCATACAATATATTGGCCACATTTTAGAGAAATGCCAGGGCTGATTTTAATACCCTGTTCGACCCTGGTATAAAGTCCCAGCAGAAGAATTCAAGAGTGCGTCCTGATGTTACTCCACACTTTGAAGACAAACAAACGACGCCTCTTAATAAAGTGATGGAAACTGAGGACACAGTGTTAATTATGGTCTAATATTATCCACACAGGTGTTGTGTTGGGAAAGCGCAGACAAAACCTGGTCAGACAATTTGAAAGTGTTGTCCTACCTGTTTTTGATACACTTTTGCGGACTACTGATGACAGGTACAGACGAGAACCAAACACCATAACAACAATGACAGAACGTACAGATGAATCAAGACGTCTGCTAGAATAAGTGTTGGAACTATAATGACTAAGTTTTTTTACTTGTAAATCTCAGTCAGTTGAATCGTTTCTTGAGATATAAAAGTCGTTATGTTCTAGAACAGGACGACAGGAGAGGACGCCAGTAGGGTTTTATCATAACAGTGAAAATATTTTAGAAAAATATAACTTTGTTTATTAAATATATGACTTGTCTTTGTTTTACACTGAAAATGTATGCACAGAAAATAAATTTGTTTTAAAGATACAATCTCTTACTATATTTTCGTTAAACGAAAGCGTTGCTTGAATAAGCAAACAGACTCACAATTAAAATTACACCAGATATCAATTGGACGAGATGTGATATAAATGATGAAAACCTTTAGCCCTTTTACTTTCAAAAGCTTAAAAAAAACAACAACAGCTATTTAAGGTAGTTAATTTTATATGAAGATAAAGAGTACTATTGAGGATAATAAAAAAAAACATCCATATCTAAGGGAAAGAAATCCACATTTACACACAGAGTTCTCTTCGTCTTTCTATTTTATATTTCCTTTTTCTATATCAAAGAAAATTAATTAATTTCAACTAATTCAAGTTTCGATAGGAACAATGAATCATTGTACAAAGTTTCACACTGATCCTAGAATGGGGAGAGGGAGAAATTGTGTACCCGACAAACAGACAGACGGGGAGAGTTGATATAAGCTTATTATAAATAGATTAATAGTTATAATTAATTACGATTTATCCTTTACAAGGCAGCACATGACTTTTGTTTGTAAGCAAGCAGCACAATATCATCAACGTAGAACAGTCGGCGAAAGTGGAACAAATACAGTTTGCGATTTCTTATGTTCTCAACGCCACTTCCCTAGTTCCAGCCTAGGTATAGGCCCTAAGCAATCTCTTCCAGGGATTCTGCATCTCTCGGGGAAGTTTCAAGTCCAAATAATATATGAGAATCTTTATTCTAGTGATTTGAAAGCTCTTCCATGGATATGGAAGGCTCTTTCGGTGATATTAAAGGCTTTCTCACGGATATGGCAAGCTCTCCCATTGATATTGCAATCTCTCTTCCAATGGAGTGTTAGGATTTTCCAGGGATGTAGTTAGCTCTCTCGGGGATTTGAATCGCCTCTTAAACAGTGACTTCTATTTTGATATTTTAGCTCAATATAGTGTCCATATGATTGTAGTATTTCTACTAGATACGCATTCTGAAATGGCCAACAAGAAAAAAAAAACAAGTATTCCTCTATTCAAATGTTATTTTGTAGACTAAATAAAAATAAATCCAATTCTAATGGCCTAGTGCTGGTAAAGCACTCTAAGACTAAGATCTACGTCGTTCTTAGCAACTGCTAGTCCTAGAAATGAAATTCCTAGTTAGGGCCTCCAGGAAATCTCATGAAAAGGCAAAATATACGATAAAGTCCTGAACTTTTTTTGAATTTATTATAAATCTCCTGAAGAATAGACGAAATTGACATTTTGGAGTGCCAATAAATAAAAAGTGGCGTTGCGAGCTTTCATTTGATAAAAATTTATTGCAAAGACGAAAGTAGGCCTATTTTCTAATTTAAAAAAAATAATTTTGACATTATGCTTATCCCTACCCAGACTAGGCCCCGCGCGATCCGTTTCGCATAAGGGCCCAGCAAAGGCTAGGGCCGGCCCTGATAGTCGTAGTGCCCTTTTACAAAGGAAAAAAAAGCTTAAATAAAGATTTAACGAACTAAAAGGAAGTGAATGCAATTAAAAACAAGAAGATAAGGTATCATATATAGGTTAGGGATACTTTAGGTAGTTCTTTTGTTTTGTCTTGTTAGGGCACGATTAGGAATTCGATGGGCAAAATTACAAGTTTCATAAAAAGGGAAAGTTTCGACTTAGTGACAATAAGATAAGATAAGATAATTTTTATTGATCCAAACAAATGGAAATTCAGTTTGACAACAATTAACCTCAACGTACCTGTAACAATAACATTATAGATGCAAATACTAACAACATTCACACTCACAACCAGCGCTTTATGAATTAGACTTCTTTGAACTTCTCGATGATGACAGATGATCTTGTAACACTTTGACTGACAGTGGGATGAAGGAGTTTTTTAAATCTTTCTGTTTTAGTTCTAATGGAAAGGAGACGACCACTTCGTTCAGAGGCGATGAATTAAAAAAAACAAGACTAGCAGCCTATAGATCTATTCATAATAACAGCCAAACCTTTCATGTTGTACTTAAAATAATGCTGATGACAACTAATGCAATAATTAAATATCCAAATCAAGCATACACACTCTAATGAATTTGCTTAAAGAAAAAGGGGAAATAAAGGCCTACCGAGAAAATATTTATAGGCCCTATTTATATAATCAAACAAAACTCTGGCATCTTATGTTATGAAATACAGATGTTACTTCAATAAAGAAGATAATTACGTCCTACGTGTGTTCCTAGGTCAATCTAGTCATGTATAGTAATCAATGACTTAAATTCTGCCAAGTCACTGGTTTTCCTGGCTGACTCTGGCAACCCATTCCATACTTTAAATAGCAATAGCCCTAAGAAAGAGGGAGCGTTTGTACAGA
The DNA here is from genome assembly GCA_030265305.1 of Biomphalaria pfeifferi. Taxonomy (NCBI): domain Eukaryota; kingdom Metazoa; phylum Mollusca; class Gastropoda; family Planorbidae; genus Biomphalaria; species Biomphalaria pfeifferi. The sequence goes on along the minus strand of JASAOG010000105.1, from coordinate 1,815,031 downwards.
TTGGAACAAGGAATGTGCCTTTATCTTGTTTATAATTTGTCATTTATAATAATATAATGTTATCAGCATTATTTTACGTACAATATAAAGGGTTTGGCTGATTTTAGACAAAGCAAAATAAATGTAATGTACGTAAAAAGTAACATAACTATTACTTACCCATTAAAGTTACATAATTTCAGTTGCTTCCCTTGTAACACATTTTAAATCTTAGCAATAGTCCTTCAACTTGATGATGACACACTGACCTGGTAATAATAACACGAGTCACGTTTTGTGATAGACTAGTAAAGTATAGTACATAGAGTCTAGATCTACTATATCTATATATTAGTAAGAAAAACTAACGTCAGCACATTGAAGCTAGATCTCTATATGCTGAGTCATAAAGTCTAAAGTACTCCTACTCTTAGAAAGCTTTAGATAGAATCTAATCTCTAGATCTATCATCTATGTAGACGTAGTCGTAGATCTTTAGGTTTATTGCAGAAAATAATTTATTATTGTCACTAGAACAGTAGAACTAGACACTACATCAAGCTCTGTGAGTATGACATCCAACGCAGTACAGATACATTATCCACCTTTTCAACTCAATAAGTCACGATTTGATCAGGTGAATTATACAATTAAATAATAATTAATAATAGAAATCAACTACTTCAACTAGATATATATATATATTAATAATATATAGATCTTTATATTTTGAACATAATATAGATACTAGAGTAGTGAAGTAGTGAGTAGGTTTAGATTAGACCTAGAATCTAGAGCAGGGGTTCTCAACCTGTGAGTCGTGACCCCCTTGGGTGTCAATATTGACCATTTGCCAGGGGTCGCCTAAGATCATCGAAAATATGGATTATTTTTGTCTATTCTAACGTGTAAAACTTTATATTATACAAAGTTTTTTTTTCCATTGGAAGTTATTATTTTTTTTTATTGTCATTGTAGGATCAATTTTAAAGATAACTGAAACAGAATGATCTGGAACATTTCAACTGTTGCAGAATAACTATTTTTGACAGTTTAAATTAATGTTAACTAATGCATACCGCAACTTTACATTTTTGTGGAATCATATATATTATTTCAACGGTGACGTGACGAAATTGAAAAGTAATTCCGTTTAAGTTAATAATATTCATTCATTTACTAGTAGGCCTACATGTTATTGAAGGTAATGTTTTCGTTACGGATCTCCCCTTGACGATGGTTCTCCCACATAAGTACGTTAAGAAAAGAAAATATAATGTCAATATGGTTATACTTCAAAAGTTCAAGCAGAATTTGAAAGAGACCCAGTGTGTAATTGGTAATGAAGTTCTTTGAGCCAAATCTATGTTGCAGAAATAAATGCAAAGTCATTTTGACACTCAAAATAAAGTTTTTTTTCGATTAAATACCCAGTACTTCAAAGTAAAGATGTGTATTTAAAAAGATGGCGATTTTAAAAACGAGTTTCTCTTTTGGAAACCACGGGTAAAGATTACAAAAGCATGAAATTTTTATAAAAAAATCTTTTTGAAAAAAATTAAATTTGTCAACACAGATGGTTCTTCAAGTTTCCAAGTATGTAGGTCTGCATTTCAAAGTTTGGTACAGAATGAGTCATCAAAAGTTATCAGAACTCACTGTGTGATTCATCAACAAAAATTATAGTAACAAAAACACTGCCACAAGAATCGCAAGTAATTAAAAGTGTAACTGCATTGATCAAATGTAACATGGTTCAATTTGTCTGAAACAATCTGATCCTTTCAAATGAAAGTTCAAATTGGCAAACACAAATAGATAAAAATGATTTTACATGTTGCCAATCTTATCTGCTCACTATGACAAAATGACAATGAACTTGACTAACAGATAAAATAATAATTTCTGTGAAAGAACATTTGCGCATGATTGGGGAAGAAATTTCTTCCTACTTTCCAAATCTACCTGACACAGTCAAACTTGAAGATAATAATAATAATAATTTTATTTATAAAGTGCTGTTAACAAACAAAATGTAGGCCCAAGGCGCTGTAATAACATTACAAACACAAACACGACAGCTAAAATTAATGTAAAAAAATTTTAAACAGATAGGTCTTAATGTTCTTCTTAAAAGTGGTGTAGCATGTTGTCTGTCTGATATCAATGGGGAGTGAGATCTTCTGGAGAGAGAAAGAGTTAATTGAACTCATTAATAGAGATGTAGCTAAAAAATATTTCTCTTTAATGTCACTAACACAAATCTTGATCAAGTGATTGCAGATATGTCCCGATTTGTCTGTATCGCAATGTTCCAAATAATTATTTTTACGAAACTTGATTTTTCAGCTTTTTAGTCATGAAGTCTTCAAAAAGAAGTAGACTTGATGCAGAAGATGACAGTAGTTGTGATCTTACAAAAATTCTCCAGAGAATCTCTAATCTGGTACAAAAGAAACAAACTCACAGTCACAATAATATTGTAGTGATATACTTTGTTGTAGACCCGATCACTGCTTGCGCTAAGTCAGGCTTTTTATATAAATATGCAACATGTATATGGCGAATAAGAAATAGAAAAGTAAATAAATGCAATTAATAAAAAACAAAATTCACTTATTTGTAATTTAGTAATGAGAATTATATATTTGAAGAAAAAATTTATTACAATTTTGTGATTAAACATCAAACTTTGGCTCTGAATATCAGAGACTTTTAGGAGATTTCCATTTAATAACATAAGGAAAAGTTACTTAGGTTAATAAAAGCGAAAATAGGTTTGCTGTTGTAAGTGGGGGGGGGGGGGGGGGGGGGTCGCTTCAGAGTGGAGTATTGTAATAAGGGGACGCCGAGCTAAAAAGGTTGAGAACCGCTGATCTAGAGGCACTAGAGACTCTACTAGTCTCTTTCTAGATCTAGATCTATATATATATAGTATAGATCTATATATAGATAGAGATAGTTTTTCTAGTAAAGTAAAGCCTAATCTGGATCTATAATTATGTTAATAATAGTAAATAGTATATTCTATTTCTAGTTTCTAGAACAAGTGACAATACTAGATTTTATCTAGATCTTGAATTAGAATATCTCTATATATTCTATATATTCTATATTACAGATTTAGAATTGTAGAGTTTAGTTAATATATAATAGTATAATAATAATGATAGATTTTAGATAGGTCTAGATCTATCATATTGTATAATATATAGGCCTAATTTTAAAGTTTTTTTGCAAGAAATTGTTTGTTTAGCAAGTTTGGGATGTTCATTAGTATCATTTGTTTGTTTGTTTAACATGTTTTTGAAGTAACGTCTGTATTATATAAGATAAGATGTTGTAGACAGTCTAATTCCTAGTCCAAACCTCTTGCAGGACAATGGGGGATGGCAGCGGGCAGGATATGAACCCAGGACCATCAAGACAACCAAACCACAATCCAGCGCGCATACTGCACAACCAGGCAGCCATCCACAAATTCACATATATATACATATTATTTAGAAACATAAAAAAAAGTAAAGTTTCCCATTCAGACCTTGTGGTCTATAGGGCAGATAATGTAAAGGTTATCTGTTTCTGTGGCCCATGGTTAACGAGGGTGTCATGTGACCAGCACAATGACCAACCACCTTTACTTTTCCCCAACTAATGTCAGGTACCCATTAGAGCTGGGTGGACTCAGAGGCGCCTAAAGATCCCAAAATAAGAAATCACAGTCTTCACCAGGATTTGAATCCGGGACCCCGGTTTGGAAGCCAAGCACTTTACCACTCAGTCACCACACATCAATTAGAAACATAAGAAAGTATAATTTGAAGAAAAAAAAAACTATTATGTTCCATTGTTGAGTTATCGAGGTGTTTCAATATTGCATCACTAGGCTTTATCCACTACTTTAACATATATGATTATTAGCTACTACTCAGTAGAACATTTCACAAGACACCATCACATTTTTCATATCAAAATCTTATGCCCTTATCACATTTAGCATTGTAGGATTTGTTTTTCATGTTTGACTATCACATTCAGGCCATCAGTGTTGCAACAGAATGAGACAACATATGTACTGGAAGCTCAAAATTAAAACCAGTGAAACCTGCCCATGTGGAGTGTCACCAGAGAATGCTGAACATGTCCTTCAAAACTGTTCTCTTTACCACTGGCCCCAAAACACCCCAATAGAAAGAAAACTATATGGAGAGCTCCTTGATTTGGAAACCACTGCGCAGTTCATCTCATATATTGGTCTAGTCATCTGAACGCTCCAACATAAAAATGAGAATGAGGAAGAAGAAACGTTGCGCTGTTGAGAAGGTCATCCTTTCTGGCCAGGCCAGCAGGATGACTGTGACTCTTCAACAATAACATGCATTACATTGCTGAAACTCAAGAAGATCCATTGACTATTTATAAATTTAATGCTTTTTATGCAGATTGAAGCCAATACATAACACTAGAATAGGGGACTTAAATACCATTTTTAAATACCATTTCTTTCCAGGGATTGATTCCTGATATTTATCAGTGTTTTCATCAGCTCTGTCTACCACTCCCATGGACTCTGATCATGTCTGTCTGTTGTACTTGAAATTTTTTTTTTTTTTAAATTGTTGACAGGACACAACACCAGTTGATGCAATATGGACAATAATGTTATACCATCTGCAAACAATATTACCTTTTCCAATAATTAGATAATGGAATGTAAAGAAGTAGAAGTTCCCCTTTCAGATTTTGTGATCTACAGAGCAGATGATGTAAGTGGCCAACAGTTAATGAGGGTGTCATATGGCCAGCACAATGACCAACTACCTTTACTTTTCTGCAACTAATGTCAGGTACCGATTAGAACTGGGTGGACACAGAGGTTCTCTAAAGATCCCGAAATTAAAAATCCTGATCTTCACCTGGATCTGAACCCTGGACCCCCCAGTTCAGAAGCCAAGTGTTTTACCACTTAGCCACCATGCCTCCTATAATAATTGAATATGCTTCTTTCTATTTTCTTGTGTACTACATCTGGCTCTTTGTCAATGTGATCTTTTCTGAGGCTAGTAGTTAAGCACCCTAGCTGAGTAGAGCATCTCATTTTTCATTTTAAATTTCATCACTGCCATGATAGTGAAAAGGCAGACAAGTCTTACTTTCATACACCAAAAACTTATGACCTTGAGGATAATGCATTCACCACAGAAGAGTTTCCATTGACAGGGATTTCTGAGATTAATGTCATTTTTTACTTTTTAATCATATTAGTACCTCTGTAACATTATCAGTAATATAAATATATATGTAATCAAATTGTTATAACTATATTATTGTTTAATTTCTTTTCTTTTAAACAGAGTACATTTTCTGGAAGATTGAGACATTTTCTAGATGTCATAGATCCAAGAACATTGCTGACACCCAATGTTAGTACAATTTTAGTTTTTTACTTTTACTAAAATCATGACATTATTATAAGTAGCAATAAAAAAGAATTTCACAAGAGTAACTAGGGCTATATTAAATTTATAATTTTTATAATTGTATTGAAAGGTTAAAACATTTTGCTTACACAAAAAGCACTTGGTTACACAAGTTCAATACTACATTGAACCAGTAGACTTAAAACTAATCTTTGTATCTTAGAGTGAACTAGAGAAGGCAGTCAAACTTTTAGAAGATTACAAAAATGGTAACCTCCCCTCAGGTGTTACAGATGAACAGTTATGGAAAGCTCAGAAAATTAAACAGGTTTGAGAATACGTTGAATTATCGCTTAATTTATTTTAGAATTTCAATCTTACTATATGCTGACTTTAGTCTTAAACATTTCAATATCAAAATATAATTAATTTTCAGACTGGAGTCATCACTAGAAGTAATGTTTTACTAAAAAGTTTTTGTTGTGTGGATATTATAATTAATCACTTTTGTTTACAATACTTAACTACCAATAGTTTACAAATAACTTAATACAATGAAAATACACACACATATACACTGTTTTGACTATATACACTATACATTCTAACCAGTGGTGAGTAATAAGGAAATAGAAAAAATTTAAACAGGACCATAATAAATTTGATTAATGTTAAAAATATTCTAAGATATTTTTATTATGTCAAAATTAATCTAATATATTGTATGAATCTGTAAGTGTTAAGATATTGGTTCATCCTATTATGTGTTCATATTGTCATGAACTCTACAACTCTAATTTTTAATTTTTGAATAGTTAGATTAATGTGCTTCAGATGATTATAATGTGTTTTAAACCTACCTATGTCTGGCCCAAATATCTTCCATAATTTTTTCTCTGCAGCTTAATATTTAATTGGTTCACATAGCAGAAAAGATCAACTCTTATTAAAAACTAAAAATGTTTTTTTTTCTTCTGTATTTTTAATTATTAAATATGTAATGAATTGGATAGAATCTTTTAGTTTACCAGAGATTGCTTTTAGTTTGTAGTTTTCCCTTCACTGTGCAATACTCTTTATTATTATACTTGTGTAATTTTCTTTTCTGCAGGCCATCATTCATCCTGACACAGGAGAGAAAATCTTTATGCCTTTCAGAATGTCAGGTAGGAAATGAATTTAATATTCTCAAAAGTCTTTGTACAAAAATCTGCTTGTACTTTTGTACTAACAAGTCTATGTGTAAACACTGTGTTTGTATTTTTTTTTTCTCTTTTATTTTTTTTTCTTTAAATTGAAATAAATAAATTCTTACCTATTATTAAATATGAAAAAAATAAAATATCATTCATCTTTTTATTTTATTTACATTATCTTGCAAGAGTTAAAAACCGGTTTTATTATTTCTTTACTATTTCCTAGGCTATCTTCACACACAATTTTCACATTATATCATTATGTATGAAAAAAAAAATTAATGCTTATAATAAAAAATATTTTAAATATTTTCTTAAATTTTAATATCTCTTCATATTTTCATTTTAGGTTTTGTTCCTTTTGGATCTTTTATAGTAAGTTTTGTTAATATATAATTTTATTCTCTTAAATTCATTTCTATTATTGTATATAGCTATGCTAAAGGACTTCTGAATTCCAACAAAACTTTTGTGCCACAGGTTGTTGGTCTCTTGTTGCCAAATCCAAGCATGAAGCAGATCATTTTCTGGCAGTGGCTCAATCAAAGTCATAATGCATGTGTTAATTATGCAAACAGGAATGCCACCAAGGTTTTTTTTCCACTACATTTTTTAACTTAAATTATTTGCAGGTTTTATATACACAAACATTTGAAATATAAGATTATTTTTGTAGAACAGTATTGTAGATAATTATTTTTGTAGGACGGTATTGTTAGCTATTTACATTTTTTTTTTCCATTGTTCATTTGAACAGCCAACACCTATAAAGAGATTTATATTGGGCTACACTGGTGCTGTGACAACTGCTGTTTCAATTGCAGTAAGTCTTATCTTTTTATGATCTAGCAAAAGTTTAGAAGATTTAACATTAAGACAGTTTCCTAAAAAATTCTTCACTTTTTGCTATGTACTAGGCAACTAGGTTTAAAACTTTCTATGAAATGTAAAAACACTAGCTGCAGGACAGCTAGTACAATTTGAGACTTGAAGTCAATTTTGGAAAATAAAAAATATGCCATGAGAGTAGATGAATCCAACAGGTGCAAGGGTGGGATGTGTGACAAAAACTGCATGGCAACCTGTCAAGGGGACTTGAGTTCAAATCAGGACTCCAGCTGAGTTGTGTTTATTGAGCTCCTAAAGGCAGCTCAGAAACCTTCTCCCACTGGTCTACAAAAGAGATTGGACCATAGCGCACTGAGCATGCTATAAGCACGAAAGTTGTGCTATACAAAAGCAATTTTAAAAACAGTGTGTTGTTCTTATGAGTAGGTTTTATGATATCCTTGGGCTCAGTAATGTAATTGTTAATTTTCTTTTGTAGTGTTGTTTATAATATTCAGAACAGCTTGTTAAATAGAACATTCAATATCCATCTCATTTTGGCCTACATTTCCTAATAATTGAAAGCCTCTCTATAACAGTGTACTTACCCAATAAACAAATATTATTGTAATTATTTTACACCTGTCATACATTCTACTTTGAGAATATTCTTGTTAAAAGTGTATATATTGTTTGTTTATATTTGAATAGATTGATAGCCAAAAACTCATCAGCTTACATTATATTCAACACTTTAAAATCAGTCTATCATTTGTCTACAGGTTGGTTTGAGTACTTTAATAAAGCGAGCCAATCGTTTTAGCACCACTACAAGGATGTTAATACAAAGATTTGTTCCTTTCCCAGCAGTGGGTGAGTACAAAGTACTAGACTCAAAAGATCTTTTTTTAATTAGTTATAGATGTTGTTTTTAAAATTTAAATAATTGGACTAAACATTACCTAGATCATCATCATGACTCAGAAAGCATGAGAGTGCCCAGAATAAATAAATGATAGAATAAAAGAATAAAAAATAAAACCAGAATGACACTAAAAAATAAAACCAGAATGACACTAAAAAATAAAACCAGAATGACACTAAAAAATAAAACCAGAATGACACTAAAAAATAAAACCAGAATGACACTAAAAAATAAAACCAGAATGGCACTAAAAAATAAAACCAGAATGACACTAAAAAATAAAACCAGAATGACACTAAAAAATAAAACCAGAATGGCACTAAAAAATAAAACCAGAATGACACTAAAAAATAAAACCAGAATGGCACTAAAAAATAAAACCAGAATGACACTAAAAAATAAAACCAGAATGACACTAAAAAAACAACTCAGACTTACTCTGATCCCCTTGTGATGTGTCTCCAAGTCTCATTCAACCCTCAGTCATCATTCCACTTTGGGGTGTTGCACATTTTTTTTTCTTGAAACAGTATTTTATAACATAATATTCCTTTTTTTTTTGTCCATCAAACGTCTTCATCTTTGCTATACTAATGCATGCTTGTGTAGGTCGTGTTAATACATTCTTAGTACAAAGATGTATAACAGGATTACCAACTGAAATTATTATGTGCAGGATTGTAGATGAATTATAGTTATTTTTCACCATTAAAAACAGTTTGTAACATATAGCCAGCATCTTTAATCTGCATTTTAAAAATTTGTGTAAAAAAAAAAGTAATAGTAATTAAATTTGATGGTGTTTTTGCTTCAGACAATTTAAAAATTATTTTTAACTTTAATATTTAAAAAAATATATTTTTAAACCTCAGCAACGGCAAGCACATGTAATGTTTTGTTAATGAGAAACAGTGAACTCTATGAGGGTATTGAAGTTGTGGATAAAGAAAATAAAGTTGTGGGAACATCTAAAGTGGCAGCTAAAAAGGTAGAATTGGAAGTTTTATTAAGATGATGCTAACATTATTATTTATCATATAAATGTATATGTACTACTTGTGTTTCAATTTTGTTGTTTTGTTTTATGACTTGAGCAGTTGTTAAAAAATGTTAACTTGTGTCGAGGATCACTTAATAAACATATGCTTTGTCTGCCACATGATGAAACAAAAATGACAAATAACAGATGAGGAATGATAGTTAATACTATATTGAGAGTCATACTCTTGGGAAGCTGATAGTCCACTCATCAAAAATAAATATACTAAATTAAAATTGTGTAAATATTACTTGACATTAAGTTAATATTTATAACTTTTTTTACATTCATCAAATACTATTACCTTTTTAACTAACCATTCATTAAATAAGTTTAAATAATTCTAAATATAATCTCCATCAGTCGTGAATTGAATTTTGATCATGAGATGAGATGAAAGCCCGGACAGTAGCTATGGTTACAACAGTGTCACCACACAGCAGTTTCCTTCTTCAAGCAGCTGTTGTGGCCAAAGGAACAAGAGTCTGGGATTGATGTTTTATGCTCTGCCAGGGTGTAGCACTTTTTTCTGCTACCTGCTTAAGGGTCAGAGGCACTTGAGTTTTCATCTAGGGTTGATCCCCAAAGCCTTTCGATATTTGGATATAGCTGCAAGGCAGCAGAAATTTACATTCAGTTTTCATGCTCTTATGTGGGTAGGCAGTCATGGCTAACTAGACCCTCCTGCCTTAAAACTACAGGTTTAAGCTCCAGATGCTTACCTTTGCCCCTTCTCCTGTCAGTATTAACAGTTCTGGCAGATCCCATATCTGATCCCCACTTGAAGTCCAGGAGTTGGACTGGTTGTCAGAGGCTCCTGTCAATAGACCTTACAGAAACAATAGGAATAATTATACTGTTGAAAAATACAACTCTAAATAACCATTACTCTGGCTAATTGTATACTTTTTCTATATTAATGTGTTATCTCCCTTTGATAACAATTAAACTTTATCAAGTGAAAATACTAGCATTTTCTACTTAGTATAGATCAATCGATGCTGGTTGCTATAATTTTTAAAGAAATATTTTTTATTTCTTTTTTGTGTTTCTTTCTTAGCACATTATTTGTAATGTGAATTAGGAGCTGTAAAATTAAGAATCATTAAATCCAATAGCTTTTTTTTTTTTTTTAAAGACATACTATTGATAATAATAATAATAATCTTTATTGTCCTTAGCATTTGTGCATTACACCAAACAAAACATTGTAACTAGAAAAAAAACCTTTAGTGGTGATTACGTTAAAAGTATTGTTACAATAGGTAAAGACATGTTTAGTACTGTGTATTGTTTAGTACTGTGTGTTGTTTAGTACTGTGTCTTTACAGTGAATATATATTCATACAGCATCCAACTTGTAGAAAATAATTTTCTGATTATAAAATAATTCTGTATCTAAAAATTGAAAATTTTAAAAATTAAAAACTTTTATTTTTTATTTCTAATATTTCATGTCATCGGATTATTAAAAGAACAATTAAAATTGAAAGGCGTGTAAACTTTAGTGTCTGTGATCTTCAAACTCTGTCTCTCTCCAGGCCTTAGGTGAAACAGCCTTGACTAGAATGTTTTTACCAGCACCTATATTCATCATTCCTCCAATAGTCATGTCTATATTAGAGAAGTAAGTTTCTAAATTTGTTTTCTTTTCTATTTGACATTTACAACATTGAATCAAGTGTGTCAATCTACTGATTTATAGTGTTTTTAATGAGCTTTGAAATTTATTATCTACTGTACATAATTTTTATGATGTTCCATTTAATAGATTCTGTTCATTAAAATAATTAATTTCCAATTACAGGCGAAAATTTCTTATTCGTAATCCTAAACTTCATCTGCCAATCAATGCTGTAGTTTGTACATTAGCTTTTGGATTTGCCTTACCAGTTGCCATTGCTCTCTTCCCACAGTATTCAAAGGTGAGTGTCTGTGTCATTAAGATAGTTCTAGGTGATGACTTGGTAAATATTCAAACATTTAACATTGTAGAATAAATATTTGTTTAGGTTCAAGCTTGCTAAGATAGTGATAGAAGCATTAGGAAGATAGTCTGAGAACACTAGCTATGAGTAGGAAGTCTCTAATTCTTTTCAAGTCTTTCATTTGGACTGGAAACTCTAAAAATGTAGGTCACCTTTTATTACAAGCAGGGGGGATATTCACAAATTGTCACAGACAACTGGCTTAATCACAATGAGTTTAGTCTCGTTGAAGCTGTTCAGTGTGGTAGACAGAAATACAAGATTGCTTATTCATTTTAGGGATATGTGTACTACACTAGGTCTATCAGTCTCAAAGCTCCATTTAATAGTGATCATTATCTGCTTTGGACTAAATTGTTTCAGAGCTAGTTTTGTGTGTGTGTCTTTTTATTATTTTTATATTAAAAAGAAACAAAAGAAGCCATAAAAAAATGTGTATAATGCTGTCATTTACATTTAGTATAGTTCCATGGTACAACCTAGTTTAATGAGCTAACTGGATTTGAACATTAGTTGTTACTATCACTATAACAATTAAATTACTTCCCCTTCTTTTGATCCAATTAATTGTTAGTAAACCTTAATGTCATTGAGTCATTTGTCACATAAACCCTTTTTGATAAACCAATTGAGATTTGTTTGTCGCCTTATTGTCAATGAAACATTTTCTTGGAACTCATTAGGATGCCATGATTAAATCATACTGAAAAAGAATCTAAAGTCATTCATTTTAAAGAAAAAACTAAATATATTTACACCTATTATGATTTGTTTTATTTTGAATGAAGTAAAAATGAGAATCACTGTTAATACTATAAGCCACACAGGAACTATTCTTCTAATTTCATATAAACTCTCCTTGACCCACCCCCCTTTTTTCTTGTTTAACTTTGTCATATATTCAAAGCCAATCATTGAAAATTATATCTTTGATTGTAATTAACTGTAAACCCAACAATTGTAAAGAGAAACATTGAACACGATTAGACTTAGTATAAATTGAGAATTTTACACATACCTCTCTGAAAGCTCCCTATATCCAACCAGGATGTTAGTTTAGTGCTATTTGCTTTGGAAATCCTTGGTTGAAACTCTACCTGCAGCCATCAAGTGCTATCCTGCAGTAGGTTTGGATGTAATCTTCATTCGAAACATATGGGATATGTATTATGGCTACAGTCTATGTATTATGACTTGCAATAAGAGAAATATGCTAGAAACTATGTTATAGTTTACAATATTGTAAGACTTCACATAAATATCATTCTTAGTTGTTTTTTTTTAAAATAAAATCATTTTTCATTTAATTCATTCATTTTTAATAAGTATCAAATTTAGAGACAAATAAAAAGGTGAAAGAAGAACTCTGATCAGCACCATGCATTTTATAGGAATTGTCTCTTCTAGGCTTCTAGGTTAGGATTCTTATGACCTAGCTCACAAGTCTTGCTGGGCGTCAGGGGATTGCGCGGATGTGGGAGTAGGATTCGAGCTCCAGATTATCTTGATGACAGTATATTCACTTGCTGACTGGTCATTTTGCTAGACACATTCTTGTCTTTGTCTCTTTCCTTAATGCCTGGAGCTCATGAAAACTGAACGGAACACGAGAGCAGGATTTGTGGATTATCCGTTCCCATGTCGCGTCACTCAACTTTCAGGGAGCTGAGAATGTAAGATGATAATTGATTCAGATTGTCACTGGCGTTAATTCCTGTATAAATGGTGACGTAACAGGCAGAAGGAACATTAATCTTGGATGAGAATTAATGTGGAGATGAGCGGGTAGTGATGGTGAAGTTGGGTGCACTCTGCCCCTTCAGCCGTTATTGGTCTTGTCATGGATTTAATGTCTACAAGATGCTTCGTAGCTCCATCTGTTTTAAGTGTTCTCGTTTTACCAGCAGCTGTCTCTGGTCAGGAGCCTGAAGCGTTGACAAAGTATCTGATCATTTCTGATAATTAACATTTCTTAGGGTAGACCTGAATTACTAGTAAGAAAAGAAAATACACGTGGGTTTATTTATTATGTTGTAATCTTAGAGAGTAGATAGGGTTAAACAGGAAATGATGTCGCTTTAGTGTATAGATTAATTACCAGAGTGACTGACAGAAAACCAGAACGCCCAAAGAGATTGTACATTATGGAAGAACGTCTTGTGGAGTCTTTTGATATTCGTACCGTAACTGTTCGAACTTTAGCATGTTGGTCGTACTGAATTGCATCCGAACAAATGTTTACTGGTTTCAAAGGAAAAGTATTTAGTACCGGAACTTCCCTTTGTTAAATTGAAAACAAAAGTTTGACAGACTGCAGCCATTGATATGTTGAACTATCGTGATTAGTTTCACCACCAAATGTTTTGTTATTGCAAAAGGAAACATTTATACCGGTATTTATTTATTTAGCTCTTTCACTTTTTAATGCGTTGCGCATTATTGCCACGGTAAGATGCGCCTGCCGTGTGTATAACTTCAATTACACAGGAGATGTTTGTCTTGTGAGGCCGTATTACAGATTGTGAATTCAATAAAGACAACACAACTACACGTGCAGGGCCGGCCTTAGGCATAGGCAAACTATACATCGCCTAGGTCTCCGATTGATGGGGGTTTCGCACAGGACTCAAATATTTTTTTTTTAGAGAAAAAATTTCAAAACATGGATCTTATCTCAAGCATACAACTGTATGTCTCTGTGTCTACTAGCCTAACTTGTAAGTCTCTACTAGGATTCAAGGTTTATTCGCGAATGTTTAGATCTACTTGTTAGACTGCATATGTTAGAAGACCAATGTTTAGATAAAGGACGGCTTATTATTCATTGCGTATTTTTCAGCCTTATTATTATTATTTATTTTTTGCTTTTCTATTTCACTTGGGGCGACCCTATTTACTTCGCCTAGTATTTCTTATTCTATTCCTAAGGGCCTGTTCTTAAATGTTCACTTTTAGTCCACCTTGCAGCTCCGCTTCTTGCAGAAAGTAAACAATCTACTGTCCAATGTTCAGACCCTCTCATTTTTCCACGTGTACTTTGCCCCATCACATTGATACTTGGGGACCCGTATAACTTTCAGAGTTTACCATAAGCACTACAGTTTTCTATACCTCTTGCATAGGGTCTTTTGCGAGTAACCTGCGACGAGAAATATTACTAAACGCTAAATACCTTCTTCATTAAATTCAATACAAAGGGGATATACTTTATCGTGACTACAAAGGATCACTAGGGTAGCTGTCACCCTGTGCGTTCAGCTAATGATGTTACCACAACTCACTCCTGATCATCCCCCCTCTTAAAAAAACACTTTTCAAATAAAAGCTTTAATTATTATTGCACACGCACAAGCTTGTTACAATCTAGCTAATACCAGTTGTACCCCAAAAATATGGGCTTCTAGAAAATTACATTTTTTTATTTTACAATAAAAAAATCATAGTTTGGTGCCACCCTCTGAAGGATGTCATTTTGTTGGCGTATCTACTGAAATTACTACTAAGTTGGTTTGAGCCTGGCAATGTTATCTCAAGAAAAAGTGAACAAAGAATTTACAAAAAAAAAAAAAAAATGACAGCATCTCCAGAAATATCAAAAATCGCCACAAAAATAAAATGAAACTTGAATGCCCCTTTTTGAAAATGTTCTATTGACTGATGGCAGATTTGTGGATTAACATTGGTTTGTGCAGAATGAAGTAAAAGTTAGGGTGGATTTCTTTCATCATATGATACATTCAGCTACTTTGTTAATTGCACCTATAGATATTGTGAGAATTGGGTAACAAATTGTTTTGTGAGATTACTTGACCACAATTTGAATACAACGCGTCATTTTCCTTGATTTAGCTCCTCTTTGTTGTTTTGTGGCCGGTTGGTGTCGTGCCAGTCGCTTTGAATTTTTCTGGCAGACCACCCTAACAGAGGAGAACGTTCACATCCCACACACCCACTTTGTTTGTGTGGAGGACGAGAGGATGTTCACACCCTTTGATTACCACGTGACCAAAAGATTACGCACTGTGTTGGCAAAATGCTAATTAATCAAGTTGTAGTTTTGGGGCATGAAAAGAGCTAAGATGGCACCGAAGAATCCCCCACCCCTTACCCCTTGTCGTTATAATTCGTTATAATAATGGGGAAAACCCATCTTCCTTGTTCCCACCTCCTATCGAGTATTTATTCGTCTTTCTATATAAGTATTTCTTTGCTCTTTAGTCATCATACAGATATCTACACCAGAATTTCACTCAATAAAGAATGTCACTTCTTGGGAAGAAAAAAACAGGCGCCAAAAGATTGGAAAATTGTTTTTTAGGATACATATATAATATTTATTCTGCTATTCGTTGACCTAGATCAAAATGTTTGTATGAAACTCATCTCACTGTGTGCGTGTGTGTGTATGCTCACACTCAGGCGGATTGTTATCTACATCTAATGGCCTAATCCAAAGACATTAATGTTGCAACGCAGAGAATATTTGGCATGTGCCAACCTGTCACGGCCTGTACCACGTGATGGGGATAGCACTCAGCGCATAGCGCAAGTGTCGTTTGCTTCTGCCCAGATGTTTACAAGCCATCTTGATGTTGTATTTATGTTATAGATTAATATGTTCTCGCTAGCCACTCTTCTCTGTTTCTTTCTCATGTCTTCCTCATTCTCTTTCGCGTTTCCGACTATTCGGAGAAAGTGTCTATTAACGTCTGATTCTAGATTAAGTCTGTTGTAAGAAGATGACATCAAACATTGAAATCTGTTGGGGAAACAAAAAGGTCATTATAGAGGTCAGATCAGGTTTTGGTTGTTAGAATCCTCCGGATGATGGATGGTCTTAGATTTTTTTTCTTCCCGTGTTACTTGTGGTAGTGACACTGCTATAGTGCCATAGTGTACCATTAGCACTACTTCACGTGAGATCTAGTGTACTGTCTCACCATTAGCACTACTTCACGTGGGATCTATAGTGTACTGTCTCATCATTAGCACTACTTCACGTGGGATCTATAGTGAACTGTCTCACCATTAGCACTACTTCACGTGGGATCTAGTGTACTGTCTCACCATTAGCACTACTTCACGTGGGATCTATAGTGTACTGTCTCACCATTAGCACTACTTCACATGAGATCTATAGTGTACTGTCTCACCATTAGCACTACTTCACGTGGGATCTATAGTGTACTGTCTCATCATTAGCACTACTTCACGTGGGATCTATAGTGAACTGTCTCACCATTAGCACTACTTCACGTGGGATCTAGTGTACTGTCTCACCATTAGCACTACTTCACGTGGGATCTATAGTGTACTGTCTCACCATTAGCACTATTTCACATGAGATCTATAGTGTACTGTCTCACCATTAGCACTACTTCACGTGGGATCTAGTGTACTGTCTCACCATTAGCACTACTTAACGTGGGATCTATTGTTTATTGTCTCACCATTAGCACTACTTCACGTGGGATCTAGTGTACTGTCTCACCATTAGCACTACTTCACGTGAGATCTATAGTGTCTCACCATTAGCACTACTTATCGTGGGATCTATAGTGTACTGTTTTACCATTAGCACTACTTCACGTGAGATCTATAGTGTACTGTCTCACCATTAGAACTACTTCACGTGAGATCTATAGTGTACTGTCTCACCATTAGCACTACTTCACGTGGGATCTATATTGTCACCATTAGCACTACTTCACTTGGGATCTATATTGTACTGTCTCACCATTAGCACTACTTCACGTGGGATCTATAGTGTACTGTTTTACCATTAGCACTCCTTCACGTGAGATCTATAGTGTACTGTCTCACCATTAGAACTACTTCACGTGAGATCTATAGTGTACTGTCTCACCATTACCACTATTTCACGTGAGATCTATAGTGTACTGTCTCACCATTACCACTATTTCACGTGGGATCTATATTGTCACCATTAGCACTACTTCACTTGGGATCTATATTGTACTGTCTCACCATTAGCACTACTTCACGTGGGATCTATAGTGTACTGTCTCACCATTAGCACTACTTCACGTAGGATCTATAGTGTACTGTCTCATCATTAGCACTTCTTCACGTGGTATCTATAGTGAACTTTTTTACCATTAGCACTGCTTCACATGAATGAATATCTTTATAATTTCTATATTTTTTGTTTCTTTGAGTCTTACACGCACGGTCACGTACATAAGTGGGGCTGGTATCTTGCATGACCAACTTTCTATATGGAATTATTTCAATGATTCACTTCGTGGCAGAGAGATCAACATTGGGACCACTGTATGAGCTGCTCATTAGCTTGGAGAGGGGGAGAAGTCGGATAATTTTTACTCTATGGAAAATTCAGATTTCATAGGTGACTGACCACTTCCTGTGGATCGAATCTGTTGATTTTAAATATTGTTTGTATCTCATTCTGTTTTCAAACTATTATCTTAAATATTTATTTTCTTTTGCCGAAGTGTCAAACTGTTGTTGGTATTTTTGCTGTCTCTATTTGTGCTGTCTTGTCTCTCTGCCACTTTGAGATCTAATTTCACCATCACATGAACTAGAACCGCGCAGTGTGTACTTCTAGTCTTCTGAGAGCGAACCCTTTCTTTTAGAATGAAATATGCAATTTTTATTTCATACTTATATATATACTATTTCCTTTTCAAGTGACATTATGTCTTTCTTCCTAGATCCAGAAGCGGTTTGTCTGTACTCAGAAATGGAAATATACTCGCATTCACACATGCCAGTCGGCGTGCATTGATTCAAAGTGGAAAACTAAAATCAACGTTTGAATTGTATTCGTAGCATTGCCTGTAGTAACAAAAGAAAACGCTGGACTATTGAGCTCAATATATTTTGGTGAGAGTTCTGGGACTTAAGCATCGGGAAATTCTTCTTGTTTCTATCACATGAAAGAATTTTTAAAAATTATGAAATTTGTTTTGCTATTTAAGGCTTCCTCGTTAAAAATGTCAACTTGGAATCAACCTATTCTAAATGGTACCAAGTCTGAGCTTCAGTTGCTGTGTGAAGCAAATGAGAACTAACAGCTGAGAGATGCTCTGGGGGGGGGGGGGGGGTTGACCTGTGTTTTGGTTACTTACTGCCAAACGTGTGCCATGACAGTGGACGTGTGCCATGACAGTAGACGTGGACGTGTGCCATGACAGTGGACGTGTGCCATGATAGTTGTATTCTAGTAGTATCATCCACATATTCCCTTTAGTTAATGTGTGGCACTGAAGCTACCTGCCCGCCATTGAACGCTTACACTATCATTAGATGTACAGTTTCTATCATTTACTTTGTCTTGACTTTTTTGTTTCAACAGATTCCAAAGTCAACACTTGAGCCAGAAATTCAAGAGGCTACTCAGGAGGAAATCGTGTACTACAACAAAGGCTTATAACTTCACTGTGTTTGTGTTCTCACTCACCCTTTTTTTTTGTGTTCTACTTTTTCCTTCTTCAGTTTGCTTCTGAAAACTGTTTGACATATTTAATGGAACTTTCTTGATAGCATTTTTTTGTTTGTATTTCTATCATACTTGTGGCCTAACAAGTTGAATATACATGGTTAAAGTGAAGAGCTGTGTCCATCTTAGAAAATAGTGTCAAATTAAACACTATGTGGATTGTTATTGTAGCGTTGTAAGAATACTTTATTGTAATTTATTATTATTAACTAAGATGACATGTACACAAAACACTTCTGATAATATAACAATCTTATGAGAGACTGAAATTAAATGTGGCAGAGTGACAGTGAGAGTCAGATTTTTTTGTCATGACCTCCAGCTTTTTTTTTGTTACCATTGCTATTATCAAGTATACTGTGTTATATTAACTCTGTGCTATTATCAAGTATACTATGTTATATTAACTCTTTGCCATTGTACTGCCTTTTTATTTCTTAATTATTTTTTTTCTATTTTTTTTTAGAATATACATTTATTGTCCAGGTTCTATTAATTTCAATCTACAAAGTATCTTTATTGTTGCCAGATTTACTAGTCCTTTTCTTTCATGTTTGCTTTCCTCTGATGCAGAGCTTCAAGAGATTTGGCTTAACTTTTTTTAAAAATAGCAGCCAGTTTCTCAACAAGATGCTAACTGATGCTTTACATATAACATGTGTGTGTTATGTTGTAGATCTTACCTTTTGTTCAATGTATTCATCTATTTATATCCAATTTGCATGCAAAAAAAAATTCGCTACAATTTTAGTTACTTCCAATCTGAAGTTGATATTATTTCTAGTTCACTTTACAAGATGAACAAAACCAAATTCCTTTTTATACAAATCTCTGTTACTGTAACCTATTACATTTCTGAAAATTTAATTACACCTGTGTCTACAATGTTTTTGTTATTGTTAGTTAAGGAAGTGTTTTTTTTTTACTCTGCTATAATAATATGGACTTGTATTGGAGTTAGGTATTACTGTTGTTGTTTTTTCTTTCTAGCTTCCCTGACAGAGATTTTGTAAAATGGTTTTTGTGACCATCTTTGAGGACATAAATCTTTGGTCACACTGGTCCAAGTCTAATCATTATTTCTTATTTGTTCTTATCTGCTTTTTGTAAGATTTTCTACCAAAGTTTAATTCTCAGTCTGAAGCTAATGTTTAAATGGTGTGTTCACTTGGCTAACATTAATTTACAAATACATTTCATATACAGAAATAAATTTCATATTATAGTCAGTCTAATGTTTTTATATTTTGGATGTTTATTTTATCTGTTACAATGGGTGAACATGTTGATTTTTTAAAAAATATATACACTATATTTTAATATGTATAATATTTCTTGTAAAATTAATACAATTAATAAATGTTCCATTATGCTTGATGTTAGCTTTCTTCTATTTGCGTGTTGATAATGTCAATGTAAGAAACTTGTATCTTCCTATCTGCCTGTTTTGTTTTGTTTTAGTGATCATTGGTGTCACCGCTGTGTATTATTGTGGGTTTATCTATGTAGGCCTGGTGGTGACATTGGGTTCATATTATAATTCACAGAATAAGGAAATGACACTTGATGTAGCAGACACAAATAAGTTTAATTTAAGTAATAACACCACATATTGAATATGATACACAATTCAATTCAAGAATGGTCAGTATTAATCCTCTATAGAAATATGGCGAATATAATGACAACTTAGCAACTAATCTATAACCAACTTTTTTAAACAACTAACTCAACTTATATTGACTCTATCAAGTGCTTGCTACCTATATTGACTGACTGCTCTTAACCCTGGTTCACTCAAGGTCAAAAGTGTTCACCTTAGGGCAACATGAGTTGTGAATAACATTCACAATATAGAAATAACATTCACAATATTGAAATAGGGTTTCTACACTATGACACCAACTTTGAGGTGGTGACAATTGGAATCTCATTTCTGCACACCTTCCCCCCACTCTCTCTTTTTCTTTTTATCTCTCTTTCTCTCTCTCTGTCACTGTCGATATTCAATATTTCTATAAGGTCATTAAAACTAATTGCAACATGATTCATTACAAATATTACAATCATTTATTTTTGAAGCTTTTGGTTCTTAGACGTTGGTTTCTCACTCTCATTTTTCTCTTTCTCTCTACAAAAAACCAGCAAACATTCTTGTTAGAGATTGTCCACACTATTGTCTAATTTCTCACTTAGACAACAACAGAGACGGCTCATTTTGGAAAAGATTTTTCTTCCAAGATGTATTATAATAATACGGCGTTGTCTTCAAGTTCCAAGATTAAGGATGAGTCATTGAGTGATTTCACGTTAGCAGCCTACCCAGATCTAGTTGCAACCTACATAATCGTTACGACTGTCTGCACTGTCTTGAGAAAGAACTTATCTTTAGGCCTTAAAGATGTATTTCGCGACCTTTGTTATAGTTCTCCGGCTGTCGCTTTCAGATGCCTGCTTCTAGCTGTTGTCAGTGAGTGCCCAGTGTATGTTGAACGTCAGCCTAAACAGTATAAAAGCACTGCTTGTTGTTGGACAGCTGCACTTATACCATATGTTGGATGACCATATACCATAGAAGTAGTGGGATTAACCAGAATGAACCCCACCAGTGATAGGACATTATTAGCATTATTAATAACAGTAATCGGCTGGGAGCTAGAGAATGAACTTATATGACCCTAGTCCGACCCACCAGCAGACTTGACCAATATGCTATACTTAGTCCGACCCACCAGCAGACTTGACCAATATGCTATACGTCTTTTACATCTTCAGAGGACTCACTGTGCGGACTATGATACTTCATAAGTCATGATAAGTCTGATTTGTTAGTTCAATTTCATCCCACTCCTTTCTCTCTTTCTCCCTCTCTCCATTCTCTCTCTTCTTCCACCAACCTGTGGTGAAGTAAATGTCACTTTTTCCGTGGATACCAAATTATTGTCCAGCTGAAACCTCTTCCTCCCCCTCCCCCGCCACCTCTGCCCCACTCCTGCGCGCGACTCCCTCCCCCAGCCCCATCCCATCTCACTTGTAAGCTAGGTGTGAAGAGAGTCCAAACAGGACAAAGTGAGTGGATGAGTGCTTCGACCTGGTGTGTCAGTCAGCTGCAACAAGTGACACAAAGTTTGAGTCCAGTGTTTGATGTACATTAGCTCGGACACACACACACACACACAGAACGTTCTTGCCAGACACTTAGAACTAGCATTCAAAGGCGTATCCGGATCTTTCGGGTGCTTAAAGTAGGCACTGGCGGATCCGCGGATGGGGGGGGGGGACTTCCCCTCTTCTATATATTATACACATTAGTATAGTGATTGCATTTTAATTTATAGTGTGTAAAGTGACATTTTTAAAGTATGAATTTTAAATATCAATATGTGATATTTGCTATATTATTAACATTAGTAACTAAGTATTTACATCTACTGTGCTTTTTTTTTCTCTCCACAAAACAGCCCTACCCTCCTCAAATAGACACTCAGTAAGAAATTACAATATACAGATACAATTTGATTTCAGCATTTTAAATCTTCAATTCTTTTTAAAATGTTACAATGACATTTGCTGCAAAATTTAAAAAAAAAAACAACATTCAGGACATGGGGAGGGGAGTTGGGAACTGCAGAAAGGTAATTTTCTTTTTTTTTTTTTAAAGCAATAATAATAAAATACTGCTTAGGCATTCTTGTAGTGCTCACCTCTGGTGGTATTTAACCTGCTAACAACGACGCGCTACGCCACTGTAAGCTATGTCTCGGGCAACAAGACCATAAAACGAGATTTGACGAGAAGTTAAAATGTTCAAGCGGCGACAAAGTCCCACGACTCTGGACTAGCAGATCTAGTTCCGGATCTTAGGAAGGTCGCCTTGGAGTCTTGCCTGGTAAATTGTTATGCGAACCTAGATGGTGGTAGGATAGCGGTTCCGCTTGTCAGAGATGGCGAACTTATCTACGTTAGTCATCACGGGTCTGTTAAAGTCGTGAAAAGCGGACAATTTTCTGACCGAGATGAAGAAAATCTTCATTTGTTTGTACAAAAAATACTACTATCCTCATATATATGCATACAATTATATAAAAAAAACAGGTAATATTTAAAAATATCAATACCTACTTTATGCTCATATAATATAGTAAAAAAAAAAAAAATCTTTGTATATCTTATTTGTCAATACAAAAATAGCGAGAAATATTTAAAAAAAACATGTCAAACCCACGACGATCGCGTAATTAATATGACGCTCTAACAACTTAGTTAATAGGTCATTTTAGTTGGAGATAAATGATTCTGTTTTTTTTTTACTTGTGGTTTAAGGTATTTGACTTGTGATTTTGACTATGACAAACATGTGTGCTAATTGCACGAATTTTTTAAAAAAATTAATAAATTTAGTATTCAGAGAAGAATCTTACTCTGTATTTTCATCAACCGATCCCCCCATGTATATATATATATAATTGTAGGCCTATAGCTTATTTTTGCTATGTGATAAATCGAAGTCATAAGTATTTTGTCACAATCTTCTGACATAGCTACTTGTATGCTTCACTTTTATGACAATTGAAGAAAATAATACTTATAACTGTCGGCTACCCGTCCGTGTGGTTTACGCCATGGACTGTCGTCTGAATGGTTCCTGGTTCGAGCCCTACCCACCTTTCCCTGAATGCTAGACTACAATACCAATTAGTTTGATTGAAATGTGTGTGTTATCTACAGCAACCATGGCCACTTTGTGTTCTCCAAATAGCCGCCTTCAAACGTGTACGCTACGTACCTGGACAAGTTTCAATGATTGCTTTTTTTTCCTTCTCCCCTTTCATAAAAGCGCTTCCATCCCCCGAGGTGCTTCACTGTCCGCCAACTGGCCTGGCGAGTTTTCAATGTCCAGATAACGTTAAAGATAGCCACAAGTCCTCATTTAACCCCCCAACATATTACTGTTTGTTTAGGGACATCAGATCAAGGGACGTCACGTCTACTCACTTTCACACACATTCCTCACGAAATAAAGAAGTTGCTTCCCTTGTCAATTAATACCAGAAAAAAATAATACAACATTCCATTTCCGGCCAAGCCTTGGACGGTGTCCTAATAACTCCAGCAGTAGGGGGAAAAAATGGCAGGATGTCCAGGAAATGGACGGGCAATGAGACTGGCTAGTGCTGATATACAGCCTAGATATCAGGAGCCCATGGTCACTTCTGGCATGGGAAAGCATGGGAGTATTTTGAGATGGGTTAAGGAGATGACCACTAACTTGTGTAAATAATACAACTGATTCATTCAAGATCTATTAAGATACACTGAGGTGGTGGAGTGCACTCAGCAGCAAAGTGGTTCAAATCCACGAATTTCAATGAAGCGGAGTAGGGCTACTAGATTTAGATTACTTGCTAGCAATCGGCTTGAGTGTCAGTTAGGACATCGTTGTGATGACGATTTCAGTTACTCGCCAGTGATTTAGTTCTAGACTCCTAGTAGAGCATTGTAAATGATAAGTCGTAGGAAACATCGAAAAGACAAAAATTACATTACACACCACAAACTGCTTAACTGCAATAGTGCCAGTTTTATTTTTTGCATTGAACTGATAGGCGTTTAGATTTAAGGTTTGCATGCGGAAATACCAGAGGACGTAGAGTTTGTTCCAGAGAAATATTTTCTAGTCCTCTAGCGGCCAAATTTAAATTGATTTCTTCAAATACTTTGAAAAGTTATAAAGGTCAAACTAAAAAGTTTTCCAAATGTGGCCAACGAGCTAATATTTCTTTTCTCAACGATATACATAAACTGTCAAATTTCTAGGAAAATAGGTTGAGCCGTTTTCGAGATCCGTTTCCAGCCAGGTTTTGTGCGACCTGAACATATGTATGGTTACAAATCTAATGTATTTTGCATAAATTGATTTTTATGTTTTAAAATTATTACTGCTAGGTTCAAGCGTGTTGCATCTATTCTTTAACTTGATCTTTTCAATATTGTACTTGTACAACTTAATTGTTTCTGAATAGATGCATAGATTGATAAATGCATAGATACAGCCATAAGACATGATACACTTAGCACACTTTCCAAGTTTTCTACTTCACATGACACATTCTTAATTAAGACGATGATTCTCAAACATTTTTGGGATATACAAAATCCTGTTAATTGTTATTGTGACGTAGGGCACTGACTATATCATTATCACTATGTCAAAGTTGTGCTCGCGAACCACCAGGAGGAATGAGCGCGCACCGCATGCTGAGAACCTCTCTTTTTTTTTTTCTTAGCGAGGAATTAAAACAATGACTTTTATTTTTCTTCTTACTCAAACGAAAATGGAATAGGGTCATTCCACTGTGGACATTTTTATGTGCGTTCTTAAAAGATTCTTTTCCTCGTCCTGTGTCACTTCATAACATTCGCCCCCACCCCTCCAAAGAACCCATCTGGAAAAGTTTATACACTACAGAGTTGTGAAATGAAGACCTATCATTCTTAAGTTATTGTCAGTTAGACAAAGAGAAACATGTTTTGACATTCTAGCTTATAAACACAACCGTCATTAACAGTCATGGCACTTAGGCAGGTATTAAAACTAAATTCGTCATCCATCAAATCGGATTATACTAGAGATGTCTTCAATTGCGTTCTCATTCTTTTTTTAAAATCTATTCCTAATGTCAAAGTTGTTGTATGTAATGTTCACAATGACTGTATCCTGAAATCATATGAAGCCTATCCAGGTCTTTATCTCTTGACCAAATCTTCTCTCAATTAGCGTGTTACGACTTACTACCAAGACACCAAAACTTGACTGCTGGTTCGCGAAAAAGTCGAAAAAAAACAACTTTAAATTTAAACTATTTGAGGTAAAAGTTACTTCTTTAGGCAGAAGTGATCACCTAGTTTTAATTAAGTAGTGGAGATTTTCATTTATGCCGGGGGGAAAAAGCTACCTTTTTGGTGTATCCGATGTACAAAATAAAAGGAAGTGCCTAAAAGCTATTTCTTTTAAAGGTAGCCCATGGAACTCTATTAAACTCTATGGGTAGCCTATTAAATAATTCTTGTGCACCTATTTCACCTATTAGCACTTCAGATTCACGTCAATTTTCTAAGTTCTTCGTTAGTAACACAAAATCATTTCAATTTAAAGAAAGTCTTAGATCTTCACTCAATGATTTCAAACAAATGGGCAACTTTTATTAGCAATAACAAAATAGATTTGATACGCAGCTGTTATGTTAGGAGATATTGCTCAATTTGTATTTGTATTTATTTCATTTAGTTGGCAACAGTGACGTTTAGTTAAGCGTCCTTGACATTGGTTAGTGTATCGTGAAAATTTCCACTATTAAAAGTTTACTTTTGTAGGAAACATATTTTAGTTTATCTTTCATCACATAATCTTTTACATTTTATTGGTAGATATTCAACTGAACGTGAGCTGACCAACAGTGGAGCTATGTGCAGTCGTTTAAGAAATAAAGCTACGCTGTGATTTCAGATTTCGGTACGAAGTATGAGCATGATACAAGAAAACAAGTTGCCAAGAGCTGTTCACCAAATGGTTTGCCTAGAGAGTCAGAGATTGAGCTATTGACTAGCCAAATACTTCAAAAAATATTTCGAGCTCCGAAATGTTGCACGTGTATAAATGTAATTTAATTTGGATTAATTTAGTTTGGATTAGTCGTATAATTAAATTTGTAATAAATCTAGACTAACAATAATAAATCTGTGAGATTAGAAATATTTTTACCAATTGTTTTGTTTAGCGCATTTTCATGCTTTAAGCTATCTCAAAAGCGCTATGATCCTATCGATTGTCTGGACCAGTTGGGAAAAAAAGGAGGGTGGGGGGAAGAAGAAGGAGGTAGGTGACCGTGACAACTTTTTAAAATCATTTTATATTTGTAAAAAAAAGATGATACGACTTGAATACGAACTCGAGTGCTTAAGCCCTCCAAGTCCGTACTATAAACTACTTAGTTAGCAAAGTTCTTATGAAAATAGAAGGTTTTATAGTTATCAATTAATAGTTTCAAACCTTTAAGTGGCAACCTACACAAATTATTAAGGGGACTAATTGAGCTCATTCCATCACATCTGTCAGGTATGGTTTCTTTCCCTTGTTCAATACAAAACAAAACAAAAATTATCAATAGTTGATGAACTAATTGGTTACATTATTTTTTTTTTATTGATTTTTGTTTTGTCAGGTAAAATAAATAATTGTGCAAAATTTCAACTTGATCCGAGATGGAGTTTAGGAGAAATAACGTGTACAAAATTTTTACCGGACAGACAGACGGACAAAGTGAGTAAAAAATATTTTGCTCTGGTTGAAAGGTAGTTGTGACTGCAACTAATTAAAATGCAACTAATATCTATGTTGAAGAGCTTTTCTGTGCACATTTGTAATTTTTGTTAAAACATTCTTATTTACTTCCAATAGCAAAACTCCTAAATAAAAGAAAAATGAATTAATTCACGTTTCTGAAAGTGTCAAAAATCAAAGGATATACTCAAATTTTCTTTCTTCATAAAGCTTTATAGTAGTCACGCAGGGAACTATTAATGGCTCAAAATCAACACCAGATGGCGCTCACTTAAGAAAAACAGATGAAGGGTATTGTGTGCGCGCGCATGTAGTTTATCGTTTTCTCAGTAATACCTGTCACTTTTCACATTTTGTGTACTATTTCACCACAACATGATACTTAGAATTCCCAGAGAAAAAAAAAAGTAGCATCAGCTTGTCATGGCAACTTATTTCTCGTAACTCTGGGTGGGCCAATCTTAATACTTTGTTTCTGGTAACGCCCCTGACTTTTCATTCCTTTTAGATGACTTAATATTTGCAAATGATACTTCTCAGACTTTGTTGTATATCTTGCTTTTATTTATTAACTACGCCAATAATGTAGGAATATAAAGTAATACTTAGAGTGCATGGCGCCAAGTCGTATAGCCATGATGGAGTGCTACATTTAGAGACTGAATTCCATTCAAGACGTCTGTGGTATACAAGAAAAAAGTACCGTATCTGATTATAATGAAATATTGAAACTATTTTTTTCTCGCTTTCTATAGAGTAATAAATAATATAATTAGTTTTGATGTTTTAATTAATTATATGATTATATCCACATCTTTGTATGCCAAAAAAATCTAATTACAGTTTGTGGGGAAAATCTAGACACCAAAAGAGCATGAAATAAAGAAACACACACACACACACACACACACACACACACACACACAAACACACACACACAAACACACACACAAAAAAAAAACCTTTGAAAACTAAAAAGCTCATTACTTTTAAAAGACAGAAAAAACAACACGAGTTCCTAGATTCGGGGTGACTTCCCTTACAGCTTCCAATAGAGTTACGTACATGACAATCTATATATATATATATATAGGTCTGTGATATGATCTTTATCGAATAAGAATTTGTTTCCGTTTTTCCAGTCTAGGTATAATATATATAGGCCTGTGGCTCTTTTGTGCATATTTTTAGAACTACAGAATCAACATATTCTAAGCTTTTCCATGAGTTGCACAAACTGATTTCGATCTGTCTGAAAGATTTTCACTCTATGACTTGAAACTTTATAAAGGAGATTTGATACTAATATCTACGACACATATTGACAATTGTTCAAAACCAAAGCCCGATTCTTTTTTTTTTTCTTATTAAGTTGGCAACAGTAAAGTTCAATTTAGCGTCCGTGATATTGTTTAGTCTTATCTTGAAAATCTCCTATTATCTGATAATCGTTTAATAACAACTTTCTTGTCTCAGGTGTAAACCAATCATTGGAAGGCTGCACAAATCTTGAAGGTAGCCACGAAGACAACAAGAAGTGGGGGAAACAAATGAGCAGAAGTATGGAGCCTCTTAAAATATTGACTGGTGGTCGAGATGTTCATCTTTCTGTCACGTGACACTGATGTATTAAGAAAACTTTAAGCCGTGTTCATTTATTTCTTATCCTGCTCTTATTTTTTATTCCCAATTTTTTTTTGTTTACTCTCTGTATTTGTTTGACATTAGACTTTATTATAATCTATGTATCCGTGGTTTGACCCGACATATTTATTAAAACATTGGCATGACCACTCAATCTTCTGCACTTTTTTATTGTCCTTTTTTATAGTTATTATTCTCGACACCCCCCCCCCCTTCTCTCTCAGACGCCTCCTCTCCTTTCCCTCCACCTCCAGCCTTCCTACCACCCTTGCGTTTGTGCCTGGTCCTGACGTAACAAAACAGTAATGAGGGTATCAATCAACACTTGAACGAGTCCCTCGCTAGCTCCCTCCGCCAGAGGCGTAGCCACGGTGAAGAAAGAAGAGACCGTCACTATTTGTCTGTTCACTTAAGTGGCGGCGTCTTCATACTTCACACTCGACTCTAAAAACACGCCGGGCGGGGAGGAGGAGGGGGGGGGGGTGTGTAAAGTGGAAAGGGAAGAGGTGGGTATGACAAATGTGCCAAATAGAAAGATGGAGCTCACGTTAAGAAATGGGACCAAAAAAAAGTTTCATGATGAAATGTTGAACTAGGACTCGCTTTAAGTTTCAGTTTGTAATACAAATGTTCTTTGTTGCATTAATATTAATTTGTATAAAGTTATTTGTTATCAAAGATTTTGCTCAATTCCTTTCGGACTTTCTTTCAGATATAGAGTTGTGTACCTTGAAGCTTAAACTTCCTTCAAGACAGCAAAGGATTGAGGAGTCCAGGGTTAAAACTAGAGACATCGAGATGACATGCCAGAAAGTCTACCAAACGACCAGGCAGCCAAGATATGAAATAATTCTAGATGACAATGATTCTTCACTATAACTTATTACAACTTAGAAATAAATAAATAGTAAATAACAGTTAATCTTGCTAAAGCGCTTTGAACAGATTTACAATTTTGAAAATTTTGACTTGTGACTGACTCTAAAATAGTCCACAAATAAACCACATTCTAAGTACGGGTGATATTGTCTAAGTACTGGTGTCATATTGTCTAAGTACTGGTGTCATATTGTCCATGTACTGGTGTCATATTGTCTAAGTACTGGTGTCATATTGTCCATGTACTGGTATCATATTGTCTAAGTAATGATGTGATATTGTCTAAGTACCGGTGCCATATTGTCTAAAGTACTGGTGTCATATTGTCAAAGTACTGGTGTCATATTGTAGACAGTCGAGATAAAAATTGTATTTTTCACTATATTTTTTCCCAGAAAATATCAAGTACCTCGTGAGTTATTCAAGCATAGAACGTCATCAGATCCAAACTGTTAATCCACCCCCCCCCCCAATCCCTTACATGACAGAAATCTTCAATACCTTCTAGCCAAATGATATAACTTTATTTTTTTAGAATGTATGATTTGTTTATATTTAATAATCTTATTTAATTACAAAAAGTTAAACATTAAAAAAAAGCAATCCTTGGGCCTCAAAAATGTATGTTTATTGGAGCTCCTCTTTCCTAGGCGCCCCAACCCCTTTTAAAATCCCTATTCCCAACACCCGTACTCCCAAGTAACAAAGACCTTCTCCCTTGAGAGCGAGGAGTCGCTAATTATAAGATTTAAATTGGGCACTTGAAACGTGTAGGGCCCTTCTTGAGAGGGAAGATATTGGCTTGTGTTTTCTCTCAATGAGCTTTGAAAAGGGGACACAACCAAGGCGTGTGAGACTACTGACAGGATGAGTTCAGTCATTTTGTTAGAAAATAGTGTCAAGACTAAACTGATATTGGAGGATGTTTCTAGCAAGACGTTTTGTTAGCTTTGAGTTGGCAACGTTTTGTGAATTTCCAGTCTTTCTTTTTTCTCCCAATCTCGTGACTTTCTTTTTCATTATTTTATGAGGCACTTATTAATTCTCTCTCTCTCTCTCTCTCCCTCTCCCTTTCTCTCTCTCTCTGACATTTGTTGGAGAAAAATAAAGGCGGTTGGTCGTTGTGCTGGCCACATGACACCCTCGAAACCTCAGGCCACAGAATCAGATGACTTTTACATCACCTGTCCTATAGACCACAAGGTCTGAAAGGGGAACTTTACTTTTTTTCTTTACCTTTACCTATATTATATAATCTTCTCTCTCTCTCTCTTTCTTGTTTGCTCTCTCTCTCTCTCTCTCTCTTGTTTGCGCTCTCTCTCTCTCTCTCTCTTTCTTGTTTGCTCTCTCTCTCTTTCTTGTTTGCTCTCTCTCTCTCTCTCTTTCTTGTTTGCTCTCTCTCTCTCTTTCTTGTTTGCTCTCTCTCTCTCTCTTTCTTGTTTGCTCTCTCTCTCTCTCTTTCTTGTTTGATCTCTCTCTTTCTTGTTTGCTCTGTCTCTCTTTCTTGTTTGCTCTCTCTCTCTCTCTCTTTCTTGTTTGCTCTCTCTCTCTCTTGTTTGCGCTCTCTCTCTCTTTCTTGTTTGCTCTCTCTCTCTCTCTCTTTCTTGTTTGCTCTCTCTCTCTCTCTTTCTTGTTTGCTCTCTCTCTTTCTTGTTTGATCTCTCTCTCTCTTTCTTGTTTGATATCTCTCTCTCTCTCTCTTGTTGGCTCTCTCTCTCTCAACTTTGCTTTCTGTTGTGTAGTGACCTAGTTAAGTTTAGAGATTATGTTTTGTAAATAAATCTATTGTGTATTGTTGTTAGCGATAGTAAAAGTAGTGACGTAGACAGACGAATGGCGTTGCAGAAAACGGGTACATGAAGGAGATGGCTAGAGACTGCTAAGTAAACGACGGAGATTGAGACAAGGCGAGCATCCCATTTGTAAATAAATACATCCGTTGAAGTCTTCAGAAGTCTTGATTATGCACATCATTGTTCATTGTAATGTCCCTTGGCTAGTTCAGACTCGTTAAGTGAAGTACTGTTAGATTTACACAACAGCCAGGGCATTTGTTTGTTGTCTCTCATGTTTAATATCTCTCTCTCTCTCTCTCCTTCTTTGCTCTATCTCACGCTTGTTCTTTTATTTTGAATTACCAAATTTAAACAAAAAACAACATTAGTTTCCTAAATGATTATTTATGAGTTTTGATCCCAAGTTTCTATTTCTTTCAGTTCTTTACTTTTAATTAACTTAACAGATTTATGGCGGCATTTGTTAGCTTCACGTGAGTACACTTTATTTTAGATATCCTAGTGACCCATGGGCTGGGCACGGAGTTTGTATCGTTTGAAACAGAATCGAAATGTCTGGTCAACTAACTAATCTCTATGTGACCACTGCCGACATGCATTTGTCCGTGAACAGAACCAGGTCAATCAGGGACTCTCGCAATGGCCAAATACGTCTTAAATTAACTCGACAAGCGCCGGCGATAAAATATGGGTAATAAATTTGGTATGCAGCAGTTTGAATCAACTTTGATCATTTTTTATTTGTCTGATTCCGTTCCAGCCTCAACTGCTCGAGCCGACAGCGTCTGCTATCGCAACAAGGCACTTTCTCCATCCAGTCCCAACGGAGATAACTCTCGCTGGATGAGATCTCGACAAAGAGTTTTGTCCCTTATGAACACACATTCTCAGTTGTTCCTCACAATCGTTGTGCCATTATCCAAGCATTTCGAAATTCTCGGTTACAGTTAGATCGTTATTGACCAGCAGCTAGTCAGGGGGAGAAACTCCCCTGGGTTCCATTTGAAGATGAGGCAACTCGTTTCAACACTTACTGGAGCCTCTGTATCTTCCATCAAAGACAACCGGAATCAGAAAGCTTATTAGCTCTTATGACAAATTTGGGCATCGCGAGGCTGCTTGGTCACGGTACTCTGACAATCTCGCTTAAGAAAAGAAAGAAAACTCTTGAAGTCTGCGCCGAGTCTGGCCTCGCGTTGAAATGCAGTGAAATGATAGGGTCACAGAGAGGGCGAGAGCGCTTATGGAAACCGTTTGACCTTTGAATCACTGTCACATGATCCGAACTGTGAACTCTGTGATCTTTCGCTGATTGCGCCAATATACCTGATACCCAAATTACCTAGGTGAGCCTACGTCTGGAATGTTTGAATGAAGATAACAGGGACTTTCTGTTAACTCAGTCTCCTATATCCTATAACATAGCAACATTACTTTGATTGAAAGTTTAGATACAGTGTCCTGTTCAAATGGTTCCATCGGTCATTTGTTGCCCACTTAGGGGAGACCAGTGGCCAGATATGACGTTACCATAAAGAGAAGCACATTATCTTCGGTCAATGCAAATATAAAGAAGCCCCTTAATATCTACTCTAAATAATAATCACAACGATAATTAATGAACAATCAACTATCAAACATTTTGTTCTTTATTGAAGTATTTTAAAATTTACTCAATTCTATAAGATAAAAAAAAAAGCCATGCGGTTTAACGACAAACTCTTTTGAAGCAAGGTAAAAAGAATGTCTTATAATTGAAGAAAGAAATATACGGTTCTTGCATTATTTCAAGTCTACGACCCTTCCTAACATATCAAATATCGTGTTCTAAAATATAGCGTGGAAATAAATAATCAATGTCCATCATGGAGGAAAATAAATTTTGTGTGTGTGTGGATATTAGGGAATAAAGAATTTCTAGATAGTTCTATCTCTTACACCAACAACGCTAGTCACGTTCGAACTGAGACCTCAACGGCATGAGTATTCCACAGTGACAGTCTCATAGACTCAAGACACAATGCTCATTTTACGGATCATAAATTGCTTGTAATGAAAAGTCATGCATGGAATTTTTGTGTACAGTGAAACTTGGGTACCACCGTTGTTGAAACATCCAGGGAGTGAAGTTGATGGCATCAGCGTAATGGGGTAATGTAATATGCTAACGTAAATAAAGTAATCATTTCATAATGTGATAGTGATAGATACAAAATAATTGAAGTACTCATTGCACAAAGACTAATACTCTGTAATCAAAGTAATCATAGTAAAGATAAAGAAATGACTATAACATTCATTAAAGTAAACAATAGATTTAGAGCTTCGCCCCTGAGCCAATAGAAAAAAAGATAACTATCTAGAAAAGAAAAATAACGCAATTGTATTTCTTGCTATTCTGGACCAAGTTTGTACCCAACACAATGACTTCAAGTTATGCTGCCAATGACATTGTCACACGGTTCTAGGAACAATGTAAGAAAATTTAGCAGCCTTGTCTCAGCGGCGATTCCTAGCATTTCGTTCCAGGTTTTATGAGGGAACGTACACGGGGTGAAACTCTGTCCAGATGAAGATCAAGTTGAACGATGCTGCCATGGTTCACGGTAAATCAGCGGGCACAAGGACTTGGATGTTGTATTCCACGTCAGTCGAACCGTTCAACTCCGAACACTCGTAATGAAGGTGTACTCGATATAATGTATCCCATAAGACTCGACAACTATATCATTATGATTGTTTAACATTTCCGCATAGCACGCTTGACTCTGTGGTGTACATAGATGTAGATATAGGGGAGGAGGGATAAAATGTGTGTGTGGGGGTTCATTTCTTCGTGGGTCTACTTATAACTAGGTGAGAAGTTTTGTCAACAACACTATTCCATAGAACAAAACTATTTGATGTAATCATTTATGTTATAGCAGGCCAAAAAAAACAAAAAAAAAAAAAACGTTGCTAGTTTCGTGCTTTGTGTCCGTCTGTCTGTCACGCTTAAGTCACACAAAAGTAAAACGCTTATTGAAAATTTAATTAAACCATCTCATATAAGATTTATTGTATAATGTTTTGAATAACAAATTAAAATGTTGACACAAGACTTCACTGACCCTCAACCTGAATTAATGTCTCAGAGACAGGTTCAAATGAAACATAAAAGAACGAACTATTTTGCAGCTTACAAAGTGGACTCCAGTTTTAATATTTTAATTCTCAACCCAATACCTATACTCACAATCAGTATATTAAAAAGAAGGAGCGAAACATTCATACCTATAAATAAGTCTAACATTGGACAATGGCCTTTAATTTTTAAGCAGTCTCCTAAAGGAGAACATCCGCTATTAGTTATGTGTGGTTTTTCCGTTCGTCCGTCCGTCCATCCATCAAATCCAGTTAGATGTCACAAACTAGAAAGGATATTGAAAAACCGAAAACACGATATTTTAAATCCTTTAATTTTCTGAAACAACGGCTGCTTTTTCTTTTCTACCTATGTGTAGAAATAAACATAAATTTAAAAAAAATGGACAAAAAAGTTAAGCATTAAAAAGTAATTATAAGTGCTTGAAGCGTAAGAAATTATAATACTCCACATTACACATATAAATTTTGTCCTTAAAAACATATTGGGTATAAAATACGAATAAAAAATATAGTTTTTGGTAAATTTAATCGATGCATTGAAAATTACTTAGTTGTTCTACACTTATATAATAAAAGGTTATATGATAAAAGGTTTATATAATAAAAGGTTACATTTTCGGAAACTGGAGCATTAGTGATAATGATAGTCATCAGGGTCAATGATTTAATATGTAGATTTTTAAAGGGAAGATAAACAGATTACATATTGCATTGATGAGTGCATTTAAACTACTAGATCTTTATATCTTTAAAATTTTAATAACAGTAATTTTGCAAATTCATACATTTTAAGTATATAAAATTGAAATGAAATTGAAATACCAATGTGTATACAATCTACTGTAAAATTATTTTTTTTAATAAAATTTAAACACTAGAAAATTTCTTATTTTTAAAAGTTAAACCTTTAAAATAATAACATATAAATTATATATACATAGAAACTAAGCACCCACACACCTTGGTCGTTTAACTGCGATATGTAAAATAATGCAAATTTTGTAAGCCTTTGTAAATCATAGGCTCACTGTGCAACGTTGCAAGGACCGTCCACTCTCTTGATCTTCATTCATTGATCGCCACAGCACTCATACCACGCAAGTCAAAGAACCAAGGATGATGATGAATGTATTTGTTATAAAAATTATTAATGATACAGCTCTACCAATATTAGAAAGCGTAAAAAATTGTTTTACTTAGCACATTTCTAGTTGAAATCAAATGGACTAATGCAAAATGTCCAAGTAATGATTTATCAACTGAACAACGACAAGGTGACATACGTAAAGTTACTGAGGAATGCATTTTTTTAAACAAAAGCTTAATATATATATGTTGGCTCGGAAATGCGATCAAAAACTTGTATTTGGTAAATTGAATCAATGCGATTTCGATCTTGAAATCAATAACAGTAAACTCAGATGTACCTCAAGGAACAGTCTTAGGTCCACTACTATTTTTAATTTACATACATGATTTACCAAATTGCATTAGTTCCAGTAACAAAAGTCAGATTACTTGCAGACGAGTACATAATATATAGAACAAAAAAAACAACACAAGATACAGAAATTTAACAAAGAGATGAATTACAGAAATGGGAATCAAATTGGAGGATGCCATTCCACCCAGAAAAAATGTTACTTATTAAGAGTAACAAAAAAATAATAAAACAAATTAATTCCACTTATTCATGGTAAACCAGAAAAACGGGCTGAAAACGCAAAATACTCAGGTGTTATAATAATGAAAAACTGTCATGGAATCCCCATATTGATGAAACTATCAAAAAATCAAACAAAGCATTAGGGTTTCTTAAAAGAAATTTCTATAAATAACAAGATTACTAAGACAGTTTGTGTGGAAACACAAACTCAAAATCGGCCCCCGAAGTTGTCCACCCAGGCAGGCTTCAATATTTTCAGAAAGAACATCCAAATGAAATTATATCAAAGACAAATGAGAGATAAGAATGGAGAAAGAAGGCTGACAGAACTTGTGTAGTGCCCCAACGATACAGCTGACCAAAGGATAGGTGAATGCAAAGTTAGATGTGAACCTGGCCTAACTAGTTCCCCTTTCAGACCTTGTGGTCTATAGAGCAGATGATGTAAAGTTTATCTGTTTTTGTGGCCTACGGTTAACGAGGGTGTCATGTAGCCAGCACAACGACCTACCGCCTTTACTTTTCCCCAACTAATATCAGATACCCATTGGAGCTGGGTGGACTCAGGGGCGCCTAAGGATTCCGAAGTAGAAAATCCAAGTCTTCATCAAGATTCGAACCCGGGGCCCCTAGTTCGGAAGCTAAGCGCTTTACCGCTCAGCTACCGCGCCTCTCCTGGCCTAACTGAAGTCTTATAATCTCTTCAAATGCTCAAAAAAATACAACAAACTCCTGTACCTCGCTACTGCCAATTAAAAAATGTACGAAAATAATGTTTACAAGATTAGTATTCGTTTTAATTTAGGTCTTACTTATAATGCATACTAATTAGCTTTTTCTCTTTTAAAACTGCTTGCATAACTGATTTTAAAAATTTAATTTTTCTCTTTCAGAAAAAAAAAAGTAGCCGTTGCATCAGAACTTTGAATGGTCTAAAATATTGTGATGTCGGATTTTCAATATCTTTTCTAGTTTACGAGATCTAAACGGGACAGACGGACAGACATTTCGCACAAAAACTAATAGCGTCTCTACCCTTTCGGGGGCCGCTAAAAAAATAACATAAAATTACAATGTTATTTAAGCTTGGTTAGGCCAATAATAGAATATGTATCCTCTGTTTGGGACATCTCAACTCAATAAAACTTTAACAGACACAAAATAGAGCAGTGAGATTCATAACAAACGAATATTCACATTCGACTATATTTAGTAAAACCACTAAATTTGGAAAGCCTTCAGGACAGAAGACTCAAAAGTAAAGTAGCAACTATACATAAAACACTGAACCATAATCTTCAAATACAAAAACAAAATTTAATAAAATACTTAGAAAGACACAAAGATAAAGGCACATTCCTCGTCCCATATGCTAGGACAAATTTGTACAAATACTCCTTCTTCCCTAGTGCTATTAGAGCATGGAATGGGTTGCCTGAACTAGCCTGGAAAACCAGTGACTTGGCAAATTTTAGGTCATTGTTTAATATGCATGATTAAATGCGAGACGCGTAAGACGTAATCATCTTCTTTTCTGAAGTAACGTCTGTATTTTATAAGATAAGATAATATTGAAAATGGTTTTGTTGTTCTACACTTGTGTAATAAAAGGTTAT
Source organism: Biomphalaria pfeifferi (assembly GCA_030265305.1). Lineage (NCBI taxonomy): Eukaryota > Metazoa > Mollusca > Gastropoda > Planorbidae > Biomphalaria > Biomphalaria pfeifferi. Next base: position 1,777,081 of record JASAOG010000105.1, on the reverse strand, counting down.
ATAATAAAAGGTTGTATAATAAAAGTTTACATTTTCGGCAACTGGAGCATTAGTGATATATGATAATGAGTAGACGAAGACGGTTGTCCAATCTTGTGGGGTGTCTATTAAGACAAAATATCAATACTGTATCTCAAAATAGATGTAGTATTCTAGTCTAGGTTACAATCTTTTTCATGTTTCCAAATCTGGATCTATATCACCAAATATGTTCGTGGTAGATTCATTCATAGGCGTACCCAGTATTTTACCGGGGGGGGGGGATTAGTACGGAGTAAAAAAAGGTTCTTTTTTATGTCATTCATTGGTTATTAAGAACATAATTATCGCACTTACAAAAAGTCATTAGATTCATAAAAGGGGAATTCAAAACAAAATAAAACAAAAACAACACTTTTACTGTTTGTTTTATAATATATACATATAGGCATGTTTTTCGTATTTTCTATACTGTCGTTCAGCCCTGCAGGGAGTACATCTTTGTTTTTTTTAGTCCCTTTGTTGAGCTTGGTCAGGCAGCAGGGTAACAGAGAGCGGAATGTGTGCTCTTTGTATTGCTGTATAATACTAGTTGCATCTAAAAAGTCCATACACTGAAAATGTTTATTATTTCACTAGTTTAGCCATATAGTAATAACAAACGGCATCTATTCTGAACAAATTCAGGAAGACGTGTCTGTTAGCCCGCCCTCCTCGGGCACTCAATTAAGACATGAAAGTGTCAGGGGGAGAGAACTACCACCTCTATGCTCACCTCTGCCCTGCACGTAACACGATGGGCTCGGGCAAGCGGAACCTGGAACATTGTGTGAGTCGACCTTCGCGAAGCAGTAAGTGCAGGGGCTGTCACCTCCAGGGACTTTCCACATCATTCATGGCTCTCGTCAAGACGTTTGAAGGAGGGAGGGGACGTCACTCTGATAAGTAAAGATAATGAAAGAGGGGTCTGTGGAGGCGGGGGAGGTAGAAATGAAATAGAGAAGATTGGGGGACATGGGGTTGTGGTGGTGTATCTTAACTCCCTGTTCTAATTGTTACTTCAGGTTCAAATGTTGCAGGGAGATGTTGAGATGAATTAAGCTGATGGGTTATCCCAGAGAAGTAGATGCAACTGATTAATAGCTCCATTTTGTGTGTCTCACTTTTCATTGGGCGTTTTATCGAGCATGGCTGCTACAGTCGTTTTTTTTTAAACGTATTTCTTCAACCTTGTAACTGTGTCTTGTAGAAATGGCATTTGTCATTAAGAGATGGCAGCTGTGTCTTTAAGAAATAATAGCTGTGTCTTCAAGAGATGGTAGTTGTGTCTTCAAGAGATGGTAGTTGTGTCTTTAAGAGATTGTAGCTATATCTTTAGGAGATGACAGTTAGGTCTAAGAGGTGGTAGCTGTGTCTTAAAGAATTGGCAGTTGTGTTCAAGAAATGGTAGCTCTATCTTTGAGAGATGGTAGCTGTATCTTTGAGAGATGGTAGCTTTGTCTCAAAATAATCTAATGGTGAACACAAATGTTGATCTTGTACTATATTTTTGTTTTCTAAATATGAAATCTCTCTTGAAAAACAAGGATCTGTTACAATGGGCAAAAGATAGCAATCATTGCCTTCAAATATATCCAAAGCTTCTCTTTGAATACATTCGATCAATTCGACACACCCATGTTGAACGTGGACGGACTTGAAGCAACTTTCTCTTTAAATAAAAAAAACAACATTGTAGAGTTGTGGATTATCTTCCAAAGAAATGTCTTCACATAATATATATATATCTTCTAGCTCTGTAAAATCTAATATTATAAACCTAATCATATAATAATTATCACTTTAATTATTTGAGATTCCTCTATCTACACCATGACTTGTTAGTTTTGCTCTCGGTAGTTAATCGTCTGCCCGTACTTCTGTCAGATATGCCATGTTTCAGACTTGAAGTACAATTTGACCCAATTCGTCAGCATCCCGATGGCAGCTCGTCAATGGCTATCTGACTTTCCTCCAATTAACTTCCTTGCTCGCGTCTGTCACAAGCCTGGAATGAAGACAGGTATATTGTAGATGGAATGGACTTAAAATATCCTCTACTTCCCGGCGCCGACATCTTGTAGCGAGAGTTTGATTGCCCTGCGCGATAGCCCTTAGTGTACACAAGGGAAGTAGTTCGGAGTACTACGGTACAAATTTGAGTGCAAAGTAGGCGGATCACTTGGATCGCTTTTTAGTTTGTAGGCCTACTTTCAGTGTTGAAAAGCATCACTGTGCGACAGTTACATTGATAATAATAATAGCAATAATAATATAAATCAGTTATTTAAAAAATTAAATTTGTTTAAAAGATCTAGACTAACAATAAAAAAAGCATTTCTAAAAATAAAAAATAAAAAAAAGAGAACGACCGGAGTTTGAACTCATGGCTCAAGCCTTTTCAGTCTTCTCAAGCCAACACGGTAACCGCTCTGCTAGTGGAGAGCTAATGAACGTTGTAGATTGTATAGTTATCTATTGTTTCTATAGTCTCGTCCTAATTTTCAGGTTCGTGTTCACTGAGACTTAGACGACGACCTACAAAGGGGACTAATTCAGCTTATACCACCACTTCAGTCAATTGCAATTTATTTCCCTTGTTCCAGAAACCAAACGAAATAATTTATAATAAATAGCTAATTAACTAATAAATAAGGTTTTTATTTATTCATGTGTTGCTAGGTAAAGGAAATTTAAGCTTGATGCGAGATTGGGTGTTGGAGAAATCACGTGTACTAAATTTTTACCAGACAGACAGAGTGAGTTGATATCAGCTTTAAAAAAAAAGAAGAGAAAGCGATATGGAGAAATGTGAAGGTGATACAAAGAAGGAAAACTACAAAAAAATAACGTGGAGAATGAACAGAGGAAGATTGGATTCAGTTTGAAATAAATCAAGTAAGCACTGTCCAGGAAGCTCAATTAAATATATGTGAATGTTAAGTACATGTATTTATCCCAAATAAAACCTGTTCATTTTCGTAACTACCGCTAGTAAGTTGCCCATTTGTTCTTGGGGGTGGGGGGGGGGGGAGGTACACCACTGTACTTTGTACTGCAAACGGAAGAACTTCAAGATTCTATTCAGTATTATTACGAAGTACCCACATAATTGTACACAAGGCTATGCCTTTCAAAATACATAGTGTATCAGCACTTCTTTTTGGAGATATTTACTTTAAACTAGACAAGGTCAATGACGCTAAATAAAAGCTAATAACGGGAGAGCTTAGAGAATTCGATTCTGCTCTGCATTAATTCATTTTTTTTAAAAAGCTTATATCAACTCAATCTGTCTGTCTGACTGTCTGTCTGTCTGGCAAAAATTTGTTACACCTTATCTAAGCTCAAGTATAAATTTTGCACAATTATTTCTTTTACCTGACAAAACAAGAATCAGTTTAAAAAAAAATTAGTGAAATACTATTGGTAATTTTTTTTTGTATCGAGCAAGGGAAAGAAATTGTACTTGACAGATGTGGTGATATAAGTTGAATTAGTTCACTTTATAGGTCGTCGCTTACAAGTTTTATACTAACAATAGATAACTATAAAACCATCTATTATTCATAAGCACTTCGCAGGCACAGTGGTTAGATTATTGACTTGAGACCTCGAATTCATGTCATGCAACTTTTTAAAATATAAACTGCATTTACAAATGCGATCACGGTAACATTTGTGTATGGATCATAAAGTACTGAGTATGCTCAATATGTGGAAATGCACTAAACAATTGGTAAAAATATTTCTAAGGCAGATTTATAATTGCTAGTCTAGATATATTAAAAATTTAATTACACGACTGATCTTAACAAATTGATACAATAGCACTGCATATAAGCTTTGAATTTTTAAAGTATTTTAAATATTTTAATTTATTTTGTAATGATTTATTTAGTTTTGTTTCTCTTTCATTCTTACCAGGAATGATGAATTGTCTTTTCTGCGCAACTTTCACCAATGGACTTCGCTTCCCAGTCTCTAGCTCTGAGGTATGTAGGTATGTGAGAGACCCAAGGGGGAGATAATGAAAACATGACTTGTAAGGAGATGACACATCTGACGGAGCAGGCGTAGAGAGTTGTTTTTATGGGAGGTCATTAAGGAGGAGGGGGAGAGGAGGTTTTCATTTATGACTCGCCACATTGTGTGTTGTGATTCTTGCTTGTAGGTCTTAAGAACCTCCCTGACAGTGTTGGAAAGTGAGCAGAGTAAGTGAAACAGAATAGAGAGGTCATAGGAGTGCACAATTGTTTGGTGGTTTGTATTAGTGGCATTAGAGGGAGAAAAGGAGGGAGAGAATGGGGTGTAGGAAGGGGAAGAGAGGGGCGGATTAAGAGAAAGTGAGAAAGAGAGAAAAAGAGAGAGAAAGAGAAAAAAAAGAGAGAGATTGACAGATAGAGAATATGTTTGTGTTTTAGCAGAACGCACGATGAGAGAGCATGCCTTTGATAATTATATATTTATGTTTACACTGCGAGGCTGTGGCGGTCCATTTTGTCAAGGCCGTTAGTCTAAGTCGCCTGTTCATCAGCTTTTCTTGATCAGTGCTTCGAGCCGTAGACACAAGATTCAGTGCCTGGAGTCGAGCTGTAGACACAAAGTCAGTGCCTGAGGTCGAGCTGTAGACACAGTCGGTGCTTTGGAGTCGAGCCGTAGACACAGAATCGGTGTTTACGTATTAAACCAAGGCCACGTATGAAGACAGGTCGTAAACAGCAATACAACGTCAGCCTCAACCATATCCGAAAGAAATACCCGTGGGGCACTTCCATAACGTCCAGTGCTCAAATGTTCATCCACCGCTGCGTCAAGTTTCAGTGAATTATCCTGACTACCAACCAGTCTTCTTTCGTTGGACAAACGTCTGTTGTCTTTTGAAAATTGTCGGTGAGTTCCTTGGTACTTTCATTCTCCTCGTGAGGTACCACACTTACAGTTCATGTTAAACGCCTGGGTGTAGATATCAAGCTTCCCACATAGGCACTGACAGAAATACAGAAGTCTTTAAGATCCACAAGATGAGGCTTAGATGCTGACCCAACGTTGTCTTGATCTGTCCGGATAATAGCCGCTGATTGAGGTACAGATACATCTGTAGCAAAAGCTTGAATCAGATCATAGGTTTCTACTTCCGTTTCTTCATCTGTCTCTTTCTCGTTTCAGTCTGTACTTAATATCAATATCTCGGTCATGTTTCTTGTCTTGTTACCATCGCCTCTGTTGTACAGCCGCAGCCTTGGTTATGTAATGGTTCGTTGCTAGCAATTGTCTAGCCTTGCAGGGTACCCAACAGTCTTATTTTGTCTCTTTCTCTCTTTTTACCCTTCTCATTATCTCTTTCTCTCCTTTCCTTTATCTTTTTCCATTTACCTTTTTCTCTCCTTCTCTTTTTCTTTTTCTCTTCTTCTCTTTTTTATTTCTTTCTTTCATCTTCTCTCCTCAGTTCTCTTTCTCTTTTTTTTCTCTTTTTTTTTTCTCTTTTTTTCTCTCTTTCTCTCCTTTCCGTTCTCTCCTTTAGTTATTGTTATCTCTGTATTTTACATAATAAGATGATAATTTATGCTCACTTAGTGTGCCAACATTTTCAGCTGTTTAGGGCTCATTAGGCACACCACGTAATCAAAACGAATGAAGTGGAGCTTGTTTTTTGTTGGTTTTTTTTTGCAACGGCTAATGCCGCCATTGTGGTGAGAATGTAAAAATCTGGCAACAGATTGAAACAAACGCGTTTCCACGGTCTCTTCACTTTTTTTTTATTACCAACTGTAGACTGGAGTTGCTTTTTTTAATATTTTTATTTAATGATTTGTCCAACTGCAGATAATGTATTGCTCTATTTAATGGAAGAAAATTACACATTTCAAAAGTCTTGTATGACTCGGGGCGACTGCTTCTTTTAGCAGGCGATGCACCATACAGCTTTGTCGATGTCCATGTTAATTTTTTTTCTGTTTTGTTTTTTAGTTGGTTACTTTTAATTTTATCAAGTTTGTTCAACGTATTGAGGCTTTTTACATATACCGGTACTAAACTTTATAATATTTCAATGATAGGCCTTCAGATCTAGACTTGTAAGAGGATTCTCTAAATATTCTTGAACATTAAATTATTAAACTCTTGAATGCATAGGGCCTACAAGCAAATACCCGAAGTCGTATAATCTGTTCAAGATAAATATTTCCTAGTTCTCTAGCAAAATTTAAATGTATTTTTTATATTTTGAACAATTATAAAGATCAAATAAGTTTGACCAGTGTGTCCAGAGAGCAATTCATTCTTTTCCCAACGATTTACATCAACTGTAAAATTTCTAGGAGAATCGTTAGAGCGGTTTTCGAGATCCGTGAATGGATTTTCCCACCCAGAGGGTACCACGTTCTACGAAGGTACGATTTGAAAAGAGGTTTTTTAAAGAGGCAGACAATATAGTAGTATCCCCTGACACATGTAAGCAGAAGACATTTATTACTGCAATTCATAGTCCTTGGTACATTTGAAACACGAGTAATGACAGTTTCTGACCGTTTCAATCTTTCTGTTTTAGTGAAGTCTTAAGTCTGGTAGCTGTGTCTTCAGGAGATGGTAGCTGTGTCTTCAAGAGATGGTAGCTATGTCTTCAAGAGATGGTAGCTGTTGAAGAGTTGTTAGCTTGTCTTCAATAGGTGGTTGCAGTATCTCCAAGAAATTGTAGCTTCTCTTCAAGAGATGGTGGCTGTGTCTTCAAGAGATATTTTTGTGTTTTATTTGTTTAAATATGCAATGCGATTACAATGTCGCTGAGCACTTTCAAAACTACGTCTTTTTCGAGTGCTGCCGTTTAATAGCGGAGATAATAATAACAGTAAATGGAATCATTTATAATCAATATATAGAGGGGAAAAAACATAAACGAAACTATCTAAAGAATCTTTGTACTCATGGACACTATTACATTCAGATCAAGGCACAAATTGTACCCATACAATAAAAAAAGATTTGAAAACGGCGCCTATTATCTGAATAATTATAACAAAGCTACATTATTCATTACGAGGTATTACTGGGCTAAAAAAAAAAAAAAAAAGGAGCATAAATAAAATGCCATTAGAAATCAATGTTGATTATAGCGATATTGGAGCTTTTAAGGGACAAACGATAGGGAAAAAATATTGCACCCCAGCTGAGGTCTCTGATGGGCCAAGTGAGTAATTTTATAACTGTTAACTTGGACCAGCCAAAGGTAGAACTGAATAGCTGAGTAGCTTTTATCACCATGGCAAACGGGGGGGGGGGGGGGGGGGGGGGGGGTATTAAAAAAATATGGTCGTTTGTAATTCCGTCATCGCATAATTGATAACACAAAATTAAATAAAACTGTCGTCTGCAGTTCCACTGGATCATCACTTCTGCCTCATTTCGCGCGCGATCACGTGAAAAAAGGTCACGTGACGTTTACAGTTTGATGAGGCGAGGAATTTTTTTTTCTCTTTTTTCTAAATCCCTCCCCCCACCCCTTTCCATTCTGCTTCAGAAATGGACCCGCCGGGGCGACCGTCGCCAAGGGGGGGTCACTGCGTTATTGATGAGATATACAAATTCATAGCTGTAATGGCAAATACGCGGGAAACTAGTTTTTTTTTAAAGAGGGCGCTAGAAGCTTTTCTCGCCTCATAATTGGCAAGCTGGGAAGGGGGGGGGGGAGAGGGAAGGGAATAGTGAGAGTTAGAAAAGGGTGTGGCTTCAGATCGTCTGGTTGGGAAGAAGACGTGAGAGGGCGCGTCTACTTCTGTGACTATGTTTGAGGGGAACACAAATCAGCTTGGGTTGTGAAGGCCATAAACAATCTCTGTGTTGATATAGCAGGCGACAAATATTTTAATTAGACCAAAATTAGAAAGAAAATAATTTGTCCCAATTTTATGCCTGATGGTGTGTTTTTTTTCAAGAATTACACAATTATTGTGAATTAAAAAAAAATTTGTACTCTCACCCTCATCTCTCCCCCCCCCCCCCCCCCCACTCCTTTTCTCTCGTTCTCTGATATTCGTTCTCATTCTTTTTCTCATACTCTCTCCCTACACTTCTGCACTGTTCAACTCTCTCTCTCTCTTGCTTATTCTCTTTAGCTTCCTCTTATTCTTTCTCTTTTATATTATCTACCAGAGATTTATTTAGCCCCCCCCCCCCAAGGGGGGGAGAAATCCCCCCCTGAAACCACAATCCTCCCCCCCTGAGGAAATTATTTTATTCCCCCCCCCCCTCAGAGGGGGATCAGAGTAACACTAAGTTGCTTTAAAAGAAGAAATAAAGGAAATAAAATTGTATGTTGTATAATAATTATTTCGGTTTTCCACCGTCCGGTTTTTGACATCCCTACTTTTGGTATCCCGGAAAAATCGTTAATTATAGATGAAAGGGAAAATAATAAAAGTGTAAACATGAAGCGGCAATTATCGATGTTCAGCTTTGCCAAAAAAATTCGAATAAATGAGAATGGAGCAAAATCAACATTTGAGTTTCCCGGGTTTACGGTACACAACATTGCACCTGATGGTAACTGCATGTTTTCGGCCATCGCGCATCAATTATCGTTCAATCCTGGCAACACTCGTGAATCAGGCTCAGCAACTGACATTAGACGATCATTGGTCAGTTATTTACAAGACCATCAAGAAATTCTTCTGGACAAAACTATTGAAGGTATGATTATAAATTTATGAAACTTTAGTTAATTCGTGGGCACCGCCTAACTAATCTTCCACGCCTTTCATGTGAGCGATAATAGGTCAGCATTACTGGACTTTGCCCTTGCATGGGTGAGGGTTTCGCCTAAAACCCTGCACGGCCTGACTGCCTAAAACGCGGCAATATGACGAAAACTATGGTTAGCCGCCAGAATATGAGAGACTTAGTCAGTTTCATAATCTAGTTCTACTGTATTAGTTGTTAGACACATGCGCATGGCCAAAATTTGATACCATGCTAAATTTTGCTAATGCAACCCACTTCAATGTATCGGTACGCATAGGAATTCACTTTATGTAGCCATCCGTGCACCTTTCGACGACAACTTGCCAACCCAGACTGGGATAGCATGGAGAGTACCGGAGGCTAATTGTTATCGTGTCAAGCCTAGCCTATTTAATTCATTGTATGACTCATATTCCTAAGTTATAACTGAATAATTTTACATATTTTTAGTTTTTTCTTCTGTTGACAAATATCTTGAGGCAATGGAAAAGAATGGAACATGGGGAGATAGCATAATATTATCAACTGCCTCGATTTTTTTCAACCGTCCAATAACGGTTGTTTATAGAGATAAGAAACAAGTTACTTATAATGATGCATATGAACGCACAACTTTCGTAATTGACAATGATGAAAACAGCAGAAAGAATCCAATGTATTTAGGTCTGTTTAGTTGTTCCAGTGGAGATAAGACTTTTATGCCAAACCATTATGTGAGTCTAGTGCCAGATGAAGGTCAATCATTGTCATACAGACTGTTATTTGTGTAAATTAAATTAAAAATGCTTCAGAAATTTCATTTTGACACTGGTATTTTGCTTCAGCTTTTGGGGGACATCGTCCAGACACCCTACCGGGGCTTTACCCCTGTACCGTCCCCCAGGCCCCCTTTTTGGGAATCCCCCCCTGGGTTATGCCAACTCCCCCTCTGAACCGAATTCCTGGATAAAACCCTTTTATCAACCCTAAAAATGACAGACGTTTCTTTAAACAAAAATAAAAAAGACAATTACTTCCTCTGCGTATCCCTGTGTGAATCTAGTCTTGTCATGCATGTTAATTTGAGCTAACTTTTGCCATCTCTTCTGCTTTCTCTCTTCTGTTTTTTTCTCTCTCTCTCTCGTTCGCGCTCTATTTATCTCTCTTTATATTTCTTTCACTCTCTCTTTCTCTCTCCCTTTCTCTCTAACTCCCTATTGCTATCTCTCTTTCTCTCGAACTCTCACTATCTTCTCTGTCTCTTTCTTTCTCTCTCTCGCTTCCTCTACAGTTTCATATCTAAATCTAGATCTAGAACTAGATCTAAGTCTAGATCTAGATATAGATCCAAGTCTAGATCTAGAAATAGATCCAAGTCTAGTCTAGAATTAGACCTAAGTCTAGATCTAGATCTAAGTGTAGATCTAATTCTAGATCTAGATCTATTCTAGATATAAAATCTTGATATAGAATCTACAATATCTATGTATGAATGTACACGTTTAATCTTAAAATTACTAGACCTAAGCCAATGTTATGATCATGAATAGTAGGCCTTTTGTTACCGGGTAATGCCATTACTAATGTAATGGTGCACTATGCTGTTCGTATTCGCTTTATTTCTTAATGTGATACTATTGTTTACATAATAAATAAATCTGCACCCCTAAGTTGTCAGAAGATAAGTCATTGCCTTAATAATTAAAATTTTGTTCAAATTATTAATACATTTATTATAAATATATCTAGATCTATGCTCTATTTAGTCTTATTAAGACTGTCAAGTGTAGGCCCCTATAAATAGGATATGTCAAAACTGCGCGCTATAAAAGTACTTCGTTATTTTTTAAACGTATATCTAAAACGAAGTTGGTATCGAAATTCTTCTTTAAAACAACATTTGAATCAGTATTCTATTCAATGAGTTAGTTAATAAATGGAAAATATATTTTATAATGAACCATTGACACTTTTACCATTGTGACCTTAGATGCAATTTTTTTGTACCAATGCGCGAATCTATGAATGAAGCTTGAGTTATTAATGAAGAAGTCCATGACCTTTTAACAAAAAGTTGCCTCCTCTGAAGTTTTTCATTGAAAAGTGGTGTAATTTTTTGAAAAATCTGCTTGCATATATAATATAAAAAATTACAAGGTTCACTTTCGGAAAAGAAAAAAGTAGCCGTTGCATCAGAACTTTGAAAGATCTAAAATATCATGATGTCTGATTTTCACTTTCTCTTCTAGTTTCTGAGGTATAAACGGGACGGACGGACGGACGGACAGACAGGTCACACAAAACTAATAGCGTCTTATCCCCTTTCGGGGGACTCTAAAAAACAGAACCGTTTCAATAAATATTTTTAAAATATACAGAATTTCCCATATTAATAGTTTCCCTGTTTTTATTCTACTTTTGATAGTGGATAGTTGTAAATATGGTGTATTTTTTTATGAAGAAATTGCTTGCATATATATTTTTAAAGAATTAAATTTTTCGCTTTCAGTGTTATGGAGTGTGTGTGTGTGTGTTTGTGTATTGTGTGTTTCTATGGTGACGGTGGGAAGAGGTTACCGATTGGTTGTGAATGATGCAACATAGGTAGCATTGGCGTCATTGGTCTTAGGATAGTTGACTCTAGAACGTGAGTCTGAAAGGTTTAGTTATTGTAGTGAGTTACATTTTGCTAAGAAATATTATTACTAAAGTCTACTACATTTATTTGATCTCATATTAACTTGATTGTGTCTATATTATAAATAAAGTTATATATGCTGTTCACAAGGAAATTACTCAAGTTATTTCAGGTTTTATTATTTAACATTCTATACGCCTAAAGCTGTCTAGTTGTCTACCAGCAGTTTGGTGATACAAGTCAACGACGTTCGACAACATTCAGAAAAGACCAAATTTAGCCATCGCAACACAACTTTGAAAAATCTATAATATCGTGATATTGAATTTTCAATATCTTTTCTAGTTTTTTCGATCTAAACAGAGCCACGGGCAGACAGACGGATGGACGGACAGTCAGACAGACCACACAAAAGTAAAAGGGGCTATTGCACTTTCAGGGAATTCTAAAAATGTACTGTACATTGTCATGGTGCAATGCACTGTTCTAAATTTGAGTTCTTGTTGTTAATGCGATTTCTGCAAGAGTTTGTTTTCAACGTAATTTATTAGTTTCACCATTAAAGTTGCGCCCCCTTTATGCACATTTTCTATGGTGAACTGGCGCAGGCCGATTCGAATGTTTTTCTGAGCACTATGATGGTCGAGGTGTGATGAGAGAGACAGACAGACAGACAGACAGAGAGAAAGGTGGCAAACAATATGAATGCCGAAGTTTTGTTTTCTTATTTTGGATTTTATTTTCATTTCGAATTACAGATTCTTCTTTCGTTGTTCTTGGTCCGATTGTGTATCATGCTATCACACATCACAAACCATGTACTTTTGTGTATCAGAGTACATTGTACTGTTCTATATCGACTCGGATATCAATTCTCGGCGCACTGTAACGTTAAATGTTAATCCACTTAGTGTCAAGTTCTATTATACGAGAGATGTATTTATCTTTCAGAATTAACACTTCACCGTGCGCCTGTTCTAATCGAGACATCTACAGGTATTCCTTATCCCCCGCTCTGATATCATGGTTTCAGAAAAGGCTCTAACCGAGAAGACTTACCAAGTAACAACGTAAACAGATGACAACTTGCAGGCCCCGCTGCTGATAGAGTGAAGACCAGGCGTAGACTTGCCCTCTAGTCTGACGGTTTTGAAATGAATACCTGGTGTAGACACCTGTGCAAACCTGCACATCCTTTACTCCCGATTCCCCCCCCCCCCCTTTTTTTTTTGGCTTTATTTGTTTAAAAAAAATCGAACAATTTAAGCTAACTTTTTTTCGTAACTTGATCGGACGAAGTTTCATTAAAACTTACTCCATTTCACCGCCTTCTTAAGCCCATTATGTTTTAGTTTTATGTGCAACATTAACAGACATCCCAGAAATGACGAGTTTCCCTTCTCACTGGCAGATAATTTTGATGCAGTTAAAAAAAAAAGCAAATGGTGTCTTCAAAATAAAGTGTCGCCTGAATTTAAAATAGATTTTTTAAACCAAGAAATTAAGTTTGCATTTTTTTTGCATAAATATATTTTCCTTTTCTAGAACAATTATTTTTTAACCTGGATATTTCAGCTCTAGCCTAGACACTGGAAGGCCATAGACTTCCTGGAATGCCATAGGCTCTGTAGCATAAACATATGAAGACCCTAAGACTTCCTAGCATAAACGCATGAAGACCCTAAGACTCCCTAGCATAAACACATAAAGACCCTAGTTTCCCTAACATAAGCACATGAAGACCCTAAAACTCCCTAGCATAAACATATGAAGACCTAAGACTGCCTAGCATAAACACATGAAGACCCTAAGACTCCCTAGCATAAACACATGAAGTCCCTAGATTCCCTAGCATAAACACATTAAGGCCCTAGACTCCCTAGCATAACTTTTATCAGACTATAATTAGACTATAACCAGAGAAAATGAAAAACTGTATAGCTGATGTAGTCAGAGACTAAAATTTCTCCCCTACTAAAAACATAAGCCAGTCATATCATGAAACATTCAACTCAAGACAATCGAAACATTTCTGAAAGCACAGAAACCCTTTTCATTGACAAGGTGTTTTTTTAAGAGAGCAATTGAGTCCAGGAAACTGTATTGTGATCAGTGTTTGAATTTCACTTGATGCATCTGTCCTAACTCTGAACGAGGCTTTTAAACTCACACAGACACAGACTCGCATACACACACACGTTTTCATCGTATACATAAAGCTTAAAGTATTAATGTCACATCGCAAAGTTGGCAATTTCTACATTCCTTTCACCATGCTATTATGCACTTGTTATGTCATCTGCATATATTAGCCACCCTCCCACACACGTCACTACATACAAAGTATTAACTAACAAACGTGTGTGACTGGAGTCCATATTACAAGATTACTGTTAAGTGCCAGAGTAGACAGGATTCCATTTATTTTATTTTTTTTTAAACTGAAGCGAAAAGGGAAGTAATTCGAGTAAAGAAAATTGTTAAGGGAGATTATTACATAAGCAAATAAAAAAAAAGGCCCAGGAAGGATTAAACTAATCCTATATTATCCTATAGCTCTTCTCTTCACCAGACAAAAAAAAGTGATAAAATCTCTTCTTACACCGTCGACAGCGTGAGGACACAATGACACACACACACACACATACACACACACTTATAAAATGTAAAATAACAATGAACAGTAGCCTCCCTTCAAGAACAAGGTGTTCAACTAGCAGGTGTAATAAGAACACTCTCTCGTCAGCACAATCAAAGCTACACAGGCACTCAGCTCTCTATTTGGCTGGTCCAGGGTAGCAGCTATAAAATGACTCATACGCCTATCAGAGACCTCAGCTTGAGATGCCTTATCCTTTATCTCCTAAATAGCTATTTTCAACATTGATTTATTATAATAAGCTCCCATTTTTAATTCAGCTCATGTGAACATTTAATTCATTACTTCTTAAATTGACAAGTGCTTATTATTTAGGTATTTGAAAACTTAAATAGACCGCCTGCGGACAAAGGCTTTGACTGCATGAGTTGCGGGAAAATATGCAGGTCGCAGCTAGGTCCACATAGTTATGTAAAACTCCTTAATCTTCGGAAGTGAAGACATTGCTATTTATATTATTAGTAGTTGGTTGAAATCAAAGGGTCCATTTAAAGTATTTCTTCAATATTTGCATTGATTGGAGTTTTGAAGAATTGTTCTGCCAAACCTTCGGACTTTTATGTCTGCTGAATCTTCAAGAGTTTCTCTGCTACAACTCAAAAGGCCGTTATGATTGCTGAGTCTTGAATAGATCAAGTTTCTTTTCTAAATTGTCAGCGGCCTTAAAGATTGCTGAATCCTAAAACGTGTTTCAGTCAAACCTCCAGAAGTCTTTATAATAATGACGCTTCTAGAGCTATTTTCTTCAGCTAAATCCTCATAAGTCTTTATGATTGCTGAGTCTTGAATTGCTGATTTGTTATGCCTTCAAAAGATTGTATATGTCTTAACGAAACAGCATGATTGAGAGACATTATTTGGTGGGAAGAAGACGGAACTAACGAACTCCATGAGAGGACGGAGCACGGACTGTGACATCGTAAAACAAATCTTGGCACTCTTCAGTAACATATGTTCTGCCTCGATATGCTACTAATAGATCTGATACAAAATTATAATAATAAATTAAAGTCTCTTTTTGCATAAATATTATCTTTTCCGAAAAACGATGTACACTCTAATCTAAGTTACCAATTTAGCACAAAAATCAAAACGACAGGAATTAAAAAACAACAACCATGCACTCAAGTTTAATTACCCCCCCCCCCCCCCATGATAACGCGTGATATAGCGTGACTGAACAAAAATTGGTTAATGAAATCTAACAGCCATGATTGAATGTTGTGCACAGCGCCTATTAAGTTCAACTTTCCAGAGCAAATAGAATCTAGCTGCCCACTTTCTGCCAACACTCTCCAGTCAAGATCATTTTCTCCTTTGAGACCAGCCCCATGCAAACATTCCAGGATAACGACACGATTTATTTTGATTGCTTCAAAATATGATAGTTTCTCTGCTGACAAATGGTCAATTTAAAGCCCTTTAGACTCCCTACCCTGACCACTGTCCGGCACGATAGTGACCGGTATCACAGATGATCACAATAGAAGGACGTGCACGGATTGTGTGTGTGTGTTCCCCCTCTGAAACTGGACACCGAGGAATGGTTGGGCTTGTGAGAGGTCCTTGTTTGCTATCTGTGTTAGCCCCTGTTAACCCCGTATTGTCGGGAGGAAGCGTCTGAACAGACCTTAATCAACTCAACAACAGCCCAGCAATTTTATAGGCTACGGAAGGGTTAATCCACAAAGAGATGGTTTAGTTTAGATGGATCTCACATGATCGCCTGATGAGAATTCTATAGAATGAGTAAATGATAATGTAAGCATAAAGGATAAACATTCATACAGAGGCCAACATAAACATTCATATGGAGGCCAACATAAACATTCATATAGAAACCAACATAAACATACATATAGAGGCCAACATAAACATACATATAGAGGCCAACATAAACATTCATATAGAGGCCAACATAAACACCCATATTTACAATTAGGAAGAACTTATATATCTTAAAAACATTTCAGCTCAATAGAAAGATAAATAGATAAATAGTGTTTACTATGTTATGTTTTAACGAAGAATAGTAGAGTAGTTCTAGTTCTAGTTCTTTCAGAACTTGAGATCTATGGGGCAGACGATACAAAGGTCATCAGTTTTTAGGGTGCCAACGGTTAACGAGGGTGTCATGTGGCCAGCACAAAAACGAAACTGTTGTAGTTTGGTGTAAAGTTTAAAGTTTATTTGTATATTAAAATGAACACAAAATTGAGAGCGCCGCTTTCTTCTAGATTCAATGACGTCATTTTGTAATTATTTTGTATATTTTTTTCCTGGTCACTTTGAGTTAGTGTGTGACGTAATTTGACAACTCTTAGTTGGGTTTGGATTTCGCCATCTTAGGCTCTGAGAAACAAACTGGATTTCTTTTTTTATCCTAAATACTTCTTGGTTTTACTCTATTGGACAGCCTTGGACATAGTGCCTAGGATCTATTCTGGGTTGAACTCGTTAACCCCTTTCTACGGTTTTATTTTATATTGTTATGATATTCTTTATGCGGATTCGTTGGTATTTAAAGTTTTAGATTAGAGTCTTGTGTTCATTTTTATAGGGGTTTCAGTGTTGGAGTTACCCATTTCAATGTTCATATTCACTTTGTTGGTATTGGTGTTACCATTGACAGCATAGTCTTTGACAGCATAGTCATCCTCATTGTCTGCGTTGAATGTCAGAAGTTCATGTCAGTCCTTGATTGCCACTATCAGATCTTATGTTTTTTGACAGTTTCTGCAGTGGTTGTTACAGTGACGAATCTTTGGTTCAAGTTAAGTAATCATTGATGTTGTTGATGTCACTGGCGATGCCTTATCATGTTATGCAATATATTAAAAAGGTGATAAGTACATTAAATATTATTTAAGTACTTAGTAAGAATATAGTTTTGATTTATTATCTTCATGGTTAATTTTAATAACTTTTTCATTCCTGTAAATGATAGGTTTAATGGTGTAAGGTTGCAGAATGCGAATGTCGTGTAATGCTGGGTTCTTGCTTCCTGAAGTACTCTTGACACGTGACAAGACAAATACTATAAACTGACCTAAGTCCGTTTCAGCAGACAAACATGAAGTTTATTTCACAACACAATAATAATAATACTGCACTCCTTGTTAGTGCTACAAGTCAAGAAATAATAAACAATCCTATCCGCATACCAGCGGTATCAAATGTATCCAATATATGTTACAAATCACGTCCGCATCTCAGCGCGTAACACTGTGCAGAAATATAGATCAACTAATACATGTCTCAAAAGACCACTGGCAACAACTGCCCACAAGTTACTTTCTAACTGAAATTACTACAGACTTTTCTAAGTCGCTACTGTCCATCCCGGACCAGAATATACTTGACCACTCGGTCCAACGAATACCACTTGACTTCACTAACTTGACTTCACTTGTCTGCTTGACTTGACTGACTGAACTCAAAGTCTACTTTATTCATTCTGCTTTCTGTTTTCTACATCAGGAATTCTACGTGTCTTTTAACCTCTCAACATGACGTGAACTTTAGATCATGCACAATGTCAACTGAGACTGTGTGACAAGTCCCCTTATTCTCATTAATATCATTGTGTAAATATTATAATAGTATATAATTATATTATAAATTAATATTTTCTATTTTTAGAATCATCATCGCATATGTTATTACTTTATGTACGAATGTGTGCGCACGATTACATGTTAGGCTGAACCTTCACACCAATTATGATTATAAAACAAAAAGAAAAATAATTGTTATTGAAATCTATAAAAACATTGTAATTAAATTTAGAATTAGCTACCTACACATGTAAAATATCTAATAGTAAGTAACTAAAGTTCTGAAACTTACCTCTCCCCAGCTCATGTCAGGTACCCATTAGAGCTGGGTGGAAATAGAGGCCCCCTAAGGATCCCGAAAATAAAAACTACAGTCTTCACCAGGATTCGAACCCGGAACCCCCATGTTCGGAAGCCAAGCGCTTTACCACTTTCTTTATTTAGGTATAATGTAACTGTCTAGTAACGTTTGTCCTGGTCTTAATCTTGAACTTGGTGATTTTCGTAAAATGGTTCTACAAGAATTTAAGTAATTTAACATGCATGATTAGATGCATGACGCGTAAGACGTAATCATCTTCTTTTTTGAAGTGACGTCTGTATTATATAAAATAAGATAAGATAAGATGATTAAATATATAATAAACAGAACAGAATGACCATATGTATATAGTGAATTTACACATTAAAGTAAGAATAAACAAAAGTTTGTTTTTTAATTTTTTTTTTTTAAATTCTCATTTTTCTTCCTCCAGAAAAAGGCGCACAAAATAAAAGTACAAAAGGCACCAGCGCATGTGATTGTGTATAACAAATGTTGACTTAGAGTTGTAAGGACAACACATCTTTTTGGCTAAGCCTATTCATGAAATCTTAGCTTCCGGTACTAAACAGAGAACTTTGAACAGGTCTGCTAACATTGGGCCGTACAAGACCATTCACCACTTTAGGATTTCTTCCACCACAATGCGCGCTTTATAGAAGAATGCATATAACACGAGAGACAGAGAGAGAGAGAGAAGAGAACGGTTAGAAAGTGATATGGTTGTACTTTCATTCAGTCAGCACCGGACTCTAAGTTGGTGTAAGACAAGACGAGGTGACGATTGCAGCCTTAATCGACATATTAATAACCTGCACGCCCGGAAAGAGAAAGTGTCAACACGAGAACAAATCAAAACTTCAACTGCGAGACGTTTTGAAAGAGACCCGAACCAAACGCTCTTGATCGTATCGTGCAGGTTTTTTTTTCTTTTTCTTTCCCCGCTGGAATGAGATGTCAATTTAAACACCAGCCATGTCTCCCCTAGGCACGGAGTAACACTGTCAGAACGTGAACACTGAATAGAGACAGAGCGAGCTCCTTCTGTCTTGTCATTACGGACAAATTAGAGCATTTAGGACCGGGCTAAGCTTGTCCTGCGCTGCCTGCGTCACGGAACTGCCGCCACAGTAGAACCGATCTCCTATTTTTTGTTCAATGTCCTAGCGATGTTGTTGTGGTTTCACTTAGACAGTTTTGGGGGTAGCGATAAAACTACCTGATTGATCCAAGGAAAAGGAGTCGCGGTAAGGTTTAGTGTACGTTTGCCCAAATCCAAGACACCGCTGAGCCGAGCGCTCGAGAATACAATCGTGTGAAATCTCGCACTTTAGAGCGCTGAACGAGAAATCTTTTTGTCTTTGCACCATAAAGCACGTCTTGGGTTTGAATTACAAGAAATTGGAAGGTTAGGAAGGGAAGACGTCTGTATGCTGAATTAAGTATAGTGTTCTTTTTAACTATCTGTGTTTTATATAAATTATAGCTGAAGTGGTGCCAAATGTTTGATGAGAAACCATTGTGAAAATTTTTTTTAATACTAGTAAAAACTAAATGCTTTAGTCTTTAGTATTATATAAATGTTCGAACGTGATTTTTTGGAAGATTTACTTTGAATGTGAAATTAAAACAACAACATTTGTTTGACAAATCTATATTAATAAAAACTTTTGAATCTTATATAGTTATTTCCCAAATATCACTTACTGACTGACTCATTGATCAAGAGATCTCATAAACCTTCGGACGGATGAAATTTCGTAGACAAGTTTCTTTTACCTACTAAGCATCAAAAAATAGATCCAGGGTCCATATCTTTTTTTTTGGGAGAAAAAGAGAATGAGAGAGAGAGAGAACAAGAGAAAGAGAGAAAGAGAGATAGAGAAAAAGAGAGAGCAAGGAATTTAGAGGTGTCTAATACCAAACATTTATTGCCTATTAAAATAATTCTAAAAAAAAAATTAACTAACTAAATTTAAAGGTGCTGTACATAGAATTCAAAAGCTGAAAAGTGTGTTGTGAAGGGTCATAAAACGGATGTATGCTAAAAGTTAGCGGCTTGTCATTGTATTTTGAACGTGTGAAAGCAGGTGTGTGTCAATGTGTGTGTGTGTGTGGGGGGGGGGGGGGGGGGTTACGGTCGAAAAGCAACAGAGGTTGTATTAAATACTAGTCGGTTAGTATGGCTACACGGTGTAGCATACGCCGTTATTTTGTAGGGCCGGCCATAAGCCAATGCAACCTATGCGACCGCAGTGGGCCCCGCCTTTTCATTGGAGCCGCGCTAATTCTAGATGTAAATTATTAAATTAAACCATTTTATAATGTATAACAGAATTCCCGCAGCCTCCTGATTTACCAGGATCTCCTGAAATTGCAAAATATACGAAAAAGTCATGAAAATATACGGAAATATTAAAATGTTTTGAAAACTCAAAGAAAAAAAAATAAAAAAAAATCCTGAAATATATAGACAAAAAAAAAATTATTTTGGGGCGTCATTCAATATGGAAAGCGCTAATCCTACGCGCGATAAATAAAAACGGCATTATGTAATTGTGGAATCTGGTGAAAGAAGTTTCTCTCGCCTCAAACTAATGAAGAATTACTTGAGGTCAACAATGCTCGAAGATAGATTGAAACATTTGGTAATTCTTGCTTTTGATAGTGATCTATGTAGGAAACTGAATATTATGATATACTGTATGACTTTGCAACACGCATGGCTCGTAAAGTAATTCTTTAGGTAGTAAAGAAAATGAGTAAAATGCAAAGACGAATTTATTTTCTAATACAAATTCTTAATTTTCATTATTATCCGTATCCCTACCCAAACTTGGCCCCGCCAAATTCGTTTCGCATAGAGCCCTCAAACGGTTAAGTCCGGCCCTGCTATTTTGTGACGGGTGAATACTACTTGTTTCCCCCCCCCCCCATCTTTTTTTTCGTAGGGTAGCTCTAGTCCGACTTTCAGAAATAAAAGAGTGATCTTTCCTTTACTTCTTGTCCAAATTCTTGAGCCATGAAGAGAATTATATATATAGATTGAATTGAGAAGACGAAGTAAAGAGATTGTACGTAGGACTAACGTTTTTGTTGTAGGCGGTGGAGGGAGCGGATAAGTGAATGTTACATTAGAATTCACTGGTCAAGAGAAGGTGTGCTTGTGTGTGTCGTGCGTGGGTGGAGGGCATTATTAACGGGTCGTTTCAAATGAAATCAAAATTCTATGTTAAAGAACATTCACAGGTTGAAAAAACTAAAATGGAGTTCCAGAGAGAGAGAGAGAGAGAAGGGGGGGGGGGGAATTAGGGGAATCGTTCAAATGTTGCCCCGTTTATTGAAATAAAACAAAAATAAAGAAAAGGAGAGGATGTTCCGGCCATACTAACCATAGAAAGCCTGGGAACAAATTAACAGGCGTCGCCAGTATGTGATCCTACTTTTTCATAAACCGAAGCTGAATATCAATAATGTATTTTTAGTTTTCCTATTTCTTCCCCTCTCTCCCTCTCCCTCTCTCTCCCTCTCCCTCTCTCTCCCTCTCTCTCTCTCTCTCTCTCTCTTTTCCTTAATGTCTTTTTCTAGTCTCTCTAGTTCACTTTTCTCTTTTCCTTTCTTTCTCTTATGTCCTCTTTTCTCTTCTATATCTTGTCTCTCCCTTTGATGGACCCTAGAAGCAACAATCAAAGTTTGAATTATCTCATGTCCAACGTTGTAGTACCCAAAGAGCTTCGTACTCGACAAGGTTATCTCTTTTACCCACTCCAAAGTCTCCGAAATCCAAATTTCTGAAATAATAAAGAGAGAAAGAGAGGGATTGTGTGTGTGGGAGAGAGAGAGAGAGAGAGAGAGAGAGAGAGAAAGATAGAGAAGACGAAGAAATTGGCAAGAAAAGAAAACTGCCAATTTGGCCATAAATCTGGCTAAAACAATCTTCAATGGCCACTTGCAAAGCACGAACAGTCAACTTTTAATAGGACTTTACTGAACCCCTTGTTATTGATGTTCAGCCGTGGAAAGGTCTTAAAATAATTTACGGCTAATTTTCTGAAAATACGGACATTAATTTCCTGGAAAGGAGGACCTTAGGCGTGACTGTGGCCAGTCTCTCGTCATTTCTACCAAAACATTTCAGAGCGCGCGGGTCAATAAGAACTCAAACAGTGTTACCAGAGACTAGAATTTGCTCTTGTACCACGGGACATCACAGCTCTGAACTTTTGCCTGGAAATAATATGACCAATCTGAACTTGGCACGTGACTAACATTTTTTTTCAACTCTAGAAAGTGGAGTGACTGGAAAAAAAATAAAGTGGATATTTCTATAAGAGTTACTTTATATAACCCAACTGTGAAAAATTAATCAAATAGCAACAAATCTGTGATATGAGCTTCTTTATGTATTATAAAGTTTGATTTAAAATGTTATTACAAAAGGATTTATGCTTTGCGAACATTTCTTAGAGATCTACTTGGAATGGTAGGAAGAATACAGATCTAAAGAATATCGCACTTTGATTTTCTCTTTACAATATAAAATCAGAATGAACCGAGTATCGTACAGTAGAGTTCTTATGAATATTATGGATTAGGTTTACTGTACTGAGGGCCGACCCTTATAATTGCGGGGCCCAGTGCGAAATGGATTGCGCGGAGTACAGTACGGGTAGGGATAAGCATCATGCCAAATTTAAGATTTTGTATTAGAGAATACATTTGGCTTTGCAATACATTTTTTTATTTAATGAAAGCTGACAATGCCGGTTTTTTTTTTTTTTTTATTGGCACCCCAAAATGACAATTTTGCCTATTTTAAAGAGATTGTAATAATTTCAGTTATAATGTTTTAATTATTAATTTACACCTAGAATTAGAGCGGGCCTATGAAAGAGTGGGGCCCACCGCTGCCACATAGGTTATAGTGGGCTAAGGCCGGCCTTGACTGCACTTTTGATTTATCTAGTCATTATGTAACTGTTTTGAATGTAGAAGAGCTGTGAGTAGTCTATAGGTTCAATGCACGCTATTCAAGGCAATAGTCATAAGGTAGTGAAGTACTCAGACATTCCAATCAAGGAAACACTAGAAATGGAAGCATGAGTTTAAAAAAACAAAGAGTGTATGAAGCTGAGGACATGTTTGTATTTCTCTTGTTGTCTATTGCTTTGTCCAAGTTAATTATGTGGACAATTAAAATAATGCAATTCACTTTTTCATCTGAAGAAACTAAACTTTCAGAGGATGCATTCATTGCAATGCGCTTGGTAAAGCGTTTTGAAGATGTTTTTGTTCCGTGAAGACATTCCCACTGATCAACCATTGCCCTTTCTTCCTGTACTTTGGTATCTCATCCCTTTACACACATCCAGATAGTGGATACAACACTAAACAATCCAGTTTCTTACAATAAACTCTGTATGAGAAAATCCAATGTTATTGAACACATTTTTTTTTCGGGGCTTTAACTCTCTCACCTGCCAAGCATTGAAATCTTCATTTTTTTTAAATTAAGTTTTTCAAACAAACATAAAAAAAACAACAACTTCTTATTTTAAAAACTTAAATTCAATAAAGCATAAAATACGGTTAATAATGAAATTTTGACCCCAATTCTAACAAATAAGCAAAATATAAACAATGAGCCAAACCGCGGAGTAGCATCCCCCCCCCCCCTTTTTTTTTCTGAGCCTCGCTCTCTGCCACCGCAAAGTTACATGGGGTAACTCTAGTTCGACTTATAGAAATATAAGAGTTAACTTTCTATGACTTTTTATCGTAATGTACCGCATGGTTGGGCCACGAAAAGAATTATATATATAGATCCTTAAAAAAACAAAAAAATACAACTTTTTCTAAAGGGGAAGAACTAGGTCCTTAAAGCTATATCTACCAATATTGTACTAGACATTTCCGGTATTCGATATCAAACAAAATAATTAATTAAGCTAATTGAGTATTTTTGTTTATTGGTTCGTGCTTTGTTATGTACAATTAATAATTGTTTGAAGTATTAAGTTGAATGGAAAATGCGTGAGGGATAAATAACGTTAACAATTATTTGAGAGGACTAAACCCAGCAAATTTAGTCATATATGTGAATATTGAAGTATTAATTTCCCTTGTTGCCATTAAACTCTATAATGAATTACCTGTAATAAATTGTCTTTTTGGTTATTTTTTTTGTTTTATTGATTCATCTCTTGTCTATGTCAAGCTACAAATGGAAGAGCTTAGAGATTTGATTCTCCAGGGCTAAATAGCATTAAAAAGAAAATAATCTCGTAACTTAAGAAAAAAAAAGCATAGCTCATCGACACGTCCTTTATTCTGTACACCGGATACACCAAAACGCTTGCAATTTACGGATTAGCCTCCAAGTATGAAAATCTCCAATAAAGAAAACACGTTAATATTTATTTCTTAGTAAGCATGCTTTGGAGATATTATTTTTCTCTTAACGTTTTATGTTATAAAAAAAAAAACGCTGCAGTATGGGGCAATGAATGACGTCATAATTGTTTCTTTGGCTGAATACTCTCTAAAACAAAATAGTTTGTGTTTTCTTGCCTAGCTCGAGAGTCGTATCGTGTTCTTCAACAGCACAAGTTGATACTGGCATTCAAATGGCTGTTAAAACAAAAATACATTACCCTACCAAATACCGGTAATCAAATCTAATCGTGGGTTACCACTTTAGTTTTCTCCTTTTCATCCGGGGATTTAACCTCTAATTGAATTCGCAATGTAAAGTCTATAGATTGAATATAAAAAAAAATAATAAAAAAAGCACACACACGAGGCATAATAGAGTCTTTCCTTTTTCAGCCACTTAATGAGCGACCATATTCATGACCTGGCTACAGGCTGACGGCACGCACGCGTTACGCGCGCACAAACAAACTCACGTCTGGTTTTTAAGTGAGTCTTTACTTTCTACTAATTTTGTGGTCCCTCGGAGTATAAGTGTGCGGCCGTATGTATGGGAGGTTTAGAGAGCGCCACAGCAGACCATTAGATGGTGGGAAATAAAAAAAAAGGGGGGGGGGGAGGTTTTGTTAAATATGGATGATTTAATAAAATGCTTTCCATGGCTCTTGTCGTTTTGTTATTTGATCCAGGGCCAGATTCAAATCTTTTTTTTTTAATTAATATCTTCAACTAATTCCCAATTACAGAAACACTATTTGCTTTGTGCTGAATGATAAAGGTTCAAAGCCATGGCGGATAAAGTAAATAATGAGCGTACTGCAGATACTCTCCTGGCAAATATCTGGACGTTGTTCACAGGGGCGGCACTTAAGTGGGTACGCTTGCCTTTTCTCCCCCTCTACCATCCCCCCATTTTCTTTCATGAGAAGAAAAAGTACATTATCAGAATTAACGTGCAGGCGGCGTCCTTTGTTCTTTTTCTTTCTAACTTTTTTTTTTTTTAATTTAAAAAGTACTGTATATCATGTATGGGTGTGTGAGAGAGAGACAGAGAGAGAGACACGGAGAGACAGAGAGAGAGACAGAGAGAGAGAGAGACAGAGAGAGAGACAGAGACAGAGAGAGAGACACGGAGAGAGAGAGAGACAGAGAGAGACAAAGAGGGAGAGAGAGACAGAAAGAGAGACAGACAGAGAGAGAGACAGACAGAGAGAGAGACAGACAGAGAGAGAGACAGAGAGAGAGACAGACAGAGAGAGAGACAGAGAGGGAGAGAGAGAAGTGGAGGAGAGAGAGAGAGAGAGATAAGTGGAGGAGAGAGAGAGAGATAAGTGGAGGAGAGAGAGAGAGATAAGTGGAGGAGAGAGAGAGAGATAAGTGGAGGAGAGAGAGAGAGAGAGATAAGTGGAGGAGAGAGAGAGAGAGAGATAAGTGGAGGAGAGAGAGAGAGATAA
The DNA here is from genome assembly GCA_030265305.1 of Biomphalaria pfeifferi. NCBI lineage: Eukaryota > Metazoa > Mollusca > Gastropoda > Planorbidae > Biomphalaria > Biomphalaria pfeifferi. The sequence goes on along the minus strand of JASAOG010000105.1, from coordinate 1,751,286 downwards.
GTGGAGGAGAGAGAGATAAGTGGAGGAGAGAGAGATAAGTGGAGGAGAGAGAGAGAGAGATAAACTGTGTAGAAATAAGTCTAAGCTCTAATCCTACCAAAACGTAAGAGTTTTTTTCTCATTTTTAATGTTGAATCATTGCCTCAGCATTCCTTTCTCTTTCTTCCTTTCTCTTTCTTCCTTTCTCTTTCTTCCTTTCTCTTTCTTCCTTTCTCTTTCTTCCTTTCTCTTTCTTCCTTTCTCTTTCTTCCTTTCTCTTTCTTCCTTTCTCTTCTTCCTTTCTCTTTCTTCCTTTCTCTTTCTTCCTTTCTCTTTCTTCCTTTCTCTTTCTTCCTTTCTCTTTCTTCCTTTCTCTTCTTCCTTTCTCTTTCTTCCTTTCTCTTTCTTCCTTTCTCTTTCTTCCTTTCTCTTTCTTCCTTTCTCTTCTTCCTTTCTCTTTCTTCCTTTCTCTTTCTTCCTTTCTCTTTCTTCCTTTCTCTTTCTTCCTTTCTCTTTCTTCCTTTCTCTTTCTTCCTTTCTTTTTCTTCCTTTCTCTTTCTTCCTTTCTCTTTCTTTCTTACTTCCTCCGTCTCCTTGTCCTAATCATAATGTTGAAGGATATCTCCATATGCGAATAGCTTGTGCTGTAAATAACTGAAAGTGTTTTAACAGCCAAATATCTTCAACGCAAGTCTTTGCCGCGGGATTCAATTTCTCCTCCAGCTATTCAAAAGAATTTTTTTTCAAAGAAAGTTTCTGAATGGGGAAAAAAATTAATTCGAAATATTTAAGTTTTTTTTTTTGTCTGAAGCGATTCATGTCGCGAATCAATTCACTGTGATCTGTTGTTCAGGCAACTGAGTCAATATTTGTGTATGAAATGTACCAATTGTTGGCGATGATTGAGACAGAACGTGGACTCAACGTGGAATACACATTTCTCAGATTTACCTGATAGTAATGTGTTAGTGTTGGTAGAATTAAGAGGAGGAAATTTTCACAATAGATTGACTTTCTTCAGAGCATTGGGAACAGTGGCCAGATATTTAATAAAAAGTAACTTCTTCTCAATTCCTCAGTCATTACAACGGATACAAATTAATAAATAAATAAAATATGTATATTCAAATTGGTTTCAACCATAGTTTCTTGTGTGATGACAAGTATTTCAACTGAGCGGTTCAAGGAAAAGTGAAATCAGGAGTTCCATATAGGACTTAAGTGGGTGGCAAATGTCTATAAAGGCAATACGGAAAAAAACAAAAATTCAAATGTCAAATTTTATACCTTATTAGTACACCTAATTAAAAATTATATTTTTATTTATAAGAACATTGATTCACTGACTTCCTATTAATAGTTCATTTACTTGCCGTGGGTGAAAAAATACGAAAATTCAACCCGTTAATACCTCCCTTGCGCCTAGACCAAGTAAGCACCCTTCACGATCGAAAACTCAGCGGTTAAATATACCAAAAGCAATTCTTTATTCGCAATTTAGACTTTATATGTTTTTTTTAAAGCACACATAAACAGTAAAACATTAAACTTTCTTCAGTTTTTTAGCACTATTTTATTTTTTCATTTTTTTGTGTGCGTACATTTCTCCTTGGCACTAAACTTACTTTTATAGACATTGTCTAAAATAATGTGTTTATTGTGTTGGTCTTATGGAGCCGACATTGGCTGAATACGTCTTCTTGCGTGTAAAAAAAATTTAACAGCAAAGTTAAATGTAGTTGTAATAATTACTAACAATATTATTTTGTGTGCTTAGGGTGGAGGTAAAAACAAAAGAGACTATAATCCTTGGGGAGGGGGGGGGAGTGAGAGACCGTTACGACGCCAGAGTGATAACAAACTAAAGAGGTCCAACCAACAGCAGCATAGAGCTTGTGAAAGACTTCAATGTTGAATGAAGAAGCAGAAGGAAAGTCAGTGATCGTAAAGTTGTCTGTTTAATGGTGGTGACGGGGACAGCTAGAAAAGTGAAACTAGAATTCTCTTTACATCCATTGTTCTTGATAGGACTCCTGAAAATATCGAAGCTCAAAATGCCAGTCTTCATCTGGAATTCAACTCGATACCCGTCGGTTAGAAAGCCTACCGCTTACGCGCTCTTGACAAGATGGCTGCTCCCTGTTTACAGTTATCATAGATGAGTTAAATTTTCGTTTTGTCGTATATAAACCAAATAAAATTCCTTTAAAAAGCTATTCAACTAATAAACTAATATCTTTAAATTATAGATTTAACTTAATTCAGCATTATTTCCACTAATTAATTCAAATTAACAACTCTTAGTTTAGGACTACTTTGTCTTACTAATCATGTAATCCTTATAATTATATTTAATATTATTTAGTCTATATTTATTTTTATATTCTTAGATTTTAGATCTAGTCAGTCTTAGACTTAGACTTTAATTAAGGCCTTAGATCTACTAATCATCTACAAATACTACTAATTATAAACTAATAGTAATACTCTTTATAGTTAGTTAAAGTTAGTTAAACACATAAATATATTGATCTACAATTAGATCTAGATCTAGAATTAGATCTGGATCTAGTCTAGGTCTATATTTTGAATAAACCATTTGATTGTCATTGTAAATTAGCTATCACTTTAGACTTAGACTTAGCTTAGGCCATCTTAGGCATTTTTAACCTTAAACTAGATTTAGACTAGACCTTTTAAGACTAAAATCAACAACAGTCATCATGAAATTGCTCTGGCTATTTATCCTAATAATTACTAAATACACACTAGTTGAACACAGAACTAGATCTACCTCAGTCAACACTAAACTTAAAAAGGAAACAACAGTCATAATCAATCATCACACTTTAGATCAATGCAACTTAAAAAATAACCTAACATACACATCCATAACATTAAAGAAGATTACCCATCACAAATGGAAGTTCTCAATCAGACACAGTAGAAATAAATACCTTTCACTGTTAATATTAATAGCAGGAGATGTAGAGTCAAATCCAGGGCCTAGATCTAAAGATAGATGCAACATCTGCAAAAAAGTATGCACCATGAAACAGAAAGCCATTCAATGTGACACCTGCGATGAATGGTACCATGCATCATGTCTCCATATGAATACACCTGTGTATTATGCCTTAGGCAACAAAGATGCATCATGGCACTGTGTACCGTGTGGGTTACCTCAGTTTACATCAGGACTGTTTGATTTCTTTGATGCGGACACTTCTAACCCATTCAACATCCTAAACACCATCCCAAAACCAACTCACCAACCACTAGCCAGATCCACTCCTGTTAAACCTAAATCTACTAAAATTAATACAACAGCCTCACTAAACAAACCTACTAAAGAAGTAATACCAAAATACCTTAAAACCTTAGTAATAAATTTTCAAAGCATTAGGAACAAAACAGCAGACTTAGAAATTTTATTAGAATGTGAGAAACCAGACATAATTGCAGGAACAGAAACTTGGCTACATCCTGAAATTTATAATGCAGAAATTTTCAATAGTAATTATGAAATTTTTAGAAAAGATAGGGCTGATAATCATGGAGGAGTTCTTTTAGCAATAAAAAACACTCTTATAGCAGAAGAAATTACCTTACCTAACTCAAAAAACATAGAATCTACATTTTGTAAAATTAATACCACCTCAACATCCCTTATAATAGGCAGCATTTACAGACCACCAAATTCTAGTTTAGAATACATGCAGGAACTATGTAATCAGATTACTACACTTAAAGAGACAAATAAAAATGCAGTTTTTTGGATTATGGGTGACTTCAACCTACCTGATATAAATTGGAAAACACTAACCATAGATAAACACCAAAACCTTAAGGACATAAATGAGCTTTTCATAGAAACTTTACACAACCTAAGTTTAGATCAAATCATTAAAAAGCCAACTAGATTAAACAACACATTAGATCTCTTCTTAACCAACAGACCTGGATTAGTAGTTGATTATGATATTATCCCTGGTCTATCAGACCATGAGATCATAAAAATACACAGTCAGATAAAAGCAGTAGCCAATACAAAAACCAAAAGAAAAATCTTACTCTGAAATAAATGTAACCTAACACAACTACACCAAGCTGCATTAAACTTTCAACAAACATTCTTATTAGAAAAAGACATTAACCAACCAGTCGATGACCTCTGGAATTTCATTAAAAACCATCTTAAAAGCATTATAGAAAATCATATACCAACTAAATACACATCAAACAAAATAAATAAATGCTGGTTTAATAATAGACTAAAGAAGCTTTGTAAACAGAAGGAAAACCTATATAGAAAATTTAAAGCAACCAAGGCAGAAAGAGTTTACAAAAAGTATTTAAAAATTAAACACCTAACCCAAAAAGTAAGCAGACAGCTGCAGAGTGAATACATAAACAATGTAATATCTAAAGATAACAACAAAAACCTATGGTCATACATTAAGTCTAAGAAAATGGAAACAACAGGCATAGCGCCATTAAAAGATGAACATAACATAATACATAATGATAATGAAACTAAAGCAAACATCCTAAACAAATACTTTGCATCAGCATTCTCAGCCCCAGGAGACAAAGACATATTTCTTAATTTGAACCAAGTAGACAACATAGAAGATTTAGTAGTACAAGAAAATGGAATTAAAAAACTATTAGCCAACACCAAACCAAATAAAGCGTCTGGACCTGATGGTATTCCAGCTAGATTACTCAAAGAACTAAGCAATGAGCTAGCCCCAGTGTTCAAAATACTCTTTCAAGCATCGCTTAACCAGGGCAGAGTACCAAAGGACTGGAAAGAAGCTAATGTCACCCCCCTATTTAAAAAAGGAGAAAAATCTGATCCAGGAAACTACAGACCAGTATCACTTACCAGCATCACATGTAAAATACTAGAACACATAATATGTAGCAATATCATAAACCACTTAGACAAACATAATGTCCTCACCCCATACCAACATGGCTTTAGGAAATATAGATCATGTGAAACACAACTAATAGGACTAATTGATGATTTTTCAAAAGGTTTAGATAATAGTGAACAAATAGATGCTATCTTACTAGATTTTTCCAAGGCTTTTGACAAAGTTCACCACCATAGTTTGCTTAAAAAATTAAAATATTTCGGCATTAATGGTCCACTGCATCAGTGGATTAAAGATTTTCTGATAGGGAGAGAACAAACTGTAATAATAAATGGCTCTAAATCAACACCAATAACAGTAAACTCAGGTGTACCTCAAGGAACAGTCTTGGGTCCACTACTATTTTTAATTTACATAAATGATTTACCAAATTGCATTAGTTCAGGAACAAAAGTCAGATTATTTGCAGACGATTGCATAATATATAGAATATAGAACAATAAAAACAAAACAAGACACAGATATTTTACAAAGAGAATTAGATGAATTACAGAAATGGGAATCAAATTGGAGCATGTCTTTCCACCCAGAAAAATGTCAGTTGTTAAGAGTAACAAAAAAACTAAAACAAATTAATTCCACTTATCTTATTCATATGGCAAACCAGTAACACAGACTAAAAACTCAAAATACCTAGGTGTTATAATAAATGAAAAACTGTCATGGAATCCACATATTGATGAAACTATAAAAAAATCCAACAAAGCATTAGGGTTTATTAAAAGAAATTTCTATAAATCAAATAAGAACATAAAACTAAAATGTTATTTAACCTTGGTTAGGCCAATAATAGAATATGCATCCACCGTGTGGGACCCCTCAACTCAAGAAAACATTAAGAAACTGGAACAAACACAAAATAGAGCAGTGAGATTCATAACAAACGAATATTCACATTTGACTAGGGTAACACCATTAGTAAAATCACTAAATTTAGAAAGCCTTCAGGACAGAAGACTCAAAAGTAAAGTAGCAATTATACATAAAACACTGAACCATAATCTTCAAATACAAAAACAAAATTTAATAAAATACTCTGAAAGACACAAAAATAAAAGCACATTCCTCGTCCCATATGCTAGGACAAATTTGTACAAATACTCCTTCTTCCCTAGTGCTATTAGAGCATGGAATGGGTTGCCTGAGCTAGCCAGAAAAACCAGTGACTTGGCAGAATTTAAGTCATTGGTTAATATGCATGACTAAATGCATGACGCGTAGGACGTAATCATCTTCTTTTTTGAAGTAACGTCTGTATTATTTAAGATAAGATAAGATATTCGCCCGCCCCAGTAAAAGAATCAGAACTACACTACCTTTCTTTATTCTCTGACTTAAGCTCAACAAACTTTTTTTTTGTTTATTTCAGGAGCCAAGCGCTCTACCCCTCTGCCACCAGGCCCGACGCAGTTACTCTACACACTCTCTGTAGCTGGCTAAGTTTGATAGCTAATAGATTCTCTATTAATTTCCAGTTCACATGAATCTAGTTTAAACAAAACCACAATTAGAACTTTTCACATCGACTAGTCTTGCCGTAACATTATAGCAACAGATTATTGACAAAGGCTCGTACCGCACAATGAGTCGAGGATGAACCACCCCTTGACTCTGTTGGCTCATTAGCATAACAAAACGTCAGATGGAAAAGGTGTAAATGACGTTAAAAAACCCTCCCGCCAAATGTGATCGATGCCCGTTTCCGGTTCGTTTTCTACGGCCGCATGCAGTGGAACTATGGACACTTGAGGGTTAATATTTGTGCCACTTTGAAATAATTAGGGGCGCTCTTGGTGGAGGTTGTTGAGTGATTCATGGTCAACGTGAAGACAGATTCGGACAACACAACATCATATGGATTCATTAGATGAGCAATGATTGTAAACATTAGAAAAAGAAAAACATTTTCATACATTATATTCATGGCCAAAAGAAAAACCAAAAAAAAAAAACAGCGATTTCTTCAGGCAAAAAAACAAAAAAATAAAACAATGACTATTTATTCTGCTATTCGACTTTATAATTAATAATACACGATTATCCAATCCTTTACATTTCTCTGTTTGTCTATTAATGAATAATAATTTTTAATAACTAATTTTAAATACCAAATCAACGTAGCAATCTTTTTTTTTAGCGGCCCCCGTAAGGGGAAAAAGCCGCTATTAGGTTTGTGCAAAATGTCCGTCTGTCTGTCTGTCCGTCTGTCACAATCAGATCTCGAATACTAGAAGAGATATGAAAAATATTATTTCATAATTAAATCCGGCTTGAAAAGTTTAGGTGCAACGGCTACTTTGGGTTTTCTAAAAGCAAACCTTTTAATTTATAAAATTAATTATGCAAGCGATTTTTTCATAAAAATACACCAATTCTATAACATTTACGTAAATGTAAGGGAGGCAATGTTACAATATGCTAACAAAGATGAATTGCCCTTGTGTATTTTCAGTATCACTAAGTCAAATATATTTATAAAATGTACAGGAAATGTTTACAACAAATATAAATAATACTTAAAGATGTTTTTTCTGGTTAACAAGCTGCTAAAATTAAAAGAAAATATTTCTGTTTGTTTATAAAGGCTAATAATGCACTTTGTATGTAAATATCATGCACATTTTTTAAAATGGACTTTTTAAGCAGCGACTTTCGTGCAGTAGCGCAACGTTGCAACATAATTAGGTGCTAAACCAATTCCTTAAACTTTTTTAAAAATCAGATTTTATTATTTTTTTTTGTTTAGTGCCCCCATCCGAATAAAAGCAGCTTATTTTTGTGCGTTTTGTCTTTTGGTCGGTCTGTCCGTCACGAATAGATTAAGAAATAACACTAGAGGCTATTGTAAATCTGATTTAACCTTTAATTTTTCATTCAGAAATATTGCAATAGTTTTAGTGTCTATAATAGATTGTTCCGGATGTTTTGTGAAAAACAAATCAATGCCAATGAATATTTGTTTGTTCTTCTAAGTTATAGTAGCAAGAAACACATGATCTTTAATATATTGTTCCGGTTTTTTAATGTAAATAGCATACAAATGCTAAATAAAAATATCTATAATGATTTATATTTCATTAACTATAAAGTTGTTCCGGATATTGTTTTATAAAAAACAAATTTATGTCAAATAATTTTATTTTTTTTCAAAAATATCGACAATAGGTTATTCAGGATTTTAAAATAAGAAAGTAATTTACTAGAAACGATTATTGAAAATAAATTTTTAGACTTATTTTACAGTTAATTTTCTTGTCGAAACATAATAAAAATTGTTTAATCGGTAAAGAATGTTCCGGATTTTGTTTCGAAAAAGAAATCGACCTACATTACCTTAATTTTCTTAGGTCAATTCCTTACAAATCGTCAAAAATAATCCGAATTTTATATGAAAAATCTAATAACGCTAATAAATGTTTCAAATCCCTCTTCTAATTGTCACGTATTACAAATTGAATTCTACTTTTAAATGGCTTGCCTAGGGGAACGTGACAATAGAAAAAGGTAGTTGTGTCACTTATCTTAAGTCTGAATTTAATCAGAGACTTACAATGAATAACAAAAAAAAAAAATGACACAAGAAATCGGAAGGTAAAATATCAACTTAATGTTTAATCATAATATAACTCAATACAAAATGGAAGGGTTGACCAAAACCCTTTTACAAAAATGGCATGTAAAAATATTACAATACAATAGTTTGAAAATATAATTACAAATACAAGCAAGGCCTTGAAAAAAGAAAAATCTTAACTTACACGATCAATTGGTATACCACGCACGGGTCACGCAATGTCTCCGCTATTCTGTCTCACGGCTGTCTCCGTATGTCTGTCCGTCAACGTTACGCGAGCGGTCTTTATATAATCTACCGCGCGTCGATATCTAGTAATTTCTAGAACAGAAAGTCATCAACACCCAGATCTAGAACGCTCTTCAAAGAGACAGAAGAAAAGAAAAAAAAAAAACACCCTCCTTTCAACCAGAGGTACACACATAGGTCAAGGACCGGTCACTGTCTGTGTGGCTTGACTCTTGAAGAATAAAATAAAAAAAAACTTATTACACAAAGGGGCAGACAACCTACAGGTCAAGAAAAAAAAACAATAGTATCTAGGCATTGTTACCTAGATACGTAACACCTCCCTCCTAAAAATAAAAAGTTTACATTTCCACGAAATGGAAATCTTTTTAAAATAATTACAAAAATGATATTTACATTACAGAATGTATTTATCATGATATATATAAAAAAAAAATATATACATCAAAATACTTTTTACAATCTAGATAAGGCATCGGCGATAACATTTTCGCTGCCTTTTATGTGTTTAATATCTAGGTTGTACTCTTGTAAAAATAAACTCCACCTGAGAATTCGTTGATTCTTGCCAGACATTTTGTGGATAAATGTAAGGGGATTGTGGTCAGTAAATACAACCAGTGGCCATCTGGACCCACTGATATAAAAATCAAAGTGTTGTATAGAAAGAATCAACCCAAGACATTCTTTTTCCACAGTAGAATAATTTCTTTGATGTCTATTAAATTTCTTGGAAAAGAAACAAATAGGATGCTCTACTTGGAAATTATCTTCTTGGTAAAGGACTGACCCAACACCTGTGTCACTGGCGTCAATAGCTAACCTAAAAGGTTTTCCGAAATCAGGAGCCATCAAAATGGGGGAGCTAGATAATATCTGCTTAATTTGGTTAAAGGCTTTCTGACATTCATCCGTCCAAGTAAATCGGACGTTCTTTCTCAGGAGGTTTGTTAAAGGACTGGCAATGACAGAAAAATTTTCGCAAAATTTTCTATAATATCCAGACATTCCCAAAAATCTTCGGAGTTGTTTCCGATCAGCAGGAATAGGGAAAGCTTGGATAGCTTCTACTTTGGCCATTACAGGTTTCACCTGGCCTTGTCCTACAATATGGCCTAAGTATTGGATGGAAGCCTGGCAAAAATCACTCTTACTCAGGTTTACAGTAATTTTTGCATGTAAAAGTTTAGTAAAAAGACAATGCAGTTGTTTACAATGGCTAGAAAAATCTTGGCTAAAAATTACTACATCGTCTATGTATGCGTGGCAATTCTCCATGTCAGCAAGCAGGGCATTTATCATTCTCTGGAAAGTGGCAGGAGCATTCTTCATGCCAAATGGCATCACTTTGTATTGGTACAGACCATCAGGGGTGACAAAGGCGGAGATTTTCTTTGCCCTATCAGTCAGGGGAACCTGCCAATAACCTGAAAGTAGGTCTATTTTGGTGATGTACTTAGCGTCACCAATACGATCTATGAGATCGTCTATCCTAGGGATAGGAAACGAATCGGTCTTTGTTACAGCATTTACCTTACGGTAGTCTGTACAAAAACGATAAGTCTTGTCCTGTTTAGGTATCAAGACACATGGGGAGCTCCAGCTACTGGAACTTGGTTCAATGAGGTCATTTTCAAGCATATACTTGATTTCTGACCTAAGTATGGCAAGTTTTTCAGGGTTGACCCTGTAAAGATGCTGCTTGACTGGAGTAGCCTCGCCAACATCTACATCATGCATTATAACATTAGTCTGTTTTGGTACATCAGAAAAAATGTCATTAAATTCATTAATGAGTTTCATGATAACTGGCCTTTCTGTCGAAGACAGATGAGACAGTTTTACATCCAAATTCTGTAATACAAAAGAATTAGGTATTTTGTATTGTCCAAATTTCTCCTTTACAATATCATCATCAATAGGAGAAACATGGCTATTTGAACAACTTTTGACTGTATTTAAAACACAATTACTCTTCTCTGAGTGATCTGGCCGAGATACATAAGGCTTCAGCATGTTTATGTGACATAGCTGAGTCTTTTTCCTACGGTCAGGGGTTTTGATTGTGTAATTGAGGTCACTAATTTTGGTCTCAATTTCATAGGGACCAAAATATCTGGCTTGCAAGGGTTGACCCGGTATGGGCAAAAATACAAGCACCTTATCCCCGGGAGAAAATTCTCTAACACGGGCCTTTCTATCATACCAGCGTTTCATGCTGGATTGGGTGTTCTGTAAGTTATTTTTGGCCAGAACACAAGCATCATAAAGTCTAGTTTTAAACTTACTTACATAGTCTAAAAGTCCTTCAGTGGCTGTTGGTGACAACAAAGTCTCTTTTATACATTTCAAGGGACCGCGCACCGAATGGCCAAAGACTAAGTCAAAAGGGCTGAATCCCAACGATTCCTGGACGGATTCACGGGTTGCAAACAGCAGCATGTGGATTCCTTCGTCCCAGTCTTTTTCGTGCTCAAAGCAATAGGTTCGGATCATGTTCTTGAGAGTCTGATGGAATCGCTCAAGAGCGCCTTGCGACTCGGCATGATACGCACTCGACATGCAGTGTTTGATGCCCAACTGAGTCATGACTTGCTTGAAAAGATTGGCCGTGAAATTCGTTCCTTGGTCCGATTGGATGGACTTTGGTAGACCAAATAGAGTAAAGAACTTGATTAAGGCCTTTACAATGTTTGATGCTTTTATGTTCCTTAGAGGAATAGCCTCAGGAAAACGAGTTGAAGCACACATAATGGTCAACAGGTATTGGTTGCCAGCTTTTGTCCTTGGGAGAGGACCAACACAGTCAATAAGTACTCTGCTGAAAGGTTCTTCAAAGGCTGGAATCGGCTTCAGAGGAGCAACAGGGATCTTTTGATTTGGCTTGCCAACCATCTGACAGGCATGACAGGATCGGCAGTACTGGATGACATCTTTCTTCAAACGTGGCCAGAAGAAGTGTGACATAATCTTGTGGTATGTCTTGTGGATGCCGAGATGACCTGACATTGGTGTGTCATGAGCCAGATTCATGATGTACGCTCGGTATCTTTCTGGTAACACGACTTGATGGCATATTCTCCATTCTTCTTCGTTGGATGCGTCTGGAGGTTTCCATTTCCTGAAGAGCATATCATCTTGGATGTAGTAGCACGTTGATGCTAGCTCTGCCTCTTGTGATGTCATTGCGGTTTCTCGGAGTTTGGCGAGCTCTGGATCCTTCTTTTGGTCCTCAATCAACTGTTTTCGAGTTGATGCCGGCTTTTCAGAATTTGGCGTTGGTTCTTCTTCAAGAGAAGCAAAGAATGTGGTGCTCAAGTCCACATCATCGTGGTTACTGTTGGCCTTGATGACGTTCTCTTCTTGAGATGCTTTCAACCTCATTGCCCTTGTTACTGCACACGCTGGATATAACTCTAGGTCTTCCTCGGGTGTGGCAGATAAGTCGGGTTTTTGAGTGACGATGGGTTCGGCTATCACCTTTCCACCTGCTAAGTCATTGCCTAACAGATACGAGATGCCTTCCAATGGTAATGTTGGTCGGACACCTACAACAACCGGTCCAGTAATGAGATTTGACTTTATGTCGATTAGATGTAGAGGCACATCTATACATCCAAGCTCTACGCCTCGTAACAGGATGCTCTTCCCAGTCGATGATGATTTGGACAAGGGCAAGATACCCTCTAAAAGTAACGATTGTGAGGCACCTGTGTCTCTCAAAATGGTGATAGGTCGTAGACTTGTAGAATCACCGGGTAGTGATACGAATCCTTCCGAAATGAAAGGCTTAAAATCCTCTAATAAAACATCAATTTTGTTTGATGCAGACTGGACTTGGGTCGAACTCTCGCTGGAGTCATTGACATCTCTAGGAGACGCAGTGGAGAAACTCTTTCTTGAGTCAGTAGAACATCTTTTGGATGTATTTGGAGAACTCTTGATGGAGTCATTGGAACATCGGGGTGATGTCTTATGGGAACTCTTGATAGAGTCATGGGAACATCGGGGTGATGTATTATGGGAACTCTGGATAGAGTCATTGGAACATCGGGGTGATGTATTATGGGAACTCTGGATAGAGTCATTGGAACATCGGGGTGATGTATTATGGGAACTCTGGATAGAGTCATTGGAACATCGGCTTGATGTATTTGAAAAACTCTTGGTTGAGTCATTGGAACATCGGCTTGATGTATTTGAAAAACTCTTGTTTGAGTCATTGGAACATAGGCTTGATGTATTTGAAAAACTCTTGATTGAGTCATTGGAACATCGTAAAGATGAATTTGAAAAACTCTTGTTTGAGTCATTGGAACATCGTGGAGACATTTTCGGAGAGTCTTGTACAGTCAATACATTTGAAACAGGTGGTGTCGAGGTATTCTTGATATGACTTGATGATGAGGGAGTAAACCTCGCCGACCACTGTACTGTGCAAGCGCTGACTTTTGAAGGAGCTTTTTCGTTTCTCTTCCTCAATTTCCAGCAATCGTCAATTTTATGGCCTTCTCGTTTGCAGTAGGAACAAGTAGCTTTACTTGTAGTAGGTTTTCTGTCATTTGTACTGCTGTTCTTGATGGAGTTGCTAGCAGTGGACTCAGGCTGTTTGACTTGTTTTGGCTTGACATCCGTCGTATACTTGGCAAATTGATGTGATATTATATAATCGTCTGCCAACACTGCAGCCTTGTGCACATCTTCCTCGCCACGATCAGCTATATGCGTACGGACGTCCAGCCGCACACAACTCTTGAACTCTTCCATCAGCATTAGGTTCTTGAATTTTGCAAAGTCGGTGCCGATTTCCCTGGAAGTGAGCCATTTCTCAAAGCGTCGCTCCTTTTCCCGCAGAAATTCTACATGGGTTTGGCCATCCGATTTGCGACAATCCCTGAACTGCTTTCGGTAAGCTTCCGGAACAAGTTCATATGCCTTAAGAATTAAGGCCTTAACAACATTATAATCTTTTTGTTGTTCAATGGTCAAAGAACAAAATACCTCTGCAGCTCTACCAGTCAAAACTGTTTGCAGCAAAGTGGGCCACAAAGTTTCAGGTACATTAAAATTTTTCACAGCAAGTTCAAATTGTGGAAAATAATTGTCAATTGTGGCTTCATTAAAGCGTGGAATTATTTTCAAAAATTTTATTGCTTCAACAGTATGACTGGCAGGGGAAGAATCTGGTCTTACATTAGCAGCTAACTCTAATTTTTTTAACTCTATTTGTAATTTCATTTCTATTTCTTTCTGCTCTCTCTGCTCTCTAGCCGCTGCAAGCTCTAATTCTTTTTGTGCGGCCTGTTGTTTAATTTCCTTCTCTTTTAAAGCTAACTGGGCTTCTATTTCCATTTGTTTTAATTTTATCTGAAGTTCTAAATCTGATTTACCCTCATCGGGTCTAAGGGTTTCTAAAAGGTCTTCAGAAAACACTTCCTCGTCTACATAATGGATTACAATGTTATCTCTGATTTCTTGTTTAAGGGCATTTGATTTTATTTTTAACCCTAAATGTTTAGAAATAAGGACCAGTTCCTTCCTAGTAAAAGCATCAAGCTCTTCCACAGAGGGATTTGCAAGAAAAACCTGAATATCCATGGCTAACTAACAACTATTACAAGCAAAAAAAAATGTATACAATGTAAATATACAGTACAAAATCAGTACAACAAAAAAACCTTAAGAGAGTTTGGTCAATACTATTGATACTTTACTTCCGACTCTTTGACACAAAAAAATTTTGTTAAAGTCAACTTCGCCTTTACAAAATTACTCAAGTAAGACGAAAATAGGTTCAGAAAAATATCCGGGACGAAAGCCCTCAAACTTCTTTTGTCACGTATTACAAATTGAATTCTACTTTTAAATGGCTTGCCTAGGGGAACGTGACAATAGAAAAAGGTAGTTGTGTCACTTATCTTAAGTCTGAATTTAATCAGAGACTTACAATGAATAACAAAAAAAAAAATGACACAAGAAATCGGAAGGTAAAATATCAACTTAATGTTTAATCATAATATAACTCAATACAAAATGGAAGGGTTGACCAAAACCCTTTTACAAAAATGGCATGTAAAAATATTACAATACAATAGTTTGAAAATATAATTACAAATACAAGCAAGGCCTTGAAAAAAGAAAAATCTTAACTTACACGATCAATTGGTATACCACGCACGGGTCACGCAATGTCTCCGCTATTCTGTCTCACGGCTGTCTCCGTATGTCTGTCCGTCAACGTTACGCGAGCGGTCTTTATATAATCTACCGCGCGTCGATATCTAGTAATTTCTAGAACAGAAAGTCATCAACACCCAGATCTAGAACGCTCTTCAAAGAGACAGAAGAAAAGAAAAAAAAAAAACACCCTCCTTTCAACCAGAGGTACACACATAGGTCAAGGACCGGTCACTGTCTGTGTGGCTTGACTCTTGAAGAATAAAATTAAAAAAAACTTATTACACAAAGGGGCAGACAACCTACAGGTCAAGAAAAAAAAACAATAGTATCTAGGCATTGTTACCTAGATACGTAACATAATAAATAAAACAAATAATTTTCTCATTTACGAAAATTGGTTGTTCCGGATTTTTTATGAAAAATAGTTTAACTTTATTTATGTAAAATCGCACTTCTCTATTACACTACATTTAACTTTCTATCTAAAACGTTAATAAATCTAATTATCGTTAATATTATCTCTGATTTTTAAGGAAAACAACTTCTTTACACCAAAGTATGGTTTGATAAAATCTCCATAAGGGTATGGTACATCTAATTTTCAAAACAGATCATCCCAGAAATTTAATTAACGGCATTTGATTAATCTATAATAAAAACTTAAAACTAATGCGATGTTTAGGAAGGGAAATTAATTTTAATCAGATTTTCAATAGCTTTAAGTCTTTTTTTTTTTCTCGCTAACGGACAGACAAACTGACAGACAAACAAAAAAAAGCGTCTTTTATCCTTTTATATATATATTAATATGTGTATTAAGTCTAACTAGCCCATCAAATGAAATGCTAAAAGAACTCACTCTGTGCACCAATGTTTATAATCCCTCTGGAAGCTGCTCGTATAGATCACATTTTTTAGTCTAACTTGTACGTGTGACGTAATGGAATTTTTTTCCTTTGACATCATATGGAATAAATTTTTTAAATGCTAAAACAATTCGGTTTAGTAATGTTTATTAAACCTCGTAATGTGACTCGCATTTTTAAAAGACATAATAGATTTAGATCTAATCTAGATTTTTTACACTTGATCTAGATTTTTTTTACACTAGAGCTAGATTTTTTTTCTTACACTAGAGCTAGATTTTTAAAACTAGATTTAGATTTAAGTTCTAATTAAAATCATTATAGAATCTAGATCTAGGTCTAGTTTAGAATGTTTGTTGTTTTACATGTTTCGGATGTTCCTTCAGAGTTGTAGTCCAAACCTCCCGTAGGACGACGGGGGATGGGAGCGGGCAGGGTTTGAACCTGGGACCATCGATGAATCCAAACGACAGTCCAGCGCGCAAACCGCACTACCAGACAGCCATGATTTAGACTAGATCAAGATCTATAATTTTAATTTCTAGGCTTAAAGTGTAGATTTTTTTTTCTAAAGTCTAGATTGTCAATATGTCAATATTGCAATGTTATAAAATACTAAAACTAATCTACTATTTTAATATTTAGATTTGCAATTAGTCTATTAATTGATTATCTAGTGTTTTTTTAAAATATAAATCTTATCTAAATTACATCTACATAATCCCAAATATATATTTTAGATCTAGATCTAGTAGATATAGATATTGAGAGTGCTAAATTAGTAGTTTAATTTAGGTAGATCTACATCCTCATTCTATCATTCTAATTCCATTTAGGCCTAAATGAAAATGCTCAATACCAAAAGATTATCTAAAATCGCTCTTCTGATATATTGTACATATCCGGTAGTTGTCATTCCGTAATGTGTAGGTATATTATCAATAGTAGGCTATTAGTTTGTCATTAGATTAAGAGCAATGCCTGGTCGTGCTGTTAGCGCGCAGAACTGATTATCTCTACGGTCTCGGATTCATACCCTGCTCGATGCCATCCTCCGTCGACCAGCGAATATGCGGATCTGACAGTGATCCGTCTCCCACGGGGGCCGCCTCTGAGTTTGTGTTGCCACACAATCTTTAATTTTGTCAGTCTAACCCTAAATGTAGGCTATAATGTTTCACTTTAACCAATTAGCTGCTACTCCCAGTAATTTGAACTTTCTAAAAAATGTGCAGTGTTGACATGAGTAGAAAGAAAAAGAATGAATAACACTGCCCTGTTAGATGTACACTAAAATAGAATAATTCATGAATGTAGATGACATTTGTTCAAATCAGATATTTATAAACTCTCTGATATTTCTTTGTACATGTTAAGACATTGGCTACTTTTTTTTGTTTTGTTTTGTCTTGTTTTTGTTTAGAGTATGTGTCTGTGCACTCATGTTGACAGTAAATTATTATTTTTACAGCTACATGGGCGTTTTGAAACCTGAAGTAGAGGCATACGGAGAACAGTGGAATAGATATTAGTGTATGTTTATATGTGTTGAGAGCATCAGGAAATGCACTGCTCAAAGGAGACATAAAACCGCTGAAGACAAAAAAAAAAAGAAAAAAGGAGGCTGGCGGAGGTAGGTCAAAGCGATTGTCTCACTCGAGAACAAAAATAGGGAAGGAGGGGCTGAGATATACCTATGCCTAGAAATCCATCTTCTTGCAGAAAACAAAGTAAAAGTTTATTATAAAATTTATTATACGGATTATATATGTTGCTAATTGATATTTTGTACCTATTGTTCTTTTGTATCTTTCTTGTTGCATTTTTCAAATGTTAGATTCAGTCTAAATGATCAGATTTTCCCTGTTTTCACCAAATAGTAGTTTAGTTAAATGAAGAGCTAGACAATCGATTTTTTTTTCACTCTTCTAGTAATCAATGAAGTATATCGTGGTTCATGGTTCATAGTTCCTTAGGAACAAATATAGTATTAAACTTTTCTAATTCTCTAAAGCATAGCCTTCGCAATTTTAAAACAAAACCGACTGTCTGAGAGATTGTGTGACCTCTCCATGGCTGACCTGTAAAACTCTACCATCTACCATATAATTCTATTTCTTTTAGGAACACTCTACTAAATTAAAGTTGCTTCTTTTTCTCACTACGCAATTTATTCTCACCACTAGGAGATTACCTCCGCCTTAGATCCATTATCTTATGGTTAAAGACCACCAACCTATTGCCAACTCATTGCCAGCTATCATGTCACTCTCTTCTATATTTACATTAACAAATCTGTAATTCTACGCCGACAGAGTGACCATCACAGAGGCGGCATCACGTCTGACGTACTCTTTCCCTCCAGTCTTCTCTTGGAACCGACACCGTATTTCCTTTGTTGAATCACCCATGGAGCCAGGTTAGGGTTGTTCTAATTGATCCTCTTATGTTTAGCTCCGCTCTGGGCTATGGCCAGACTCAAAGATTATTTATACAACTCTCCCGACGTCCCCGCTCCTTTTTATGTCCCCTTTTTTATTTTCCACTCGGGCGTGGTCAGCAGAACAAAAGCTTTTAATGGAAATTTCAAATAAAATCAATCCGTTTAATAACTTTATTTAATTCTAAGAGGTGTCTATTTGCATTTATGATCTGAGTTTGTTTTCCTGCATTTAGAATCATTAAAGAAGAGTAGAACGGGAGAGAACTCGCCTTTGAGTAAATGCCCATTTGTTACTTTCAAAAAATTTGCGCTTTGTTTTATGTTACAATGTGTCAATGATGGAAAATTCCGCGGAGTACGTATAGCCTTGAGAAGGACAATCAATATGAACAAAATCAACTAAATCAAGTGGAAGAGGAAAATGTTTAGATTTTTTTTTTTAAATTTGTTTTTTCAATATTAGATGAAAAGAGGTCTTTGAAAACTCACAGTACTAAGTACTACTCATTGTAATAAGTAGTGTATTTCGGCATAATCATTATTTTTATTTACAAAAATATCTTTCGACCAGGACTGAATTTACACTTGCTAAGGCCCTAAGCTATATGGGGTCCCGTGTAATCACTCCAATGCAATTATTCTTTGCTCTTTTTCAAATGATTACCACTAATTACTTTTTGGGGCATTTCTAGCAAGTGAGGGCCCTATGCTAAAGCTTATGTTGCCTATAGGTAAATCCAGCACTAGTAAAAAGTTCCCCTTTGAGACCTTGTAGTCTATAGGATAGATGACGTAAAGGTCATCTGTTTCTGTGGCTTACGGTTAGCGAGGGTGTCATGTGGCCAGCACAACAACCAACCGCCTTTACTTTTCCCCAACTAATGTCATGTATCCATTAGAGCTGGGTGGACTCAGTGGCGCCCAAAGATCCCGCAATTAGCAATCCCGGTCTTCACCAGGATTCGAACTCGGTACCCTCGGTTCGGAAGCCAAGCGCCTAACCGCTTAGCCACCACGCCTCCTAAATCCAAATCTCTTTCTCTAGTTGTCTCTCTATCAACCTGTCTCTCTATCAATCTGTCTCTCTATCAACCTGTCTCTCTATCAACCTGTCTCTCTATCAACCTGTCTCTTTATCCTCTGTCTCTCTATCAACCTGTCCCTCTTTCAACCTGTCTCTCTATCAACCTGTCTCTCTTTCAACCTGTCTCTCTTTCAACCTGCCTCTCTATCAACCTGTCACTATATCAACCTGTCCCTCTATCAACCTCTCTCTATTAACCTGTCTCTCTTTCAACCTGTCTCTCTATCAACCTGTCTCTCTATCAACCTGTCCCTCTATCAACCTGCCTCTCTATCATCCTGTCTCTCTGTGTCTTTCAGGTTGTTTCTGATTCAGTCTCCGTCTTTCTT
Source organism: Biomphalaria pfeifferi (assembly GCA_030265305.1). NCBI lineage: Eukaryota > Metazoa > Mollusca > Gastropoda > Planorbidae > Biomphalaria > Biomphalaria pfeifferi. Next base: position 1,731,636 of record JASAOG010000105.1, on the reverse strand, counting down.
CTCGATCATTTTGTTTTAGAGATAGCATTTTTCTCTTTCTGCTGCCTCCCCCCGTCCCCTTTCTCTATCTCCATCTTCTAAATCTCTATACCATCTCTTTCATTAAAGAATTATCAAGATCACTATTTGCTCAGACACAAAAAATGGGCTGAACTTCATTTGTCGAAATGGTAAAAAAAAAGTTTGTTTTTTGTCTACTAATTATTTTAAACTCAGAAAAAAACAACACCACCAAATGAACTATCCCAATCAATACTACTTCGTACTGTGCAAACGAAAATAAATAAAAAAGGTATTGATAACTTTGTCCGTCTGAATCAGTGCCCTAATTTCTTCATTGTGTAGGCAGCATAAAGGCAAGCGGCTTGAAACTACTTACAGAACATATTCTTTAAAATTAGTCACATAAATCACTTTTCTAATAAGTCATTAAAATTCGTAACTAGCTCGATTCCCTTATTTTGAGGTGTTCAATCCACGGCCCGAGAGCCATAGACGACTTTTTATGTGGTGCTGCCCTGAGCCACGAAATTTCCTACAGTAAAAAATGAAGAGGCTGGATTCTAATGGCAGTCCATGATCTTTTTTTCGCTGTTGCAAACCGCGACACCCGATTTACAAACTTACGTGTCAACCTAGTTATTACATTCCCAATAAGGCGTAACTGTCTTTTCTTAGTTTTAGCATTGCCATTAAGGTGTTTTCTGTTTCGTGTGTAATTGAAGAACTATTTGTTAATTGGTGAAGATTTTTAGTAAACTTTCAACGGACATGGCGATCTCTAATTGAGAAGATAGAATAGGATATGGAGAAGCAGGCATAGTAAAATTAGCTTTTAGGACTAAGTAGGCCTATACATGGTTAAAGAATTCAATTTGAAAAGGAAACAACTCTCGAATTTCTGGGATGGTATATAAAAGCGCACATGACACGGTGACACTTGCGGCATGAAGTGATCACAGTAGAGATGCTCTCCCCTACTTTAAATGTCTGCGCTTGCACCAATCGCCTTGCCTCTCCCTTGCCCAGGCTGCCACGTCACATCTTTTGGTTGAAAGAGAATCTTGATTGTCGACGAGTTTCATTGTTCGTGGCCTAATCTCATGATTTTTTTTTTTTTTTGGGAAGGAAAGGAAGTTCTTTTTTTGTCATCGTTTCACGTTTTGAGGGCGATGCAGACAATTAGATTACTAGGAATTGTGTTTTCTGTCCAACCAAGCTATTGTTGAGAAGAAGAGAGAGATTTAACAAGAGAGAGAGAGAGAGAGAGAAAGTAAGAAAGAGAGCCACGGAGAGAGAGAAAAAAAATAGAGTTCTAGGGGGAAGACATTTGACAGGGACAAAAATGGAGATTTTAAAAAGTGCGAGATTTGAGTGGATTTTAAAAAGACTGAGATGTGGGTAGATGTTGAAAAGACAGAGATGTGGGTGGATGTTGAAACGACAGAGATGTGAGTGGATTTTAAAAAGTCAGAGATGTGGGTAGATGTTAAAAAAACGGAGATGTGGGTAGATATTGAAAAAACGGAGATGTGGGTAGATGTTGAAAAAACAGAGATGTGGGTAGATGTTGAAAAAACAGAGATGTGGGTGGATGTTGAAAAGACAGAGATTTGAGTAGATGTTGAAAAAACAGAGATGTGTGTGGACGTTGAAAAGACAGAGATTTGAGTAGATGTTGAAAAAACAGAGATGTGTGTGGATGTTGAAAAGACACAGATGTGTGTGGATGTTGAAAAGACAGAGATTTGAGTAGATGTTGAAAAAACAGAGATGTGTGTGGATGTTGAAAAGACACAGATGTGTGTGGATGTTGAAAAGACACAGATGTGGGTGGATGTTGAAAAAACAGAGATGTGGGTAGATGTTGAAAAGACAGAGATTTGAGTAGATGTTGAAAAAACAGAGATGTGTGTGGATGTTGAAAAGACAGAGATTTGAGTAGATGTTGAAAAAACAGAGATGTGTGTGGATGTTGAAAAGACACAGATGTGTGTGGATGTTGAAAAGACACAGATGTGTGTGGATTTTAAAAAGTCAGAGATGTGGGTAGATGTTAAAAAAACGGAGATGTGGGTAGATGTTGAAAAAACAGAGATGTGGGTGGATGTTGAAAAGACAGAGATTTGAGTAGATGTTGAAAAAACAGAGATGTGTGTGGATGTTGAAAAGACACAGATGTGTGTGGATGTTGAAAAGACACAGATGTGGGTGGATGTTGAAAAAACAGAGATGTGGGTAGATGTTGAAAAAACAGAGATGTGGGTAGATGTTGAAAAAACAGAGATGTGGGTAGATGTTGAAAAAACAGAGATGTGGGTAGATGTTGAAAAAACAGAGATGTGTGTGGATGTTGAAAAGACACAGATGTGTGTGGATTTTAAAAAGTCAGAGATGTGGGTAGATGTTAAAAAAACGGAGATGTGGGTAGATGTTGAAAAAACAGAGATGTGGGTGGATGTTGAAAAGACAGAGATTTGAGTAGATGTTGAAAAAACAGAGATGTGTGTGGATGTTGAAAAGACACAGATGTGTGTGGATGTTGAAAAAATAGAGATGTGGCTGGATGTTGAAGAGACAGAGATGTGGGTAGATGTTGAAAAAACAGAGATGTAGCTGGATCGTTTGGGAACTGGCTATCCCCCCCCCCCCTCACTAGTTTCGTCTCCAGCTGCGTCGTTTGCGTCTTTTGGTAGCTAATACGTACCTCATTGTAGGAGGTATTCCATCAGTGTCACAGCAAGTGGGGATCACCAAAGGTGGCGCAGGGGGAATTTTGCCACCCCCCAAATAAAGATAAATTGTCTCTGTTTTCCCTGTGATAGGCAGATGGGGATGGTAGAAGAAAGGGAGGGGAGGTGAAGAAATGGGTGGAAAGGGTTTGGATGTGAAGAAAAGCTTCATTCACGGACATTTTGTCATGTATGTCTTGCAGTCTTAGTGTCAAACTTTTTTTTAGAGCCATGTTTCAATTGTCTGCTCGTTCTTTAGTGCTTTGGGCATTTGCTGTTATGTTTTTATATTGCTGTCTTTATGTTGTTATATTTGTGTTGTTATATTTGTGTTGTTATATTTGTGTTGTTATATTTGTGTTGTTATATTTGTGTTGTTATATTTGTGCTGTTATATTTGTGCTGTTATATTTGTGTTGTTATATTTGTGTTGTTATATTTGTGTTGTTATATTTGTGTTGTTATATTTGTGTTGTTATATTTGTGTTGTTATATTTGTGTTGTTATATTTGTGCTGTTATATTTGTGCTGTTATATTTGTGCTGTTATATTTGTGTTGTTATATTTGTGTTGTTATATTTGTGTTGTTATATTTGTGTTGTTATATTTGTGTTGTTATATTTGTGTTGTTATATTTGTGTTGTTATATTTGTGTTGTTATATTTGTGTTGTTATATTTGTGTTGTTATATTTGTGTTGTTATATTTGTGTTGTTATATTTGTGTTGTTATATTTGTGTTGTTATATTTGTGCTGTTATATTTGTGCTGTTATATTTGTGCTGTTATATTTGTGCTGTTATATTTGTGTTGTTATATTTGTGTTGTTATATTTGTGTTGTTATATTTGTGTTGTTATATTTGTGTTGTTATATTTGTGTTGTTATATTTGTGTTGTTATATTTGTGTTGTTATATTTGTGTTGTTATATTTGTGCTGTTGAGTTTGTGCTGTTTAGTTTGTGTTGCTATGTTTATGCTTTTATGTTTATGCTTTTATGTTTGTGTTGTTATGTTTGTGTTGTTATCTCAAAAGAAGCTTCATTCTTTGCTATTATTTCATGACTGCCTATACAAATAAACTCAGTGTTTCAGTACTCAAAGTTCCCCTTTCAGACCTTGTGGCCTATAGGGCAGATTTTGTAAAGGTTATCTGTGGCCAACAGTTAACGAGGGTATCTTGTGGCCAGCACAACGACCAACCGCCTTTACTTTTCCCCAACTAATGTCAGGTACACATTAGAGCTGGGTGGACTCAGAGGTGCCCAAAGATCCCGAAATTAAAAATCCCAGTCCTCACAAGGATTCGAACTCTAGACCCGCAGTTCGGAAGCCAAGGGCTTTACCGCTCAACCACCGCGAGGTACTGTGTAGATCATCGAATATTACTTAAAAAAAAGGTTTGTGTGTACAAGTTTTGGAAACAAAAAGGGTAGTGTGTGTGTGTGTGTGTTTGTGTGTGTTTGTAATTCTATTATTATTTTATTATTGTTATTTAATGGATAATTGAGTGGAATGTGGTGGCTGGGAGGTAAAGCGTTTGGCTTCTGTACCGAAGAATGTCGAGTTTGAATTCCGGTAAAGACTTGGATCTAACGGGTACCTAATTTACGCCAGAAAAGAAATGGCGGTTGGTAGTTGTTCTGGTCAATCGACACCTACTTTTTACCAGTCGGCCAAAGGAACATCATCTGCCCTCATAGATTGCAATGTACGATTTGATCAATATATCATCTTATCAATTTGCTTGTCATTTGTGCAGAGTTAAATATTATCAGTATATCTAGCTCAAATAGCTCTGTACACTAGAATAACAAATTCAGAGATGATATAAATGCATGCGTATTTTCCTTTTTCAAAACACAAGGTCAATGCGACTTTCAAAATGGTACTTTAATCAATATGCGGGTAACAGCAAAGTTGCAAATGGATAACTTTTTTTTTAATTTGTAAAAAGCCCCCATGGGTCCATTGTTTGTTAAGTAAAGCACGTCAAATAGTAGGATGTGCTATTTTTTTTTTAGTACAACTAACATGAGGGGGAAATTAGATTATAATAACACCGACAAAATAAAGAGGACAAAATAGCGCTGACAAAATACGGCATACTTTTAGATCTAATAATATTGAAGAAGATAGAGGCCTCAACGAAAAATGCTGCCCATAACTTTTGCTTACTAAAATGGGGTACTTTTAAACACTTCATAATTTCGCAATTTTGTCCTGCGCTATTTTGTCGGCGCTATTTTGTTCTTGCTATTTTGTCGGGGAACCGTTTATGTGTTGATAACAGAAAGTATAAATTACAAACAATCAAACAAAAAAATATTACTCCTTCGAAGATGAAAATTTAGCCTACATAATGCGTAATGGCTACGTAGTTATTTCTTTAATATCCACAATAGCGGGTTTATAAATATTAATATGTAATTTTCTTGTAATTATTATAAACCTATTACCGATAACCGAGGTCATCGGGAATTCCCGCTTTATGTGTTTGTACGTAATGGTTTCATAAATTCTACAAATTTCTAACTCTATGGAATGAATCCAGGGATATGGACGACTTTCAGTTAGAAAGATTTCTATTCTTCCAAAAGGTTACCGTAATCATATCCCCATATTTTGCATGAATAAATTTTAGCTTTAATTATCACTATAAACAACCAATGCAATGGTGTCCAATCTGTTACAGATTTTATTCTAAAAATCTGAGAGTTACAAAATATCACATTTTCTGTGAAAAGTCGATATCTCTTTACCTTTTCACGGTCGGAACGCCAGAATTTAGATATTTATTATATCTTGCATCTAGTTACTTCTAACATTTTTTTTCTTTAAAAATCTGAAAGCACCAAAAAAGATAAAAAGCCCGCTTTACCTGGACACCCAGTGTTGGACGAGAACCAACCGAACGTCTTTGTATTTCCTCCTCCATCTATCCCATCATGCAGCGCGGGCAGAGATCTCTCGCGCCATCTAGCGGAGTCAAGTTTCCCTGCTTGTGAAAATCTCAGCACAAATTACATTCAGAAGGTAATAGGCATTAATTACATCGATAAGGCGCTCGGAAACTGACGTGGGGAAGGGGCGATACACGAACTTGATAGGGCAATCCGTTGGGAGGTTTTGTTTTTCTTTCCTTCTCTCTCTCTCTCTCTTTTGTCCCTAAATTTATTTCTTTTTAAGTCTGCTTAAATTCGTCTTTATTGTGTGTGGAGGACTCTGGGACACGTTGGTTTGTCTTATTGAAACTAAGACTGTTTTTTTTTTTTTTTTACCTTACCGGCCTGTTTCATCATGGGTTTAGTGTTGGGTGTAGATAGCTTGGGTTTAGAGTTAGTTGTAGATTGCTTGGGTTTAGAGTTGGGTGTAGATAGCTTGTTTTTATTTCCTCTCTGGACACTTTGTCATCGAGAGGCTGAAAGCAGATAATAAATTATGTTCTGGTTAAGATCGCGGAGAAATGAAATGGTTTAAAGCGAAGAAGGGAGTCGGAACACCAGGGAGGGATACCAGGGAGGGATACCAGGGAGGGATACCAGGGAGGGATACCAGGGATGGATACATTTCTTTGGGGTAATATATTGGATGTACAGGAGATACGAATTGGCAACACGAAGTCACAGATTGGAGCTCACTAAGATAGGAAGGCAGAAAGAGAGAGAGTGAACGAAAGAAGAGAGACAAAGAGAAAGAGAAAAAAAAGAGAGAGCGAACGTTAGAAAGTAGATACAAATGTGTCAAACATTGTTCTAAAAGTAAAGTAACAACAAGAGGAAATAGAGATACATTGCGGCACATCTCATGTAGTGGTCACTCATCTAAACGCTCCAACATAACAATGACAACGAAGAAAAAAATACTTTGCAAGTATAAAATTGAGAAGACTCGTTCTGATAAAAAGTATGTTTATTCTCATGGTACTTTTTTTAAAAACCTTTTCCGACATATGTGTTAGGCTATCCATCACCGTACAAAATCATTCAGTTCAGAAAAACTTATTCTCATTGGTTTGTTATGAAATGTTTTTAAAAAATATATGCTTAAACAACTTGTATCAAAAGTCAATAACAGCCTAGACCCTCACCAATTTGCATACAAAGCAGCTAGAGGAACTGAGGATGCCATTCTATTGCTTTTGGACCAGCTTTATAAGCATCTCGATATACCCAAAACATATGCACGAGTCCTTTTCGTAGATTTCTCCTCGGCTTTCAATACCATACAGCCACATCTAATGATAAACAAACTGAGTAACTTAAATGTAAGCCCTCACTTACAAGCATGGGTTCTAAGCTTTTTAACCTAACCTATGTTAAAGTCAACAACACCAAATCGTCAACTCAAGTACTATGTACGGGTGCTCCACAAGGTTGTGTACTTTCTCCTGTATTATACACTCTTTACACTAATGACATAAAGAGCATCTATGACTCAGTTAAACTCATTAATTTCGCTGCTGATACTGCCATAGTCGGTCTTATTTCAGGAGACGAAACTCAGTATCGAAGCTCGGTAGTAGAGTTTACAAACTGGTGCACCGACAACTTTCTAGAACTTAATGTAACAAAAACTAAAGAAATTATAATAGATTTTAGAAAGAAAAAACAAACTATACGTGAACTGCAAATAAACACTACATCTATAGAACAAGTAAAGGCATATAAATATCTAGGCGTTTATCATCAACAACAAGCTTTCATGGGAAGACCACCTTGGAATTCTGACAAAGAAAACAGCCCAGCGACTCTTTTTTCTGTACAAACTCAATAGCTTTAAACTAAACAAGAAGATCCTTGAGACATTTCACGGCGCGACTATACAAAATCTACTAACATACGGAATAAGTTGTTGGCAAGGCAACGCCTCATCTAAACTGTTGCGACGTCTAGAAAACATCATTACAAAAAGCATCAAAAATTACACTCACAACATTACCACATTTAAAGGAACTTTTTGAACAAACGTGCCTAAGAAAAATCGAAAAAATTTTGGAAGACAACGGCCACCCTCTCCTTCAGAACTACGCCAGGTCGTCGCGAAGTGGGGCGACTGCTGTCAATCAAAACAAGAACGGAGCGGTACAAAAACTCGTTCGTACCTCACTCGGTCAGACTCTATCACCGCCACTCATTGATCTGGTAACATGAAATGCACCAAGATACCTGTGTGTAGTCGCTGAATGAACTCTTTATGTTGTCTGTTGTATGTATGTGTATTTTCTGTTGTGTTGTCTTTATATGAGAAACGAGTCCTTGTAATCACAACAAATTTCCGTAAGGATCAATAAAGAAGTCTTAGTCTTAGTCTTTCTATACATTGCAGCTTCTGGAAGGGGAGGGAGGGGGCCGCCGGATACGACATGCAATCCATAGTTAGTTCATAAATATTGCAAACCATTTATTCTCCACCCCCCCCCCTTTCCCTTCTTCGAAACTCGAAACACACCCCTACCTCTCCCCTTTATTCTTTTTGCCTAAACTTTAGCAAAACAAAATAATGTATTTGTTTCCCTTGGGCTGGGTGAGTGGGCAATATTTTACCGTTAATATACTTCTAAATAGTAAACCAAATAGTTGTCAGATTATATACCGATACTGTTGGGATTTGAACTCAAGTCATCTTAGACAACCAAACGGTTAGTACTGCACAGTCACACATTACTTGAAACATTTGTGTGAGATATAAGAAGACAATAAAGAACATTAAGTGTTGATGCAGACACTTAGTGTATGAAGAATCGATGTAGACATTTGCTCTATAAAAAGTTGATACTGACTCTTTGTTTATGAAGAGTTAATACAGACATTCAGTTTGTAAAGAATTGAAATAGACGCTTAGTGTATTAAGAGTTTGATACAGGCACTTAATGTTTGAAGAGATGCCGGCTTGGAAAATGAAGAAGTCTTATAAGAGAAATATTTTGAAGGGACAGTGGACAAGGTTCTGGATGGGGTATAATGGTAGTCATTTTAATTTCATCGTTGAGGAATGTCCAATCTGAAAGAGCTAATAAGTATCGAGGTATCTCTACACCACTGGGCCAAACAATTAGTACCAAACTACTCAATTTACTCGCAATTTCCGATGGACTCCAGTGACCGCAAAGTTTTGGGTTAGCTTGTACAGTCAGATCTTCCTATCTTATCAATAACTGCTATACGGACGTTGTACACATGAATATAATACACACACACACACACACAATCCAACGCTAAGTATTAGAAACTCACACTTTTACACATGCCTTTGATTTCATAAAAACAACATTTAGAAGACATACATGACTAAAGTCTGAACCAATAACTTACAGGGCATCAATATATCGAAATAAAAAAATATAATAATTTTTTTGGGGTAACATTTCTATAAATAGTTCAGTTGTCATAATAATATGCATAATCAAATACATATTACTTATTTAGACTGTTTCCTAATGGTTTAGTACAAAAATATTTTGCTTAAAGAAAAAAAAAAGAATATCTCTTATTTGCACATAATACAGATCTTTCAATCAAGATGTAGCAGTGTTCTGGAGTGTGTGTATGTTTCGATGGTGACGGTGGGAGAAGGTTAGCGATTGGGTGAGAATGATAAGCGGCATTGTTGTCAGCGGTCTTAGGTAGGACAGACGACTCCAGATTGCCAGAGTGAGGAGACGTGTTTTTGTAGTGAGTTTGATTTTGCTCAAAACATTATTTAATATTATGACTAAAGTCTAGTACATTTGCTTCATTTTATCTCAAGTTACATTTGTCTATATTGCAATACAATTTCTATTTAGTTTTGTTCACAAAGACGTGATTCAAGTTATTTCAAGTTTTATAAGCTAAGATACATACAGCGGTTTAGTTGTCTACCAGAAGTTTGGTGCTACAAGTCAACCACCGTCAACACCAGTTAAGCAGTTTTTCAAGTTATTTAATAGTTTTACACCATACACAGTGTAGCTCTTCCAATTTGTCTATCTCTTTGTGGACGTGCACAAGGTCTTCCAATGATCATGCTAGAGTGTTCGGTCATACCACAAGCAAAACCTCGTGGTTAGGATCACTCTTTCAATGAACATTTTAATGGAGGAATAGAAGTGATGGTAATTGATAGCTTATGTTCATAGTTTCTGATATTCAATCATTAAATTTTCATACAACCTTTTGTCAACTTAAAAGTACGGTAAGTTCCTTTTATTAACAATGACTGCTACAATTAGTCACTACCTATATAAAGAGTAGAAAAGAAAGCGCGGCTGTAATGGAATTTCAATATTGAGTTCGTAACCTGCCTACTCTCTTTATATGCTTTTATTTACCAAACAGCAGGTCTAGGGAGGCCACCTTAGAGTTTGTGAAAAAATATAAACTATCTTTGCTAAATAGTTCAACGATATGTTTAAGTGTTTAAAGTAATGGTAAATCTTGTGTTCAGAAGGCAAAATAATTTCATTATCATTAATGTAACCGTGACCCATACTTCGTAGGTCTACTAATTATCACCTTTACCAACACATTCTCTTTCTGTTTGTTTAGATTATTTTTTTATGTTTCTCAATTCTTTCTATTAACTCAGGTATTTATGCGTAATAATTTTGTATGAGACAACTTTTAATTATCCAATGAAATTTAAATTTCGCAAATCTACACTTGCTGTTTGACACATTTAATTCAAATGTCAGAAAGATCACTTCATTAATTATTGGATCTTGTTTTTCATTTACACTTAATTAAAGTCGTATGCCCTTTCTTTTGGGACTTAGAGTAAATAACAAGTATATTGTATTTTTTATTAATACCTGATAATAGTGTACTTTTGCATAATGTCGCCTCCATGCAAAAGGTAAGACACTATATTTCTATTGCATTTTTTTATTGGATGATAAAATATGAATTGATTTTTTTTTATATGAATACTTATTGATGTAAAGTAAAACTTCCAGCCCGAGTGAAACCAGATCATAAAGAAGCAAAAGAAAAAAATACTTAAAAAAAACAAAGCTTATCTAAGGGAAGAACGCTTAAATCACTATCAAATCTCTCAATATTCTAAGGTTTAGCCCCCTTTTTAACAATGAAGCAACTATTTACCGCTAACTGGTTAACTAATTGTTTAATTTTTTTTATTGATTCGTGTATGATCATCAACTATGAATAATTATGCAAAATTTCAACTTGATCCAAGAATGGGAAGTGGGAGAAAAAACGCGTACAAAAGTTGTACCAGTGAGACAAACGGAACTAGTTTAATAAGCTTTATGAAAAATAGTGGAAGTCCCGAGTATTTAATTTCCGAATAAGTGTGGACATCATCGAACAAAGAAAAACATTGAGTTCCTGACAAAACATACGCTCCTCCCTCTCCCATTCTTTAAAAATATAGACCGCCCCCTCCACCAAGTCTTCTTTTTTAAACTAATTCGTATTGTTGTCACGTTCAAGTTAAACACATTCACATTACGAATGAACCGGAAGTAAATAGTATTGATTTCCGCAGACTTCAGAGATTAGCAGTCCAAAAAAGTTTCTTTAAAGTTGAGACATTCTTCCCGCGCTAGACAGAACATAAGGCCACAAAACGTTGCGCCTCTGTCTCTATGTCTGCGTGTGTGGGACTTTAATCATTGTTTGATAATAAAATTTTAGAATAGGAAAAAAAAAGATGGAATAAAAAAATAAAGGAGGGTGTGTCTGAAATCAGTAGCAGTTCACAGATTCACCAACTAATCTTTAACCATTCAACCGTTCATTGAACAGCTTTGTTGGGGGGAGGTTATTTTATTATTATTAGCTAGGGAGGGAGCCTCGGTATGGTTGATGGGTCACCAATTGGGCAGGGTGTGGCAACACCAATTTGCCTGTCATTCAAGGGAGTTGTTGGAAGTTAATGAGCGGGTGACCTCGGGAACGGCGCCTTCCTTTTTTTTTTCTTTAGCGGGGGGCTACGGATGGGAATCAAAAGATTGTGGAGGTTGGAAAATGGGGGGGGGGGGGGGGAGCCGGAGAGATGGGTTAATCGGCTAAGGCGTCCGAGGCAGTAAATTATTTGTAAATAAGCAGCTATTGTCCGCTATTTCGTTCGCTATAAAACGTTCGCTTTATACACAAAGAGTTTGAGCGCCTTGATAAATTGGTCCCAATAAGGACAGATTTATTCCTCGCTATGTCCTCCTACCGTTCCTGTCCTCAGTAGTCTATTCATGGTCTGACCTTTTTTTTTTTTTTTTTGTTTGCAGTTACAAGTTGATCTGTAGCATCCGTTCTCGGGTCTCATGGAGGAAGTTTGAATGTAATCATTTGGTTGAGCAGCTTCCCATTTAGATTTCTCATTAAAGTAATGATAATGATAAGATATTGATAAGATGATAAGATATTGATAAGATATTGATAAGATGATAAGATAATGATAAGATAATGGTAAGATAATGATAAGATAATGGTATGATATTGATAAAATAATGATAAGAACTTGATAAGATGATAAGATATTGATAAGATGATAAGATATTGATAAGATGATAAGATATTGATTAGATGATAAGATATTGATAAAATAATGATAAGATATTGATAAGATGATAAGATATTGATAAGATGATAAGATATTGATAAGATGATAAGATATTGATTAGATGATAAGATATTGATAAGAAAATCAGGGCCGGTCCTAACAATTGCGGAGCCCTATGCGAAACTGATAACGCGGGGCCTAGTCTGGGTGGGAATAAGGATAATAAGTGAAAATTAAGATTTTGTATTAGAAAAAAAATGTAACTTTACTAAGTACCAAATTGCGATCAAATTAACTTTACTTTACGAACCTTGCAACCTACTAAGGCATATTTATATGCCAGTAACTGTAAAAGTAAATAAAGTATTGTAGCTTCCGATTAAGGTGAAAATTCACCCGATTATTACATTTTATTACATGAAAGCTGACAATGCCTTTTTTCTTTTATCGCAATAAATGACGCCCACAAATGACAAATTTGTATATTTTTCAGGAGATTTTTATGAGTTTTCAGGAGATTAAAATAAATTCAGGATATTTCCAGGAATTTTTTAAAAATATTTTGCAATTTAATAATTACACCTAGAATTAGCGCGGAGCCTATGAAAGCGCGGGGCCTACTGCGACCGTTTAAAAAAAAGTAATTTTACATTTGCATTGCTACGTTCTGTAAGTTCTGTCCTGCTAACTACTACGTTTACAAACCAAAAAAAAGTTTAGTTTTTTTTTAAAGAGAAAAAAGCTATTTAGTATGCATATATGTTGGACATAATTTAAAACAACAATTAATAAGTAGGTTTTCATATTATCACGTGAACTGCAGTGCTTCACCTCTACAGAAGACACTAAACTAAAGGAATTTTTTTTTTATTCGAAAATGTTTTTTTCATTTTTTGAGAATTTGAATAAGAGATTGACCCTTAACAAAACAATTCGATCAATTAGATATTCATCATAAGACATCCGTTAGGCCAGGTTCGCATTTAATTTTACATTCACTTTCACCTATCCTTTGGTCTGCTGGACCGCTAGGGCACCACACAAGATCTGTCAACCTTCCTTCTCTACTCTTCTTTGTCATTTGTTTTTGATAGAATTTCATTCTGATGTTTTTTCTGAAAATATTGATACCTGCCTTTTTACCTGCCTGGTTGGACCACTTTGGGGGCCGATTTTGAGTTTGTGTTTAGACACAAACTGTCTTTGTAACCTTGTTCTACTTTTGATTTTAGGAAGATAGTGTGTTGTTTCTTCACAAAATTGCATCCACTTCTTCTCGGGTATATCGTGTGCGTTGAGTTGGTGGGGGGGGGGGGGGGGGTGGAGGAACGCCTCTAGTTCTCTCACCACCCATCTGTTTCTAACTGACACTCCTGAATCAATCACTAGCACCAACTAAGCACCATCCTTACTACACCCACATCTAAACACACATTTCTACACCATTGAGATTTGCGTTCAAGTTACACTTTCGAAAACTCTGACATTATTTGTAGTCTACAAGTGTGAAGCTTAGATCTAAAGGCGGTTTGAAGAACTAAAACATTAAATAACTTATTCCTGTGACAAATATAACGGCAGCATTCGAAGATCAAAATTTAAATGAAAGTATTGTTGAATTTAATGTAGAAAATAAAAAAAGCAAGTCTGAACATGGTGTGAACTACGGATCTTTGACCCGGCAACACCCTCTTGCAATAACAACAGGTAGATATAAAAATTACACACTAATAGACACGATACTACAAAATCTCAGCCACGTCACTTTCTGTGAACAATGAAAAAGCCACATCAGTCTTTGAACAATGAAACAGCCACATCAGTCTCTAAACAATGATACAGCCTCATCAGTCACTAAACAATGATACAGCCACAACAGTCTCTAAACAATGATACAGCCACAACAGTCTCTAAACAATGATACAGCCACATCAGTCTCTAAACAATGATACAGCCACAACAGTCTCTAAACAATGATACAGCCACATCAGTCTCTAAACAATGATACAGGCACAACAGTCTCTAAACAATGATACAGCCGCAACAGTCTCTAAACAATGATACAGCCACAACAGTCTCTAAACAATGATACAGCCACATCAGTCTCTAAACAATGAAACAGAAACATCAGTCTCTCTAAACAATGAAACAGCCACAACAGTCTTTGAACAATGAAACAGCCACATCAGTCTCTGAATTATGAAACAGCCACACCAGTCTCTGAACAATGAAACAGCCACATCAGTCTCTAAACAATGAAACAGCCACATCAATCTCTGAACTATGAAATAGCCACGCCAGTCTCTGAACAATGAAACAGCCACATCAGTCTCTAAACAATGATACAGCCTCATCAGTCACTAAACAATGATACAGCCACAACAGTCTTTGAAAAATGAAACAGCCACATTAATTTCTAAACAATGAAACAGCCACATCAGTCTCAATGAGCATGAAACAAACATATCACTTCCTGTGCATCACTTTCTGTGAATGTTGAAGCAGCAACAGCACAATTTCCTTTCAAAACTTTGATATTTTTACTTCACTGTTATCAATCTTATTCACAGTATTTTCTCTTGAAAGTCACAAAGGTCATGGTCGGATCCACTGGAAAGTCAAAATTAAAATTGTGTAAATAATACTGGGAAGCGAAGTGAAAAAAGATGTTAAATAATCTATTTCTGTTGTAGGTGAACTATGAAATACCACCCTCCCAGCCCCCCTACATCATCACTGACTTATCAGGATGTATATTTCATTGGAGCCTTCTTAGAATTAAAAAGAAATGAATGCGTGATCCAGAACGAGGCAGGCAGAACTTAGAATGTATCGCCATTTTGTGACATCCAACCAATGACAAACTTTAAACTTGATGAATTCAAAGTTTATCTTTCTTATACCAAGCCTCCACTCCACCCCCTCCACACATACAAACACCTCCCCTCTCCTGTCAGAAGTGATCAATGCATGATGTGGATTTTAATTTCTATTAAATATAAAACTTTTGTTGACACCTTTGTCCGATTTTCTTAATAATTATTTTTAAAATGTATTATTATTAATATTATTATTTGGGGATTAAGAGCTAAGAAAGCCAGGCCTTGGCATGTCGCTTATTGAAGTCATGGTAGCCTAGAGTGCCAAATGTTATTGTCACACTTTTAAAGAGTATCCAGGGGCTGATAACCGATTTCTTTTGTATACACTTAATACATATGAATTAGAGTTGTCCTCCTATTATTCAGAGATTATAGCTATTGTCATAAGTCTGTTGTACACGCGGATGTGCCAGCCAGTTTTTTTATTTATACACAAAAAATACATGGTAATAATAATTTGTGAGACATTCATACATGTATGAGAGAGAAAAGAAGAATAACATACTGTGATGTGGCAATATAAAACAAGAGAGACAACTGTTGTCCTAGTGGGCAGCACGATGAAAGGCACTGTAATAATGACGCAGTATTCAGTACTAGAATTTAATACATTAGTAGACTATAATAGAGCACTAGATCACTAAGATATGATCTGTTATAGTGTTTGAAAGATCGACAAGATCGTATTATAATATATCAACTCATTTGGTGAAGAAAATCCTCGCTGGTATGTGTGTTGTTAAGCAACCGTTTCACTTGGACATAGATACAAAGTTTCGCTTTGGTATATCTACTAAGAAAACTACACTCGCATAGGTGCAAACGACCGACCTATATATATATATGGGTCTGTGGTGCGAACAATCACTAAAATCTGGCCAGCGTAGTCGTTCACTTGCAGTTGGAATCGTAATATCTGCTGATAAACTAATGTAGTTAGTTCAAGACTGAAACGGATTTTCTGTGATCGGCCATGACATCTTTCTACAGCGGTGTGAGTGATGAGATTCTGTTCCAGGAATTTCTTCTTTCTTTGCCCACCCTGTTGCCCACCTTGCCCAAAAGTCTCTTCCCATCATTCATTTTTGTTCTTTCTTTTCTGGAAATGAATAGAGCGATCACCAGAGCAATTAGCTGTCCTGACAGGTCAGATGTTGTCCACTTACTTATAGCAAATGACCCAGTAATTTTGGCTCTGAGTTTGATAAATGATGAATCTGGTTGGGCCAAACAGCTTCGTTATCTCCCCTGAGATTTCACACACACTCACATACACACACACACTGGGTTTCTTACAATGAGTACACATCCTCCCAATGCGAAACTCCCCCTTTCCCTTTTCCCGCTCCCAGAAGCAGCGGACAGTGGACGAGGGTAAATATTTATCATATTTAATAAGGACGTTCCTAGCGTCCATTGTTGCTTGATTGCTGGTGTTACTGAAGTTGATAGGCTGTTTGTTAGTGTTCCCCCCGCGTGAAACGTGACACGTGAGATCATTGCAGGGCCAGGTAGCGGGGGCTTAAGGACTTTCTTTTAATTCGTTGAGTCCAGTATCACATTTGTCCGGACAAACATCTTCCCTTTATCCCCTCTCGTTCTCACCCAGCCGAGTTTTCTGTTTCTCTCTCTCTTCTCTCTCTCTTCTCTCTCTCTATTCTCTCTTCTCTCTCTCTTCTCTCTCTCTTCTCTCTTCTCTCTCTCTTCTCTCTCTCTTCTCTCTCTCTTCTCTCTCTTCTCTCTCTCTTCTCTTTCTCTTCTCTCTTCTCTCTCTTCTCTCTCTCTCTCTCTTCTCTCTCTCTTCTCTCTCTTCTCTCTCTCTCTTCTCTCTCTTCTCTCTCTCTCTTCTCTCTCTCTTCTCTCTCTTCTCTCTCTCTCTTCTCTCTCTTCTCTCTCTCTTCTCTCTCTCTCTTCTCTCTCTCTCTCTTCTCTCTCTCTCTTCTCTCTCTCTTCTCTCTCTCTTCTCTCTCTCTTCTCTCTCTCTTCTCTCTCTCTCTTCTCTCTCTCTTCTCTCTCTCTTCTCTCTTCTCTCTCTCTCCTTTTTCTCTTCTCTCTCTCTTTCACTTTTTCTCTTTCTCTCTCTTTCTTTTTCTTATAAATTAAAATCTCTTTCTCTTCTTTCTCTCCTACTTATTTACACAATCAATTTGTAATTTTAAATCAGCCGTCTCACAACTGAACTGAGTTACTATTTCAGGTGGTTGTTGTATTGTTGTAAAGTTATAGCTGTATTGTTATGGTTGTGAAGTTATATGCCTATCGCCCAAAGTTGTGTCTTATCTTCTCTTAAAAATTGCCTGCATTTCTTCTAAGAAAAATTATGAGAATTATGTCCCTTTCATTATGAACGTGCTATTCTAGTCGTGCATGCTATATTAGAGACTGAAACTCTACCAAGTCTTTGGTTTTCCTAGCTGACTCAGACAACCCCATCCCATAGTACTAGCTAACAAAGAGCGCTTGTTAAAATACTTCCTAGCTCATGGAATAAGAAATTTGTATGTTCTCTTAGTATTTTATTAGGTTGTATTTATTTAGTGAGCTTATAGCTCAGAGTGTATAGCTCAAAGTGTATAGCTCAAAGTGTATAGCTCAAAGTGTATAGCTCAAAGTTTATAGCTCAAAGTGTATAGCTCAAAGTGTATAGCTCAAAGTGTATAGCTCAAAGTGTATAGCTCAAAGTGTATAGCTCAAAGTGTATAGCTCAAAGTGTATAGCTCAAAGTGTATAGTTCTAGTTATAATTAAGTTATATTGTTTAAATATAGCAGTACAACCAGGCCACTAGTGTAGTGTACTTCAACAATAACATTGGGGATTATTTACAACCACAAATGTGGTATAAGAGAGTTACCTAACAACATTTTTCAACATCTTCCTTGAAAGAATTATTGAGGATACTGTTGATGGTTACGAAGTTACTGTAAGAATTGGCGGACGAAGAAATTACTAGCTTGCGCTTTGCGGATAACATAAATGGTCTGGTAGGGACAGAGTAACAACTTGCAGACTTGGTGATGCGCAAAGGCAAGACTTCTGCAGCACATCAATGCCGAAATAAAGGAACTATATATAGATCCTAGGTATCCCCCACAAAGACTACACCACAAATGAGGAAAGTCGAAAAGGATTACAATGGTAATTCGGCCCCATGCTGACCTGTTGGCCACAGAAAACACAAACTTAAACAGTATATCACGAGGTCTTCATGTCTCGCAAAGACTCTCCTCTAGGGAACAATACCAGGAAAAAGAGCCAGACAAAGGAGGAAAAAACAACATCAAAGAATTGAAGACACTAGTGAAAGCAAAAGACAGAGAGAAATGGACAAACACTGTCGACGGATCATGTTTAACCGTGGTCCTATCTCAATTCATAAATCAACACATATTTTTCTCTTCAATGTTCTAACTAATTTCATTACTTTTCTTTTATGAAGAAACATTTGAATTTACTATACATATCAACATAAATGTAGACAATTAAGGGCTACAGTTAGAGCTATGCTAGATTTCATTAACGTATCATCATAAACTTTTTAACTTTTCCCCGAGTAATGTCAAGTCCCCATTAGAGCTGGGTGTTCTCAGAGGCACCCAAAGATCCCAAAACTACACAATTAAAGGCTGAAGCTAGAGCTGTGCTAGATCTCATTTCTTCATCTCATCAAATGAAGTTGAATTCGTCTACGAGGTTGTGTCCGAACTTTTTAAAAGCACTGGAAATAACGTCGTTCAAATGTTTATGGTCCGTTTAATTTTCCATTAAAACAATAAAAAAAACAATTAGGACAAATCACTTCAACAGTCTTTCTATCACGAGTCAACACTAACAACCTTTCCAAATATTTTAATCTTTAACCACTAAAGAAATTGCTGACCCGATGAAAAAAAAAAAAACAACAGAAAGAGAATGCAATGCTTTATTTCAATGAGATTCTCGATTTTCTCCATAATGTCCGGAAGTGAAGACGTTCTCAGTCGACCTTCACCTATCACTCACGGAAATTGACGAAAATCGCCGATTAACTTCGACTCTTCCATCGCCATATTGCATTCCGCCATCGCCTGCTCAGCCGCTGTTCTTTTTATAGGAAAAAAGCGGAAATGGAGTGGAGCAGTTTGAGGGATCTATGTCATTTGTCCGTGTGATGTGGCCCAGGCTCAGCCATTTACTCTGACAATCGGCCTTTTAGCTTGATATATGTTAGGACATTAGAACCGTCCTGCACCATATCCCCGCAAAGACAAAGTAGTCGGGGGGGGGGGGGGGCAATCGAAGCATTGTGCTAAGAATGTTGAAAAATGTCTCCATTTCTCAGGTACTAGACGCGAAAAGGCTTTGAATATAACGGCGTCCATAACTACTTCTAACAAGACGCAAAATTTAGGTGTTGGCTTGGGGGGGGGGGGGGCGGCGAGAAAATCTGGAAACTTCCGCATGAATGTTTAAGTGTGCTTTAATTGCGAATTGTGTTATTAGTACATAATGATTACATTAGATTCGTTACTATTTTCTGGAACAAAAAAAAATCTATTATTATTAAAACGAGATATTAAAAACCTGTATAAGGATTGACTACGCCTGTTTTACAATATCTCCATTCAACTTGTATCTTCGTGGGAACTGGGTGGGCTTAACAACTAAAAGTCTGGGTGGAACCTGGACACGGATTTTGAAAACGGCTCTAACGATTTTCCTACAAATTTTACAGTTGGTCTATATCGTGGGGAAAAGAAGAATTACTAGCTCGTTGGGAAAACTCTAATTTGACCGTTATAATATAAAAAGAAATAAATTTAAATTTGGCTTGAAAGAAGTCTTTTGAGTTATGGAGACGCGCATGGCGGGGAGCTCTTCCTTCATTCCAAATATGATAGTTCACCTTAGACAGCTGAAATAAGTTAATAATGACCTAAATGACTCTAATAATGCTAACCACGTCACAGGATCTCACATGGGAAATAATTCATTAGTTAATTCCCTCTGTTGACAATCTTACGGAACCTGTAAAAACTTGGACGATTCTCCTGAACCCAGTTTATACACCACTACACAAGCTCCAACCCGGAATACCAAAAGGAAACAGGAAGATGGGACGGCCAAAAAATGCATGGCACCGAGATGCGGATGCAGACGCCTAGCAGATGGGACAAGACGTGAGGACAGTGACTATGGAAACGTCTATATCTGCCTGTCAATCCCTTCTATGTTATATCATCTTATATGTCAGTTCTTGGGGTGTGTTCGCTTGTTAGAAAAGCCAACTGAACTACTTTTCTTAGATCCTGACAGAAAAGGGTAAACTTTTTTTTTCTCTATTACTCAGTAGAAGCAAACAAAAACAAATAAAAAGAAATAGCTTAAAAGATTTTTAACAGTTAAAGAAAAAAATAATGACAAAAAAAGGTTAATAGTGAAAAGAAATATAATTATTGAAAGATAATTGTAGTTTTTGTATTTGAAATAGCGAAGCGGCTACAAAGAGATAAATAAACTGAGCAAATGAAGAGTAGCTTTGCACATTGTTGTGTTTGAGATAACATTCTGTTGGAGAGAAGATTCTGTCTGTCTAAATGGAGCTGAAGGAATATACAATATAAAAAAAACTATGGCAATGTATTGCTCTATCTCCGCGTGACTACTCTGCTTTCATCTGAACCGGTGATTCGTTGATATTTGCTTTCATTACAGTCCGCCCTGGCAGTCAAGTACATTGTCGACGTGGACTCCCCCATGCGGTGCTACAGTTGCTCCCTAACGACCTCCCACAAATCAATGCCACGCCACACCGGGCGCATCCTACAGTAGGAGAAAAAATAAATCAGCGGCCAATGAAAGACCGATGCCTCTCTGGAGCTCCGCCCTGTAAGGTCTTGCAAAAGACGTCAGGTTTACCATGGCATGGCATGATAGACAGACAAGGTGGGGAGCCGGGGTGCAGTACAAGAGAGAAGCGAGAGAGAGATAGAGAGAGAGGAAAAAGCCAGAAAAGTGGTAGGGGGACAAAAAAAAACTGAAACTTTCTTTGCATCAGTTGTACGACTGTTAATTGTTGACGCGTGATGTGAGGGGGAGGCCATAACCAGTGGAGAGACAAGGGAGAAACAACTTCTCTTCCAACCCAGTGTTTTGGACATTAGCGATCGCGGCAAGCTGCAAGTGAGATTATTATGTTTCAATTCCTAGTGCCCTGTTGACGTCACTTGAGGACAAGCTATTTACAACTACAAAAACAAAATACACAATTTCTACAGTTTTTGTTTTATTATTTTCATTGTGCCATTTCGAATTTTGGAGCCTTGCATAATGTGCCATTACTGCTGTTTTTAAACCGGCCAAAAACTACATTTCTTTGTTTACCAACGTTTGTAACATTTCTTGTGATTGGATACGTCTGCTCACATTGTTAAGTAGGTCATGTTTAAACTTGTGTTTTAGGAACCTTAGAGACAATAAAATGAAAAAAAAAATGTCGCTTATAGATATAGATCTAAAATGTACTTTTATTTAACATAAAAATGTTTTAAAATTATTCTTTTCTGATAGTTAAAATCCGTGTTAACATAACTATTGGCTTGGACGGTTTAGGCCTATCAATCTATCCATTAATAGCAAACGATACTTTTAACCGCTTTAAACGTTAGATATTTTTAGCTTCTCAATACCCTTACAGATGTTTATATAATTTTTAAAAAGTTATTAAATTTGAGACATGTCTATGGGTAATTCATTGTTCTAACAAATTAAAGCAATGTAACCAAATATTTCTAAGATGAAATTCTTAAACCTATTTTGTAGTCTATGCCGCTTTATCAACTTAGGTTTATAGCTCTACTATAAATAATTTGTATACAACACTCGTTTATATTTCAGGAGATAAAGATACTTTGTGCGACTAGATTTTGTTTCTGGGTTGTTCTTTTTGTGGACTGATCAATGTACTAATGGACCTAAACATTTCACAAATGACTTCTCTGGAGCCTTCTCTGCTCTAATACATTCCAACTTCATTGTCCACTGTTGAATTGGTCGGTTGAAGGATGACCGCAGCGGTAGCAGTCATGTCCACCACAAACACTCCATCCGTGCCCAAACGCCACGGCTTCTCCATAGAGTCTCTCATCGGCAACCTCGATAGCTCGCCATCTTCCCCGCCGGCTGCCTCTATCACGCCGCCAAGGCCCTTTCCCATCCGTCCCGTGTTGAGCAGGGAGCCTAGCAGAGATGAGAAACTTCGTGAGAGGGAGAGGGAGAGAGAGAAGGAGAGAGAAGTACAGAGAGAGCGAGAGATGAGAGAAATGAGGGAAAGAGAGTCGAGAGAGAGGGAGAGAGAAGTCGAGATACTCCGGGAAAGAGAGCTGGTCATTGAGACAATGAGAGAACGGGAACGGGAATTAAGAGAAATCCGGGAATTGAGAGACAGAGAAGCGACAAGGGAAAGAGACCTGAGGGAGTTTAGAGACAACAGAGACGGCCGAGGATCGAACCCACACCAACAGCACTTGTCGTCTCGTTCGAACAGTCCTTCCAGCCCTCGAGCTGAGAAGTCCCAAACTCCGGAATCGGAAAACAGACTGAGTGCTTGGTCAGGGGAGGAATTCAAACACATTCTAAATAATTTTCACGCCGGACAACTGGACACTAGTGGACTCTACCAGCCTCTTAGAGTGTGTAATAGGACAATAGCGTCTATGGGGGCGCTTCACGGCTCTGGGGGCCCACCGGGGCCACTAAGTGTTGGAGTACCTTCCCATTTCACGCATTTTAACCCTCTGTTGTATAACCTACCACGTGAATTGACTCACCAACCTCACCCGCTTCTGGCAGCGAGGTACCCAGGCTTCATGCACTCACGGTATCCGAGTAAGTATACTTCATTACATTTGTAACCTATATCATTAATAGGTCAATCGTTTAGATTTGATTTTGTCGTATATAGAGATCTGTCTCTTCTTTAACCTCCTCCCCCCACGCCCACCAATTAGACAATTACTTAAAATAATACGATAAATGAGTTTGTATGTAAGTTTATAGCTGTTGTTGAGTTTGTTAAACACGCATTTATCAAGTAACTGTCCATCATAATTCAACAAAATCTGCCTGTGATGGTGAACTAAATATAACTGCAACTCAAACCGTTTTCAGAAAACAAAGTTTTTAATGCTCAAACATCTTTTAAAAGATGAAAATAAATCTTAAAGCATTGATAGATTCATTGTTCATTAGAAAAAATGACTGCAGAAGACTGATCCTACGCATAGGCTTTTTATTCTATTATTAATGAGTCTGGTGTTGGTGGTCTTCCACACTGATATAGTGAATTAAGCAATAACTGACTATTCAAAGGGCTGATTATAAGTTCTTGCTATTTAAAATAGACCATCTTAACTGTTTAAATGAGCGTGTGTTCGGGCGAGTGTAGACACCTTAACAACATGTTGACACAATCACACGAAAGAGTTGCATAAACAAATCTAAAATAGTTCCACTAAAAAATTGTCTTTCCTTTCAAAAGTCACATCAATGTGTTGACATGGAAGTATAATGAGACACGTGACATTGTAAAAGTAATAATAATAATAAAACGACCAGGTGGACATCAACTTTCTGTGTCCTCTGTTCTTTGTCCTCTGTCCTCTGTTTTGGTCCTCTGTCCTCTGCAGTAATCCTGCTGAGGACTTTCAAATTCAAATTTAGGATCTCGGGAGTAAGATACGGGTATTTATGTGCATTTGAACACGAGCGCGTCAGTGCAACACTACTTGTGTTACGTAATTAACAGAGCTCCTTATATATCTTCCTTCATCAATATTTGTTAATTGCATTATTCTATACGGTGTCTACATGTTGATCTGTACATATTTTGACCATTGGAATAGAAAAGTATTATAGATATGTTTAAATAAATCTATTTGTATTTTTTTTAATCTATTTGTTTCATGCCGGATTATTGATATTGCCTTCCTTGCATCATCTTGCGTTGGCTTTAGCGTTGGCGTTATTTAAAGATTTAACGTTATAAGATAACGTTTGGACAGTTATAAATCATTATTCTAGGTGTAGTACTTGGTAGCTCCCATAGCTAAATGTACCTCAACAGCACATAACACTAGTCGACTATCGCATGTTTTGGTTCAACTTGTAGGGTAGAAGGTAGGGTATAAGATCGATTATGCTAAATAGTACACACACTAGTGTAATATTAGGTTTTAGGTACGTATATATCATTTTAAGTACGTATATATCAAGCGAACAATCGACGGTTATTTCACTTTGCGTGTCTTTTAATATCGAACTAAAGATGTCATTATATATTTTTAATTATAATTTATATTCATTGCACCTCATGGAGTTCATGTGTTGGTACCCTGTGACTACTAAGTAAATAATTATCTCTAAATGTCCTTTCCTGACACATATAAAACATAATACTCATCTTCTTTTTTGAAGTAACGTCTGTATTATATAAGATAAGATTAGTAGACTAGATTTTTGTTACGACATTCATTGTTGCAATGAAAAGCAAAATTGTACTATATAATATAAGTATAAAGATTTAGATATTAAAGAGGCGAAGTGTTTGTTGAAGCAAGTCAGAGTTACATGTCTTTGTTTAGTCACACATTTTTTATGCACTTTGATTTTTTTAAAACAAATATTAACAAGAAATAAAATACCGAAATATTGTCTTTATTTTGGTCTACGATACATCAGTAAAATATATAGTAAATATTTTTTTAGTCTATGCACCATCATAACTCTTTAAAATCACAAAATAAAAAAATTAAAAACATTGTACATCTTTCACGCGACGGTAAACTTCAAGTAGTGATAAATTCCTTGTTTGGTATTAGTTTTCAATTGACTTTGACTACATCCTAATGTGAAACCATGAAGTGATTTTATTTATTGGGCTAAGTTACTTTTATTTGTTATATAGGAAATACATGTATTTAAGGAATGTAAGGTGTATGTATTTTCGTTATAGAAATCCATAACGTTTGACCAATCTTTATGAAACCTGGCGCTCATGTTCCTTAGATCACTGCGGGCGTTATACTATATGCTAGACCCCCCCACACACACACACAAACACCTACTACCCGCAGCCACTGACAACGCTGCGTTTTTCTGTTTGTACAAAATACCAAGAAACCGTTAGGAAAAAGTGATGTCATTATCTATAAATGACAATCCTGTATATTCCAAGAGGATCATACTATAGTATCATATACCTTAAGTCTGAGCGTGACTATTATTATTATTATAGTGCGCTTCTTGCTGTTACAAAATGAGCAGGATAGACGCTTTGCGAAACCAGGGAAGAGATGGAAGGTAGGGATTGATATTAACTTCCTTTTTGAAATAAAATATTTAAAAAACTATTTTAAAAATTGATATTATATATTTATTCATTTATACCCATACCATAATGAGAGTCTAGATCCATCCTTCGTTAGATATGTATACAGACAGCATATAAATCTATGCACGTAATAAATAATAAAATGATTATGATCCAATTCTAAACAATGTATACACAAGCTCAGCTCTATGAGAATAGAAAATCTTGTTTCCTCTCCCATGTACTTATTGATGGCTAGACTATTGCAGCATAGAACCATAGAAACCTCCTTTATAATTATATATTTTATGATATTTATAAATAGATTTCTTATATAAATTATATATTTATACATTTATAAATTAAGGTACTTTTTACGACACGAATATAAGCATGGCCTATTATAAACATGACCAAAATAATTATTTTTCGGTTTTAAACATTATCAAATTGCATCTCCAAATTCTACTTTTATAACTAGATACATTCTTTCCATGTTCTTTGCGCCTCTCTAGATCTCACTATTTTATCTTCTAGTTTCGATTTTGAGAATAAAAATAAACTATAGACTAGATAACACTTGTTTCTGTAAAATTTTAGTGAGTGTCAGAGAGTTTCACATTTCAAGACGAAATTGAGGGAACAAAACCTCCACTAGCAATCCGGTGTTCAGTCACCAATGTGTACTTCAGCAGTTTGGTGGTGAAAATGTGTTGTCTTCTATTTCAACATTACACGAAATGGCAAATTTAAAACACTAACATTTTCAGTCCATCTATTTTATAATAGATGCAACGTCTTCGTGTATAGAAAATACAAAATAAGCTAAATAAGACATGGTCGTTGTGCTGGCCACATGACATCCTCGTGAACAGTAGACCACAGAATCAGATGACCTTTAAACCATCTGCCCTATAGACCACAAGGTCTGAAAGGGGAACTTTTTTTCAATTAGTCATACCGTCTAACATTTAAAATATATATATATTACAATATAAAGATGAATGATTGTATATATGAACTCTTGGGCGGTTCTAGTGGGTTAATCATACTACCATCTTACGTTTATTAAAAAGAAATTTAGTCACAGCATTAATATTATATATTTATTTATATATATTTATATATATATATATATATATATATATATATATATATATATGTATATATATATATGTATGTAGAATGTAGATACATATATAGATATTGATGGATAAATTATATAAATATATACAGTTCTTTTTTTTTTTCTTTTTGTAAAAAAAAAAATAAAATAAAATAAAAAAAAAAATAGGTGCCGTTACTCAGTGATGGATTGCCTAACTTTTAACTACTTATAAATTAATAATAAACGTTAAAAATGCAAGAAAAGAAATATTTTTACCCCACATTAAAAAAAAGGTGCAGGTAACCCTTACCGATGCGTACCGTCATAAAAAAAAGACTGTATATATATAAATTTTGTTTCAAAATTGTTATCAGTGTATGCAAACAAACAAATAATCTACATATTGAAATATATAAACGAAAATCCGTTACACCGAGACACAGTGACCGATAGACATATATAACGTTTACATAGCGCTTTTGGTTTCGGAGATCTAAACTTGACAGAGTGACGGCCAGACGGAACGACAGACAGATCACGACCCATTGTTTTTTTTTCTCCACAGGGGTAGCTATGGCGTAGCTGCGAAGCAAATATAGTATTAATGAGACATATCAAGGGAAAAAAAAACAAATCTAGTTCTAATACATCGTATAGAGAATGAGAAACATGAACAAAAAGGTCTCAGTTTATTTGTTATTTTCTTATTGTTTTTCAAGTGGAGATATAAATGTTTTGTCAGCCAAGACTATGCTCATTTTTTGTATGTTTGAAAAAAAAAAAATTCCACTAAAAATATCTGCAAATAGTTGAATTGATTCCGATAGATGGCGTGCATCCCAACCTTTAATTACAGCGCGTGACAGTGACTAAACAACAGACACACACATAAGTACAATAGTTCCGTCAATACTCACGCGACAAGCCCAGATCTGGATATTACTCACCGAGTCACATGAAATGTTAAAACAATATACAGGCAATTTGAAACGAGAGAATGTCTTCCTCATGTGACGTCTCTCTACACTCACTCCAGGGTCGCCTAACTTCAATTACCCCTTCCCTCTCAGACACAAGTAATCAAAACAATGTCTGACAATCATTTATCTCATGGCTGGGAACACAGGGCGGGGGGCAAGGGGTGTAGATGGTATATCTTGCAGACGATAGATAAGCTAAAGAAGTAAGAGAGAACGAGAGAAAGTTTCAGCATAAAAGCCATGCATACACAATTACCGGTAAATTACTGAAGAAGCGATGCTTTTCCACTTGACATCTTGGAGTCTTTCCACTGTTTAATTTCCCAGTTTCCCAGAATGACGTTACTTTAAATAAGACTTCATGTTTATTGACTGGAAGACGTTCGCCAATTTTCCAATCTATTGCTTTTCTTTATAAGTCAAATTAATTTGTGTGTGTGTGTTGTTTTTGTCTTTCCTGCAGTGAAGTTAGCTTGTACCTAAATCTTCTCTCTTTCAAATGTCACATTTTAGCAATGCCTCACGATTTCACCCTTCCTTTTCACCCCCGTCCATATTTCAATTACCCGCCACGGTCTTCTGATCCAGGCCCCAATAATTGGGCACTTAAACTAGAGCGTGCGAGGACTTTCATTTAAAGAAACAAAATGTAGACCTAGTTGTGTAAGTCGTATTTGTATCCGAACCAGGAAAACGGCTTCGATCGAAATTTAGAGTAACTCTGAAATATATTTAAAATAAAAACAATTAATGGTTCTAAAATATGGCCTAATTACCGCCAGTCATTTATTAGTGCCAAATTTAAGGCAATGACAAGGCCAAGTTAAACTCCTGCTTCGACGTCGATTGGGGGCTTCAACAAGACTTGAAAGAAATGAAACGAACATCGGGAGATCCGCGTCGGGCTTTTCAATCATCGATTGATTTGATAGTGCAAGAGAAATGTTGATTTGATAGTGCAAGAGAAATGTTGATTTGATAGTGCAAGAGAAATGTTGATTTGATAGTGCAAGAGAAATGTTGATTTGATAGTGCAAGAGAAATGTTGATTTGATAGTGCAAGAGAAATGTTGATTTGATAGTGCAAGAGAAATGTTGATTTGATAGTGCAAGAGAAATGTTGATTTGATAGTGCAAGAGAAATGTTGATTTGATAGTGCAAGAGAAATGTTGATTTGATAATGCAAGAGAAATGTTGATTTGAAATCGTTGTTTTTTTTTTCGTGGTTGGGGTACTTCTGATTGGGTTGTGCGAGGTTGGGGTACTTCTGATTGGGTTGTGCGAGGTTGGGGTACTTCTGATTGGGTTGTGCGAGGTCGAAGGTCGATGTTTAAACTTAATTTATTGACACTCTCGTCAATCGGTGATAGCACTTAGTGCTGGAAAGAAAATAGTTTTCCCGTCGAGTGGGGATCAAATCTAGTTTTTTTTCTCCTCCGTGTGTGCTTTTTGTGTTTAAGTGTATGTGTGTGTGTGTGTGTGTGTGTGTATATCTGCGTGTATTAGTGTGTATGTGTGTATGGGTGTGTATATGGGTGTGTATGTGTATGTTTCTTAAAACCAATTGTGAATGGGGAAAAGATCGGTTGAGAGCTAGTATTTTTCTCACCATTCATTGCAGATATATGTATGATATGTATGTGTGTGTCTATGTATATGTCTATTTGTATATGTAAATTTTGTATATAGGCGTATATGTGCATATTAATCAGGGTTTTTTTCCTGCATTTTTCCTTGTTTTTTTTGTTTTTTAAATCAGGCTAATGTTGAAAACTTGACATGAAGACGCTGCTTTTTTTTAAAATCAATGTTATTTAATGACTCAATCTCAGTATGCAGCACTAACACTGACATATATCCACTCTTAAAATAATTTCCACCTCTTCTACCTCTATATTTACCATTTTACTGTCCCCGGGGGCGCTGATGCCATGTATGCAGCTCTGCCATCAACTCAGTATTGACATTAATGAAGGTATATTTGTTCCGCTTTACCAGACGAAAGTATACATTGGAGGGGGAGGGAAATGTAGGGGTACCGATGGACGATTATTATAAATGTTTTAGCAAAGGGAACTTAAAATATCTTATCTTATAAAATACAGACGTTACTTTAAAAAAAGATGATTACGTCCTACGCGTGACCCTAGGTCTACATCACCAATCTAGTTCAACTTAGGAGGAAATATGGTTATTTAAATTCCCGACTATCCATCATGTTGTATATAGAGGCTTACAGATAATCAGTGATTGGTTGTTTATATATATATAAATATATATATATATATATATACAATTAACCGTCTAAAGCAGTTTTTGTTTAAAATCCTTTATATATATATATTTATATATATATATATATATATACTAACATACACACACACATAAATTACCTTTTTTCCAATTTATCTAGCTAACACATGATTTTGTTTCTAGTCGACAGCCATTCAAAATATCGCGACACCATTTTATTATTATCATGTTTTATGATTACTATTTCAAATATACATAAAAAAATATTATCGAATAACTCTTTATTAAAATAGATAATTAGTTATGTAATTAACAAATTAGAATTAAAAAGTCTCGATCGCACTACGAAGTACACGGAAGTTTCCTCGGTATAGTTTAGTTATCTCAGTAATATCTGGTCTAATGTTTCAAATCAACAATACAATATCATACTACAATAAGGTCATTAATAAATTATTTAAAACTTCACAATATAATTGACTAAATATAGGTAACATGGACTCATTATATCTAAAGAATTAAAACACTGCAATCCACTTTCGACTAATTAAAATCTGAAAAATTAAGATAATTTAATTATTCCGTCATTAGACGAGAGATAGAGAGAGGTCTGTGTGAGTTGTGGCTCTTTGTTCAAAGTGAACATTGTACAAATAATATAAATATAAATGTTTTTAAAAAAACGTCAATTACTACTTTGTGTTCAAATACTATAGTATCCCTAAGTATAAGTAGTATTTTATTTTTGTATTTATCCACACTCAGTATTTTAAGGATTTTGTGTTCTCTCTCAATACCAGATATATTGTTTCCTGATAATATATTTCCCAACAAAGAGTTGGATCTTGACGTAGACGAACTAGTAGAGTCTCACATCTTCCTTGGGACAAGATGTTGGCTTTTATTTTCACCTGGGGATTGTTTGTAATTTCATCATTTGTTGACATTAACATAGCTTTGTAAACGTTGACAACATCTAGATTTATTTCTTGGGTTTACGTTGTACAGGAGATATGTTGGATTTAAAGTAGCTTTTGTTGTTGTTATACTGGCTGCACAATACCAAACACAAAGTTCTGTCATTTTGTTTCGCATCATTGTTAAAATACTACTTTTGTACTCAACTAAGTGTCTCTCATCTGGCTCAATGTAATACTGTAGTTTCCCTTAATCTTTGAATTCGAGGATATTATCTTATTATTATTTTTCTTGCTATTATTATTATTGACTTTAACTTATATTATTCTCCGGCACTGATTTGTTGGAGAGAAAAAAAAATTGTAGTCCCTTTAATAATGTCCACTGGGGAATGTTCTGGTCAGGTGGCTAGTCCGACTTCTGAGAGGTAACTTAGGGCCCTCGAAAGTGTCTGCGACGTTTGTTGTCACTATCCCCTCGGCAAGTTGTCACTGTCCCCTCGGCAAGTTGTCACTATCCCCTCGGCAAGTTGTCACTATCCCCTCGGCAAGTTGTCACTGTCCCCTCGGCAAAATGTCACTATTCCCTCGGCAAGTGGGTATTTTTTCATTTAGTTAACTTTCAAATTCTACTTAGGTTCAGGTTTTCATATTTTTCTAAAGTTCTTAACATTTTTACGTTGTGAGATATTGACATTGCGATGTCAATAATTATTGCGAATTTTTTTTTTCATTTTGTTTTGTGACAATAAACAGCAAATCTGTTCAATTAAAATTCAATGTATTGTCAGTCAAACTAGTTTTATTCATGAATAGTAGATAATTGGTTGACTCGAGAACTCCTAAATAAATGCAATCCAATTTTATGTATGGTTGATTCCATGTCGTTGACGCCAATAAGAAACCTTGAAAATAAAAATTAATTTTACCTCATTTTCGGTAAATGCAAAAATACATGACATTAAATTGGAGAGTCATAGACCTACGAGCATTATCATTCTATCGGGGGAATAGGTCGAAAAGCGATTCACGATCTTTTGAGAGCAAATTCAAGTCCATTAAGTCAATTATTATGTTTAAATACATAAGCTAGAGCGTTGGTACAGATTAATTGTAAGTTATTATCTCCCCATTACTTCAATGTAGCCTACCGTGGGAGCTTACCTAATAACGGTATTTATACAGTATTAAGAGAATTGCTCTGAAGTAAAATAGTTGTACAAGAAAAAAAAATTTAATAGGTGAAGCACGCTTTTACAATTTTTGTATTTGGCCCCGCGGTCTGAGAGAGAGAGAAAAAGAGAGAGAGAGAGAGAGATGCTGTTAATCTAGGGTAATATATTTAACTTAACTACAAGGCAAGCAGATAGTCAAGTGAATAATGTCCTACATTAGGTAGACAGGTCGAAGATTTCAAGTAGCAATGAACATGAAGAGAGAATCAAATTAACATTACAATAACAGTTTGGTATAATTTTTTTTTTTAAATTCAATTCCCGGGGAGTCAAGGACTATAGTGGGACCTGGAAAATGACATGAAAGGATGAGTGCGCGCGCTCGAGCCACGTGCTTGTCTTATTTTACCGATATGTCTGGGGCAGGAAGCCGATTGTCTTGTTTTATGTCTTTTTTTTTTTTTTAAATTATGTTTAGCCTACCATACTGAGCATGCTGGGATATGTGAATCCGTGTGTCTGTTCCTGTATAATTAAAATCAGTGAAAACAATATCAGCTGGTTTTTTATATATATTTTTTATTGATCTGTAAGTTAAAATTAGGGGGGGGGGGGAGGTGAAGTAGAGGTGGCACATTGTTAATGGAATGAAAAGGAATAGATCTATAATGAGGATAATATGTTTCTTTGTTGACATGATAGTTTCATTCAAATGTAACGAATAAGTCACACACATGATTTCAATTGTAAAAAGTAAAATACATCTTGAAATCTCATTAGCTTGGTAGGTTCATCTCATTAGCTTGGTAGGTTCATCTCATTAGCTCGGTAGGTTCATCTCATTAGCTTGGTAGGTTCATCTCATTAGCTTGGTAGGTTCATCTCATTAGCTTGGTAGGTTCATCTCATTAGTTTGGTAGGTTCATGTTATGTTCAGGCTAGATTCGTGTTACATCCATCTTATGTTCATGTTACGTTTATATTATGTTCCTGTTATGCTCAGGCTATGTTCATATTTTGTTCATGAATTACTGTTACACTTTTTTTAAAAATATCTAGGTCAGTTTTCTCGTATTCGTTTCGAGTGTCGTCCATCAAGTGACCGGGGGCCACAACCAACACTGCTATATCTATTTATAGTGATTTAAAGTTACAGTTTTAACACAAATAGTTTGTTCTTAAATGCCTTTTTTTTTTTTCAATTCCATTCTCGTTCTAAAAAATAAAAACAACTCTACCCGTAAACATCAAATAGTTTATAAGATTTATTAAAATGTATAACTAGATATAAAATACTAATGAATATATTAAAGATGGAAGCGAAACCTCCACATCATTTCTGTGCGCATGTCATAACCAATACCACGTGACATCATGCCATGCACGTCTGCCAACATAACCATAGCAACGTTTGCTTATATTTATTTTAAACGCTTATTTAAGGAAAGAAATCGGGCACAAATGTTGCTGCGCTCTAGAGGTAATGACTCTAATAATAAAGTTTCTTTGTGGAAGAAAATGCTCCGTCAATTCGTGCGATTTGGCTTTAATATTCGTCGATTTGAGGAAAGACATTTAAAAAAATGTAATTCGCCTTTCTCTTAAATTACATATGTCATTATCTTTGCTGAACAAGCTAACGCTCCGCTGGCTTTTAACATTAAATTGTTGTTGACTTGAGTTCGCGAAAACTTTTTTTTTTTTGTTTGTTTAATCTTGGAAAGAAAAGACAACTGATGACGTATACGGTGGACTGGTTGAAAAAGATAACTATTAGTTTTATAGCGTGCTGTTATTTAAAGTTGACATTTGGGATCTATTTTTTTTTCTCTTAAGAAGAGCTGACCTTGTGATATCGACATGAAGTTAAGGGGGCGGTTAGAGAATTATTACTCGACATTATCGTGGCGGGTCGCTTCACGTGCTGCTAATACAGTGGAGGCTTGGGAAGAACACATGAACTTTAAAAGTTTAAATTCCTGGAATTAATTACAGAAATATTTATTTATTTATTTGTTTAGTTCTGTCCTTTCGTTCCTCCCCTTTCTCTCTTCATATATAGAGTGAGCATAAAAACCCCATGACTCTCCCCCCCCCCCCAAAAAAAAGCTATTAAATTCTTAATGCATAAAAAAAAAATGGAAACAGCGCTCCTTCCTCTCTTTCCCCCCCCCCCCCCTCCACCTCTTGCTGG
Source organism: Biomphalaria pfeifferi (assembly GCA_030265305.1). Lineage (NCBI taxonomy): Eukaryota > Metazoa > Mollusca > Gastropoda > Planorbidae > Biomphalaria > Biomphalaria pfeifferi. The sequence goes on along the minus strand of JASAOG010000105.1, from coordinate 1,697,546 downwards.
CCAGGGAAAGGTACTAATACGGTAATACCTTTCCAATTATTTCAGAAATAACCTGTTCTTGTTGTGTACACACGATTTTAAAATTCTCTACTAGACAGTGAGACACTACTTCCAAAATAAACATTTTTGGGGGAGATTCTCACGATAAACTAAACAATGTCAAGGACGATAAAAGGCCAACTAAATAAATAAACAACAAAAGAATGGAGCTACAATTTCGATGCGTGGCAGTTGGTCTTGGAATCTCTTTTGTTACCACTAGTCAGCCTTTTCAAATATGTCCTATACTTTCTTATACTACCACTATATCTGGCTACAGGCGTAAGAAATAGAGATAGATAGACAGATAGATAGATAGATAGATAGATAGATAGATAGATTAGATAGATAGATAGATTAGATAGATAGATAGATTAGATAGATAGATAGATTAGATAGATAGATAGATAGATAGATTAGATAGATAGATTAGATAGATAGATTAGATAGATAGATTAGATATATAGATTAGATATATAGATTAGATATATAGATTAGATATATAGATTAGATATATAGATTAGATATATAGATTAGATATATAGATTAGATATATAGATTAGATAGATAGATTAGATAGATAGATTAGATAGATAGATTAGATAGATAGATTAGATAGATAGATTAGATAGATAGATTAGATAGATAGATTAGATAGATAGATTAGATAGATAGATTAGATAGATAGATTAGATAGATAGATTAGATAGATAGATTAGATAGATAGATTAGATAGATAGATTAGATAGATAGATTAGATAGATAGATTAGATAGATAGATTAGATAGATAGATTAGATAGATAGATAGATAGATAGATAGATAAATAGATAGATAGATAGATAGATAGATAATAGATAGATAGATAGATACATAGATTAGATAGATACATAGATTAGATAGATAGATAGATAGATAGATAAATAGATAGATAGATAGATAGATAGATAGATAGATAGATAGATAGATAGATAGATAGATAGATAGATAGATAGATAGAGATTATAAATAGATAGATAGAGATAAATAGATAGATAGAATGATAAACATATTTAAGAGATTTAATGATACCAAGATAAACAGTCATGTATTGAGATTTTAAACAATATATCTGTGTGTGTGTGTGAGTTTGTAAAGAAATAGCGAGAAACAAATGTGTCATAATTAAGGGCCTATGTCTTTAGACTTCAACATTTACTTGACATTTATTAACCTCCTGTTTAAAAAAAAAAATGCTGGCCTCACCCATGTATATATCTCACCCACTGTCTCCAATAAGGTGCCAGTATTTCTCTCTCTCTCTCTCTTTCTCTCTCTCTCTCTTTCTCTCTCTTCTTCACTAAGACTAGGAAAATAGTACATTGAATTACAAATGTTAAAAGACCATACTTTGATATTTAAATCTTGATTTGATCAGAAATAAGACTGATAGTAGCAAGTGGGAAAAATATTTTCCATAGTCTTTGAAAAAAAAAACAACTTTCATCTCACTTGGATGAGGCGAACACATATATGCTTACCTAGTCGCGTACTTGGTATCCATTCGCGCATACATACACCTAAGAAAAGAAAACCTAATACCTGCAACACAATATCTAGGCAAGACCCAAGCCATACTTAACAACGACCTCCCAACAAGATCTAATTTACACTCCAAAACTCGGCAAAGCGTTTTAAGAAGCTCCTTAGATTTGTGTCTGTCATTAACACTAGGGAGAGGAGACCTCGGGCGCAGGGCGCATCTAATATTGTCCCTTAATCCTTCTCCTTGCAATAAGACTTGTTTCTGTTCTGTTTTCAGTGGGACCCCCTCCAGGCCTCTTATTTCATCCCTACCGAAAGCCCAAGAGGAATCGCACCGCCTTCTCCCCTTCACAGCTGTTGCAGCTGGAGCAGGCCTTTGAGAAGAACCACTACGTGGTGGGGCAAGAGAGGAAAACATTGGCGGTCAAGCTGCAGCTGACGGAAACACAGGTGAGTGTCTTGGTCAAGCATGCAGAATGTATGGAAAGTGTTCAAGAGAGAGAAAAAGAGAGCGAGAGAGAGATGTGAGTTATATGCTGTATGGATGTCTCTAACTCCAAGGCGTCTAGTATTCGCTTCGGACAGTACTAACTGTGAGTCCAAGGTCAAATCCTGTCTATCGTTTGATAGCTATTAAATAATCATGGCACAGATTGTGTTATTAAATAATCATGGCACAGATAGTGTTATTAAATAATCATGGCACAGATTGTGTTATTAAATAATCATGGCACAGATTGTGTTATTAAATAATCATGGCACAGATTGTGTTATTAAATAATCATGGCACAGATTGTGTTATTAAATAATCATGGCACAGATTGTGTTATTAAATAATCATGGCACAGATTGTGTTATTAAATAATCATGGCACAGATTGTGTTATTAAATAATCATGGCACAGATTGTGTTATTAAATAATCATGGCACAGATTGTGTTATTAAATAATCATGGCACCTATTGTGTCACTGGGATTTGAACTCACACTTTCAAAATTATAGAGCGGAATCAACTCCGAACTAATTTTCATAGCACAATCCTGTTGTCAAGAAATTATAGAATAACTACATTTGCTTTCGAATGTTGTTTTTTTTTAACATTCAAGGTGGAGGGTTGGCGAGGGAACCTGGACGCTGATCTCAAAAACGGCTCTAACGATTTTCCTATAAATTTAACAGTTGATGTATATCACTGAGAAAAGAATTACTTGCTCTTTGGCCACATGTTATTTAATAACACAATCTGTGCCATGATTATTTAATAGCTATCAAACGATAGACAGGATTTGACCGTTATAATTTTTTAAAGCAAAAATAAAATATAAATTTGGCTAGAGAACTAGACCAAGATCTAGATGCAACATTAGTCTTGAAAAGACTATTGCGTTCTTGAAAGGACTATTGCTTCCGTGAATTTCCGAGTGTGTAGCTTTATCGACTCAAGAGTTTAGTCTATTAATTTCTAGGAAAATTGTGCACATTGTCTTCTCCGTGTAGATCTAACGGCCTATCATTGGAATGTTCTAAAGTGTAGTAGATCTAGACATTTGCTTAACCAGAATTCTTTCTCTGGGGGAATGGGGTAGGGAGCGTGGCAAAAAAATGCTCCATTTTTTTTTTTTAATCTAACATTCATTAGTCATAAAGAGAAAAACAATCGCTCCACATAAGCTGAATAAAGGAAGTATTGTCTTTTTTTTTTAAAAAAAGGTGTTTTTAGTGTGTTTCTTGTTTAAAGCAATAAGATAGTTAAAGGGTTAAAGAAGGTAAAGCGCTATAGAAGAAATGTAGTGGTGATGTAATGAGACCTAAAAAAAAAAAAAAAAAACTATAAAGAAAATAAAAGAAGAGGAAGATCAGAAGATTTAATGACATTGGTATTTTTTTTTAAAGTGTAACCTAACGGTGTTAAAAACTAAATATTGAACAATAATTACTTTGTGCTGGTTAGACTTTACAGGGAGGAAAAGTACCAAAACAAATGACATGGTTGATATTAAAATACTTCTTTTACCAGTAATTCCGTATTTTGATCTACCTGGTGCACCAAAAAGTAAAGTAGTCATTAAAACAAAACTTATGGTATTGCTAAAACAGAAGCAAGAAAGTAACCTAGTTAAAAAAAAAGAAATTCTGTTAAAGTCAAGTCAGTCAATTCCCATTAAATTGACTACTTTGTCATTTCATTCAAGTAATTGGGGAAATACCCATTCTGTTCTGTAGCACATAGCCACCGATTTGTTTGCCCTGCTCGAGCCTTGGCCATCTAGTCCATTATGTTAGTTTCTTAAGTTACGTTTGGCTAACTTAAGTACCCAGATCTGAACACTTGACTAGCAGTGCTAATCGGATGTTTGAAAAACGACAGGAATAACTGAACATTGTTAAGCACAACATGGCTGAACATAAAATATCGATAAAGTATTCCCTTTGTTTTGAGATCAGGCCATACAATTATCCCATTCCTTCTTGTTGATTTGATCAAATGTCCGAGCTTGTTTGTAAGGGCCCCTACTGACCACAAGCACAGACTTTGTAATTATTATTGGATGTCCGCAGATCATCAAGCTGGGAGTTCAGCTAATAGAAACTGCTCGTTGACCGCGGGATAAGCACGCGAACAAACCAATTTGTGCCGGAAATCGGAAGACGTTGAAGTGACCATTGGTCAAAGAACAGATTTAAGTAGCTAATCGAAGTTTGGCGGATATTAGAAGTAACAGAAAAAAAAAGTCAAAATCATTTTTGTGTTGATACAAAGTTTATTTATTATCAAGAAAAAAAAAGTCAAATATCCACAGGCGTACAGTTCTACGGAAACAAACACACACGCACACACACACACACATATATATACACACACACTCATACACTAACAAATGTTCAACACCCGCATATTAACTTGGTTTCCTGCAAAGCTAACGGCTCTAAATAATCGCGAAAGCCTAGACGAGTGCAATTATATTTTTTCTCTTTTTATTTCCACTGCAGAAAATTTACAAATATGTGAATAGACTTAATGACCTTCAAAATGATCAGGTATTTGTTCAGTAGGTCGTCATTCATTGTCTATTCCGCATTCTTATATTTATCAAAATAAGAATGAAAATCGATCATTCATTTTAAAAATAGCTGGAAAATATTTTCTAATCTTGACACGCGATAATGTCTCAGGTGGTAGAGATCCTTTCAGCTCACCCGCTAATATTCGGGGGTGTGACAGAATTAGCGAACAATGGACAACAAATTGCTACTTTCAAACATCCACGGAGGAAACTGGGGCGCGGGGATACTCACGCCCTTTGATACGTTCGTCTATAAACTCACGTGTTTCGTGTTGACGTCGAGGTGAGTAGTATCGAGCTCAACCAGGGTGGGGAGTGGGTGGTGCATGCTCTTTAAGTCCGGGCGTGTTTGCTAATAAAAGTGACTTGTTATAGCTTGGCTCGGAACCAGATGATGGTGAGTGTGTGTGTTTCTGTTTAGAGGGGCTGGAACAAGCGATGTCCACCTGTATTTTAGAGTATTTAATCACAATAGAAGCTCTCACAAGTCAAGAAGTCAGACCACGACATTAACTCATGCTAGAATCAATGCCTACCATTATGTCAAAGTTATTTTCTAAATCAACGCGTGCCGGGTTGGCTCGACAATAATGGTATTTAAGCCCGGGTCCTTCAGAGACAATGTTTAATTTTGAAAACAGTCCATCGTACATAATTTAATGATTAAAAACTTATGAATGCCACCCTTTATAACGAATTCATAATTGTTTTAAAGCGTCTAGATAACAAGCACAAGCAAACACAAAACAACTACTAAGGATGAAATGAAACGAGCGCCACTTTAACAACACAGTATTTCAAATGTTAATTGTTAATAATTATAAACAAAGCTTATAAACATTTTAAAATAGTATTTCTATTAAATTAATCATCAACACCCAACATTTACGAAGGGCAATGCCTGACACTACAAAATGTAAATGTTTATAGAAATGTTTATGTTTACAATGGAATGCTTTCAATTCGTATTCAAAGTTTTTGAAGTCTCTTGCAATAAACAGAAACATATTTCGAATCAAAAGCAACCAAAAAGTAGTCATGGTCCATTCCCGGAGCTCTAGCAGCACCTTTCTGTAATCTCCATCCCAGACGTTAGGTCCAATTACGCATCAAACGTGGGCACATTGACTCAGAGGCCAAGATCCCCCCCTCCTCTAATACTGCTCAGCAATGATACACCCTTTATGCCGACGTCTTCAAAGGTTCCTAAATGAATCGCTATCTGCATGCATGCTCTGGCTAACACAGGTAATTGTCTCAGAGCTGGGATACTTTGTGATCAAAGAACCGATACTGGTAATCGTTTGGGACTTCGAGGGGAATCTTAGCACTTAAAACAAAAGATTTCTGACCTTTATTTTGAAGGCCATCTTTTTTGTTTGTTTGGGGTGGGGGGGGGGGGGGTTAAGATGTGTTTCCTACTTAGATATAAATAGCTTCTTTATATACTATCTTTACATTTATATAGTTTACGTGATAAATTGTTTGAAATTTGTAAAAGTATCTTTTGCAAAATTGAGATATCGACCTCGTCGTTCTCGTATTCGAACAGTTCAACAATGTAGAAGTAAGCTGTAGTTGTAGGGAAGTTAAGAAAACATAGGAAATAGTCACATGTAGAATTTAATGTCATAGGCCCACATGTTCGATACCAAAAAAGCTGGGTATCGAAATTACATTTTAGGAGTTGGGTAGTCGATTTTCTTTTTGTCCTGACATTCGGTAGTAGGCCTGGTGCCAGACTGCTGATTAGATTTGCTATGAACTCATCTGTAAATAAATTACTGGCGCTTGTTGAGACACACAGACCAGGGGCGTGCTAGCCAATCAAGTAATGCAAAGGAAAGGCAGTTGATATCAGTTGCGATGCGTGGCGTTCACAGTGCACCCCTTTGTAACACCTTGTTTCAGTGGGCTATTTAAGCATAGCCGTCGGGTCTTTGAGGAGCAAAAGGTTAAACGTATCTACCTCCGGGGGTCTGCAGGGAGGAGTTACCGTCCTTTAATAACGCATAGGACCAGGCCATTTCCGTCAGGTAGTTTATGAGGGGAAAGACCCAGACAGTACTCTATCATCCCCTCCTCTTGTTTTCATCCGCTGTTCTCTTTGACTTACAGTCTCTTCTGTTCTTTACTTTCTCTCTCTCTCTCTCTGTCACTCTTTCATATTTATCCATTTGTAAAAACCATTAACGATTGCAGCAGTTTGTATCCAATATGTATGTTTGTATATAGAGAACATTGTATTGAAAGATAATACACCAACATTTTAAATAATGCGCCCTCCCTTCATGCGATTATGTTGTTCTACATTGGACTAGTAAGAACATCTTTTGGTGGTTACTGCACTAGGGTATCATTTTATTTTAGCTTAACATTAATTCGAGCATTGTAATCTATCTGTCTATCTGTCTGTCTGTCTGTCTGTAAAGTGTGATTGCTTTTTTTTTTTTTACTTTATAAAAGAGTTTATTAATGAAGAACTCTGCCTAAATGTCGTCCATTTTCTTCCATTGGAGTAAATTACGAAACGGCGTATTATTTTTTCTCTCTTTAAAACGGCCGCAGCACCTCTGGGCAAATTATTTTGATTTGAAGACCCAACAAATTTGAAGCGATTTCCTCCGAGTAGCCAATTACTCACAGTGCTTCTGTCTGTAAAGCACTCTTGTCTCTCGCCAAGGCAAGCTCAATCAATGGCAGCGCTTACTTGAAGGAACTGACTAGCCCAGGAACCACGGTCAATGATTTTTTTCTTCTTTTAGCGTCGCTTACTGTTGCGATAGTCACTAGTTCACCCCCCCCTCCTTCCCATTTCTCCCTTGGGGGCATAGGGGCAAAGGGAAACTGGCCTCGCTCCAACAATAGTCACTGAGCCGACGCCTGGGATCGCGGAGTTGCGAGTACTCTTGAGACGTCTTTGCTAACAACCCCCTCCGCCTACCGAAAATGTTTCTGTCCAGACGAGAAAACGCCTTAGGGAGCAGTGATAGCCACGGAGAGCGAACTCTGTTAAAAGCGTGGGGGCCCATTCACTGTTAGGTCAATGATAGTTTCAATCTCAGAAGTCACAGAAAAGTTTCTTTTCCCCATTACACCCCCTTATCATTCCAGATGCCCCTCTTCTTCACCCTGCTCTCCCCCCCCCCCACCTTTCTACCCCTTCCCCTCGTTTTCTCTTTAACTTCCTGGCACACGACGCACACAACATGAAACAATTGGGCTAATCATGACGTCATTAACGCGACCTTCTCCTAGTTCGGGGATATCTGGGGGAAAAGAAAGAAGCCGCCTTGGAAAAAAAAATAGGCAGAGACGAATGAGATAGAAGATTGAGACAAATGTCTGAAAATTACAGGCTCCAGAAGATCAAACTCAGGCCCCGCTTGTTTCGCGGGGGTCATGAAAACGATGGCTTTATTTACGAGTATAGTCTAAAAATTAGTGCCATTGACAGCGCAGGGGCGTGTCGGAATAAATAGAGATGGATGGGAGCAGCGTATGAAGGATTTTTTTTTTTATATTATTATTATCTGGGAAAGACAAACCCATTGGACGCCGCCGCGGTGGTAATGATCGGTTACACGCTGGGGGGGGGGGGGGCACAAGACCAACTGAGGTAATAGCCAACATCAAACCAAAGGGGGTTAGCAGCATGCGTACAATGGGTTGAGTCTTTGCCCCGGAAGTTAGTGGCAATAAACTCATCAATTTGCATGTTGCACAAGAGGGCGCAAGAAAGACATTCGCCCGAGAAGAATTATAGGGAAATTAGCATATTAAATAACCAAACATTATAACTTTTTTTCGGGGTGGGGGGGGGGGGGGCGTTCTCATTAACAGATTCTACGAGGCAGGTGCATTGTTTGCCTGGTAAGAGAATATGGAGACATAGGATTAAACTGCACGTGATACTTTCAGGATTTGGGCGGATCATCAGGGGGGGTTACTTAATCCTGACATAAATGTTAATCCCAGTAATCTTATAATAATTAGATTTACCCGCAACTGCACCATCAGCTTACTCTCTCCCTCCGTACCTACAGCTTTCTAGCCTCCCTCCTGTCCTCTTAAAACACCTCCAACTGTTATAAAAAGTTACGCGGGGCAAACAATTGTTCTTTGATTTATGGGGGATTCTCGTGCCGGCCGCCATTAGACAACGCGTGAATTTGATGGCGAGATTCGGCGAGAAGTTGCGTGAGGATGCGGCCCTATGGAGGTTAAAAAAAAGTGGCCCCTGCGATCGACAGAAGAAATAAATTTGTTTTGGGGTGTAAAAGGAGTTTCAAATTCAGCAGATTTCGAAAAGGAGGGGGGGGGGGGTGGACGAAGTCAGACAAGAAAAAAGTTAAAAGAAAAAAGTATTTAGCAATGTCTTAGAGAGTTAGAGGGTGAGAGGAGACAAAAGTGAGGAAGAGAGAGATAGAGAGAGGACAGACGTATTTTGTCAATTTTTTTTGCGGAAGGGGGTGAGGGGGATCCTCCTCTTCTCAAGGGAAGGGGTGGCAGCGGATAATCTCTGTGTGTACGGCTCTATTATGACTTCCCAATTATGTGGACAGCGATAGTCTGCCCCCTGTTAAGTTGGCCCCCACTGAACCCAAATGGAGCAAACTCCGCTATAAATCTTCTCTAATCATTCTCAGTCTGCCATTACAGGAACCCACGCCCCCCCCCCCCAGACCCCCCTATCACCCTCCATTTAAAAAGATCTTAAAGCTTTCTAAAGGTCTGCTGAGAGAGAAAGAAGGCAAGAGGGGATAACTCTGGAACAGCCGGACGAGAGTTCTCTGGCACCTAGTCTAATCTGTGTTGGCCAAAATTCACCACAGAATGGAGTAAGATCGAATGATTGGGGTTGGGGGGGGGGGGGGGAGCGTTTCAATAACAGGCACACAACGGTGGGAGTATCAGAAGTCGAAAAAAATCGACACGTTATTTTCATTGTCCAGACAATGGTTGTAATGATACATCATAAGGACAAAGTTCACTCCCTTTCTCTACGTACTAATGGTAGAAGTCACTTTCTTCCTTTCTCTTTGTACTAATAGTAGAGTTTACTTTCTTCCTTTCTGTGCACTCATTTGCAATGAAAACAATGACACTATTCGCTTATAGGCGTGCCTAACATAATGTTCAACGACAGAACCTATTACATGACTGGGCCTATTACATGACTAAGCCTATTACATGACTAAGCCTATTACATGATTGAGCCTATTACATGACTGAGCCTATTACATGACTGAGCATATTACATGACTGAGCTTATTACATGACTGAGCCTATTACATGACTGAGCCTATTACATGACTGAGCCTATTACATGACTGAGCCTATTACATGACTGAGCCTATTACAAGACTGAGCCTATTACATGACTGAGCCTATTACATGACTGAGCCTATTACATGACTGAGCCTATTACATGACTGAGCCTATTACATGACTGAGCCTATTACATGACTACTTCGTTGTTGGAAATCTATTTCGTTCAATTTTTTTCTTCTCTTGTTTTTGGACTTGTGAATCCTGCTGTAACTCGAGATGACGAATGTAAGGGCTCACATTGCTTATTGTGTTCAATAATTTTTGCTTAAATCTAGCTAGATCAAACAGATAGATAAGACGATGGCCATTTTAATTCTTGATTTCCACGGAAACTATAATGAAAGCATAGATTGATTGCATTGATTGTATTGATTGTATTGCTGATAGTTATTATTAATATAAGTAAATGAAATCTCGCGATAATGTCAATGTGTTACTTTTTAGATTTTTTTAACTGAAGATCACGATTTTTTTTTATGCTTCTACATACAAAATGGAACTTTATGAGCGAATAAGAAATTCTTAGGTCAGTTAGTAGGCCTATATAAACTGCTAGGACCATGGTTGTTACGCAAGTTAATCATGTATAGGTAAGGGGTCTACAATTAGATGAATTAATGTGAACTTTATAATATAGATATAGATATATAGATGGCAGGTCTGAAAGAGGTATTTTACTTTTTTTTTTTTACTAGGAAACAGAATTGGCAATAAACACAACAAAACTACTAAAGAAATTTGAATTCATTCGGATAGCCATCAAAGTAACTTTTTATGTGCAAATTGAATATTTAGACTTATAATATTACAATCCGCTTAGGTGTCTGTCGTTCTTGGAAGATATCTTCAGCAAAGTGAAAGTGGTTGTGTATGCAGCGAGCTTGTATATTTTGTAACAGTTATTACTTCCAGCCTAAGCTTTACACTAAGCTCTTTATTTTGTATCTCTGTTCAGGTGAAGGTCTGGTTCCAGAACAGAAGAACCAAACACAAGAGGATGAAAGCAGAAGAGGACACTGGATCATCCGGTAGTCAGGCAGAAGGACAAGATGGCGATCACGGCAAGAGCATTGATGGCAGTGACCTGACCACCTACGAGGACCACGAAGACGACGATGACCCGTGCTCGGACGAAGAGGAAGAGCTGTCCGTGACAGAGGACTGTTAAAATTGAAGTCCATGCCAAGCATGCGCGGACGAAGGTCAACCTCACACAAAACTGGACAAGGAGGAACATGAATGGGCAGAGGGTGTTGAACGTAGCCTGTTGTTCGCCAACTATGTTTAAGAACAACATTTTGTCATACAATTTGGTTCTTGTCTGGCTTTGTTCCAGATCTGAAACAGACAAAGTTCATGTTTCCAATCGCCGGGAAACCCAAGACAAAGGCTGCAGACAGGACCGTGGATATTAATCCGAAGGGAAAAAGAAGACATTCTATTTTAAACCTTTCTTCTGCGATCTAGAGTATTCCCTTTCTAACTGAAACAGACTTCGATCTTCTACAAAGATTACTTCGAGTCGTGCAGAATACTTTTAAGAGCCTAGTGAGAGATCTGATTTCCGGGTTCACAAGAAAAAAAAATGTTGAGAAAGAATCGCCCTGAATTTCAAATTACGCAAAGGGCACCCAGTAATCTAAGACTCACAGGTAACAACCTTTGACCTTGTGGCATTGTGAAATAACGAAACAGTTTCAACAGATTGTGAAATATCTCCAGAAAGCTTTCACTTAAACTACTGTCACGAGAATTCTGGTCCAAACACAAAGGCGCGGTGATTTCTTCAAAGATTTATCTCTTCAACTACAACTAGAGTGACCAAAACAAAACAGTTCATTTTGATTGTGTATGTGTGATTGCGAGTTTTATTTCAAGACTTTCTTTTACACAATTTCATTGACGTATACTTTGTGTGGAGCTTGTGGGACTGTGACACATCATTGACTGTAGTGCTACGTTTGGGACACGAGCCCTGGGACATTGAAAAAGAATCAGTGTCAATTAAAAATATGAGAGTTTAATCATGGACGTAAAACTTTACCAAAGATGTCTCCCCAAAGATGTCTCCCCAAAGATGTCTATCCAAAGATGTCTCCCCAAAGATGTCTCCCCAAAGATGTCTCCCCAAAGATGTCTATCCAAAGATGTCTCCCCAAAGATGTCTATCCAAATATGTCTCTCCAAAGACATGTTCACATTAAGTGTATGAACAGAAAAAAATGTACACATATTTTCCCAGTGTTTATTTGTTTTGTCTACTGCCATTGTTGAATATGTCATTGTCAACTTGAGTGTCAAGACGTATTGTCACATTATATTTACTACATTGTAAGTATCTCTAAGAAAACCTATTCTTTGCAAATGTCTACTTCTAGGATCTGTACTTAGCACCGAATACAAACGTGATTTCGTGTCATCGTAGTTTCAGATCGTGGTTTGCAGACAATGTTTAGACAGATGTTAAGAATATAGTAGTTGTTTTAAAAAAAGTTATTGATTTTTAGTAATTATAGAATTTACTTGACAGATCAAACCGGATTTAAAATCAATACATAATTATACAGATGTTAAAGCCTCAGAAAGTCCTAGTAAGATTCTAATGCTATATTGAAAAGACTGTTTTGAATCAAAAGCCATATAAATAGATTTGCTCTAATAGTTGTGTTTATACTGTATTAATTTGTATTGTTGTCATTTAGAACTAAAGAAAAAGAAAATTTAATAGTTTGTCATGTTTTTCTTATAATTGTCAAGAAGCAAACTGAATCAAACTTAAACTAACCCGAACTAAACAAATATAAAGCCAAATATTTTTCAAAATAATAATTTATAAATTAAATTAACATCAATACAGTATAATTATCTTAAAGAACTAATAACGATATTTGGAGGCCATTTGCATTTGACTATTTTTTGATTGCGTTTAAAGCATTAATTGTGCAATTGAAAGTGCGATGCTTACAAATAATAGCATAAGATAGAAATATGATTTTTACAAATTTGAACTTTTGTCTAAATGGAAGTGTTTACATAGACTTTGTCCACAACGTTTTGTGGCATTGACCAAGTAAGCCTAGATCTCTAGAAAAAAAAAGACCAAGTAAGCTTACATCTCTAGAAAAAAAAAAAGACCAAGTAAGCCTACATTTCTAAACAGATCAAGTAGACCCATTTTTGTAGACATACCAAGTAAGGCTGAATCTCTAGAGAGACCAATGAGGCTCGTATATCTAGAAATGCTCCAGCCTGATGCTAAAACCAAATCATGAGCCAACATTTCACTTGCCTTTCCCGTGATCATTGTAAATAGAATTCTACAGCGAAATGTATCCCCCCCCCCCAATGTATTCTGTGCACACGCGAATGTTGATAGTTTTAGTTGGAGGCCATGTCAGTTTTACTGATGTTCTGATATAACAATGTCTGAAAATGAGTTTAGGTGATGTGTGTTGTTTAGTAATTAGCTGGAATCTCTTTCTCTACCACCCCAGCGTCATACACATACAACACCCCAACCCCCCCCCCCTTTTTTTATTACTTCTTTTTTGAAAAGATAAATGTTTGGATAAAACTACAGATATGTCGTCTCTTTCTTGTTGTCATGGCAACCGTCATTCCAGCACCCAGACTGTGTATCCCAAAATATATGTTAGGCCATAACATGTACACTTTGATTCATTTGTTACATGCATTGGTGAGTTTCTTGTTCTGATTAAACTTCATTTGTTTTCAGTTAACAGACTTTTAGTTTGGGTTTATTTCAAGACCGAAAACAAATAGCGCTACTTTTGTCGAGGTGAAAACAGCACCCAGGCAATGGTAACGTTTCTGGCTTATGTAAAACTCGGATGTTGTGTGACAAGACTAACAGAGGAATGGAGGACAATGATTAATTCTACATGAAAGCACTGTTAACCCACTGTAGAGCTGCATCACTTGATTTTGTGTCGTCACTTATTGTATTTTATTCTGTAGTAAAGATTTTAAAAATTTACTTGTAAAAGCAGGTTAGGTAGCATGTGAAAGTTAGGTCTGCTGGACACTATAAAATAGGAACATTGATTTTCAAGGTTTGGGAAACATGAACGGGAATTAAGTTTGACTTTAGAGGAAGAGAGTGGATTAACAAGTAGAGGTAGTTAGGGCCAAATGTGTGTGTGCGTATGTATAAAAAGAGAGAGAGAGAGAGAATTGGAGAGGAAGAATATATAATCGAATAAAATAAAGTTCCCCTTTCAGACCTTGTGATCTATATGGAAGATAATCATATGTTTTAGTGGTCTCACGGTTAACGAGGGTGTCATGTGGTCAGCACAACAGACAACCACCTTTACTTTTCCCCAACTCGTGTCAGGTACCAATTAGAGTTGGTTAGAATCAAAGGCACCCTAAAAATCCCTAAAAAAAATCTCCCAGTCTTCACTGGGATTCTAACCCGAGACCTATCCGTTCGGAAGCCAAGCGCTATTTAACTCATCCACCACACACCCAATCCAATGATTATTTTTATATTTAAAGAAAAATAACTTACAATTTTTTTTAAATTAAGCATAGTTTTATCAATTAGTTTGGATCAGTCATCTAATTAAATGTTTAATAGATCTAGAGTAATCTAGACTAACAATAAAAAGCATTTTTAAAAATGAAATAAAAAAAGGGGGGGACCTAAATTTGAACTCATGGTTCAAGCCTTCTCAGGCTTTTCAAGCTAACACGGTAACCACTCTGCTAGTGGAGACCCTATGAACATGGAAGATGTCTAGTTATCTATTGTTTCTACTGTCTCGTCCTAGTTCTCATGTTGTTTTCACTAACAATCAGACGAAGACCTCTAAAGGGGACTAATTCAGCTTATATCCCCACTTCAGCCAAGCATACACTCTTTCCCTTGTCTGGGATCCAAACAAAATAATTTATTATCAATAGTTAATTAACTAATTGGTAAATGTTTTGAAAACTGATTCTTGTGTTGTCAGCTAAAATAAATAATTGTGCAAAATTTCAACTTGATCCGAGATTGGGTGTGGGAAAAAATAACGTGTACAAACTTTTTACCCGACAGTGAGTTGGTCTAAGCTTTTT